>QODF01000141.1:1194945-1338898 GCA_024372805.1 Oostethus manadensis
GGTATCCCACGTCCGGGCGAGGTGCGGTCACTCCTCATGTTTCTCTTCATATGGGTCTTCTGAATCACTCTTAGTCTGGCTTGTCACCTAGAACCTGTTTGCCTTGGGAGACCCTACCAGGGGCATAAAGCCCCCGACAACATAGCTCCTAGGATTACTTGGGCACTCAAACCCCTCCACCGCGGTAAGGTGGTGATTCACGGAGGGGTATTTTTTTTGTTTGTTTGTTTTTTGTTTTTTGCCAATCATTTTTAGATGTTAACGTTTTTACCATAGGACCCAGTTGTCGTGCCTCTTGACCGGGGGAGACTGCCAGAGTGATGTGGGGTGTCGACTCATGGCCCATCCGGAACCATTTGTCTTGCGCCAGATCCAATTGCACGTGTGCCGCCACACCCTCTTTGCCAATATACAGTGCGTCTGACTCCAAAGACCATTCACCTGAGTCTTCTTTCAGGCCCTCAAAAGCCTTGCGATATGTGTCATCATCATTTCTGTCATAGTACAACGTGCAATGGAACGGGTCAGAGAGCGGGAAATACACACCACAGGTTAGGATCCAGGGCTTCCACAGCTGGTAGGCCCCCACAACTCCTTGCTGTTTATAGTCATTTTCCAGCATGGCTGCCCAATAGATGTCAGCTGACGGCTTGTTGGAGACAGGTTTGATTAACCACTGACCTCCCTTGTGTCGAGTATTGCAGTCCACGGATGTTCCATTCGGAAATTAAACTGTGAGGCAGGCTGGTCCACACAGTATGGTTGCTTGTGTTGCTAGGGACAAGTCCCGTCCAATGAGGCACACCGGGGTTTCGGGTGCTCAGACAAACTTGTGTCTCAGCTGGAGCCCGTAGCACAAGTGTCCACCAGTCCGTTCAATGTTTTCCCGTCCACAGTCATGGGGAGCAATGGTTCTGCCGTGTCCTTGCCCCTGGGCCTCCCAGGCACCCCTAGGCCTGATAGTGGGCGCCGGCCTCGTCATAATCAGCGTAGTACTGGCCGGCCGCTGGAGGTCCTGTGAAAGCTGGTGCTTGTGTGTTAGGTTGCCAACCTGATTGAGTGAAGGAATTTCCCCTTGTGGCCCCGCGTCCCCTCTGTGGCACAGTCGCCGGTGCTTGGAAACCCGGTGTTGCTGCTGCAGCATGTGCAGGATGTTGAGGCACATCCGGACGTGGCCCCAGCCATTGCTGCTGCTGCTGCTGGTACGGGCAGTCTCGAACCCAGTGATCACACAGAAAACAGGCGTGGGGTGGACCTGCCATTTTGTTTATTTCCCTTCCCCTGCCCCGGGGTGCTCCACCGCCTCTGGCCTGCCACATTACTTTTGTTGCCTGTTTAGTTTTTGTATCCCGCTCGTGGGCCTCAGCCAATTGTAATTCTACTAATTGGTCAGTAATCACATCTCTTTTTTTCTTTTTTTTCCCTCTCTTTAGTGATCTCCCCGTAACAATGCATGCGATGGGTCAGATTTTCACAGTTAGCACACTCTTCCTCTTTGAATCATCTTTAAATATATCTTGCAAGTCACATCATTCCCTTCAGCACAGCCGTATGGAAGAGCTAATGGTCTCGTTAGCAGTTGGATTCTCACCCTTAAGTGAGGTCCAAGTGTTTAGACTTTGTGTGTTATATGTCAAAGGGTCAATGTTCATTGCCCATTCTAGCACGGAAGGAGCTATTCCAGCTCGTCGTGGATACTCCCATTTATTGGTGTCAAAGAAAGGCTGGGCATACATTCCGAAAGGGCAGTGTTCTTCTGCGCTTTCAAGACCTGCCGCCGCCTTGAGCATGGTCAGTTGTGTGTAAGTGGTGCAAGCTGCAGTTATGGCATGTACATCTCCCCAAGCTAGGTGTAGCCCCGCCGTTGCCGGTAATAAAGCATCAATCCACTTGGCGCCACCTTCCGATAACATAGGTAATTTATTGGCTACATTTTGAGCATCTGTCAAGGACAGATGTGTATATCCGGTGACGGCACCGGTATAATCTACTGATAACGGATATACTGTGGACTTTTTGTTTGACCATGTGCGCGTGGCCCTTGGCGTGAAGGGCCTCCTCCCCGCCAGAAGCCCGCTCGTCCTCGGAAGAGTCCGGTAACATCACAGAGGATGGTCTTGGAGGTAAGGTGGCCGCTGACTTAATTAAAGTCGTGGCCGCCTTCTTTTTATCTTTGCTGGTCTTTTGAGCCTGTCTAATTAATGCAGCATTGCCAGTCACATTTGTCACTTTGTCAACGTTTGGGACCCGAACGCCTGGACCGGCCGTCGCCAGTCCAGCCGCGGCGCGACCCGCATATGAGTCTGTCTCGTCAAGTTCAAGGTCCGCCTCTCCCTGAAATTTGAGGATTGGGTACAATCCAGAAGGGCCGGTACCATACGGTGGTGGTGTTGACGCCTTGGATGACTCGGGTGAAGAGGACTTTACCTGTCCAGCTAGTCCCAGACAGGCCAGAGCCATCCTGTGTGTAATCATGCGCCGCAAATCGGCTTCTTTCCACTGCTTTTTGAAATTTCTCCTTCTGACTAAGGAGGCGGTCGCCTTTTGGTGGCTAATTTTATTAACATCATCATGAGCAAACTTTTCGGCCTCCATAAATGTAACTTTCAATTCCTCCATGTCCCTACTTTCTTGTCCCTTTATCTTGTTCCACACCTCTTTCATTCTCTCGATTTCCTTCCCATAATCTTTACAATCCATTCCACTTAACACTTGCTTTGCCAACAGTACATACATGTCCTGCATATCCTTCATCTTACTACATCCACCACAACCATCACAAACCTTATCAAACTCTCTGTCCATAACGACGCCATCCACGTATATATTTTTACAAATTGAGTACCACTGGATTTATTACTGCCTCACGACAGTGGGTTTTACTACCCGAAGTGAACAAATTTGTAGAACGTAAACTTCCTCTTATTGTGAGTTCCAAACTCACGGACAATTTACACAGTCCCAGACCTATTCTCAAATTATCAATTCACTTCATACCACGGGACTCAAACCCGCGAAAATTTTACAGCAGTTCGAGACAGGCTGAAGGCCTTTAAAACTATAAGGCGTGGACTCTAACCACCAGGGGCATTTGTGAGATCTACTCACGGGACTCCAAGCCTTTATACGGCATGGGCTCTAACCACCCGGTGTCTTTGTGAGAGCTACTCACGGGACTCCAACCCAGCGCTCAGGTCCCAGACCTGACGAGTTCCAAACTCGATTTTTCAGTGTGACTCGCCAATTTGTAATACAAATACGACCACCTGTTCTTTACATATAAGTCAGTCTCCCCTTTTGGTAATGTCAATGGCAGAAATAATCGACAGGTTTTCTGCTCACCTTTGATTGTAGTGGACCACGCGTGGATTTGGAGACCAACTCCTATGTTGAAGAACGGCATCCTTACAAACAACGTCCAATATCATCCATCCAATAACGACAGCAATCAACTCACCAACTCCCCCTCTGCCACATTGGGCGCTAAAAACTGTAGCAGGTTCGATCAGAGGTATTGGGAGTTCAATAAATCCAAATAGAAGGAGAAATAAACACAGCTATTTATTTAAACACCAAGCCAAACTTAAACAGACATCTGGGCTAATTACCTTTCCCTGTCAGCACAGAAACTACGTGAGTCTTACAACAGCAGATCAGCAAAAAGCAACGTATCTCTCCCTGCCCAGTTTCTTTATACTTTGGGATGTCTTCGTATTCTTCGCCTCCGTCTTGCCAACAGTTTGTTTGCTGTGCGCATCAATCATCCCTCCTCCCCTGGAGCAAATGGCGATCGGGCCAGTCCAGGTGTTATCTAATCTGAATCTGCGCTTCCTTCCTCCTTTCACCCTTTGTAGTTGCCAGACCTTGGTGCCGACTTGCATGCTTCTCATGATAGCCGAAGAATGTTGATTCCGTGGGCCTTTGATGCTCTAACGATGTCCACTCTTTTGATGTCCTGTTTTATGTGTGTGTGTGTGTATGCTCAACCCTTCAGTATGTAAGAGCGTGTACAGGTGACAAGTAAATGATGGTCGACAAGTGTTATGGTTGCTGACTGTGTTTTCCTACCAGAAAACACCCTCTCTAGCATTTGAACAAATGATTGCATGGTCTAACCGCTTAGGTCAGAGGTGCACAATACGCACAAAAACGTACCACTTTCGTTTGGGATGAGAGGATGACTTTTGAGATGAGCAGCACAGAAGATGGATGGAAGGATGGACGGGGTTTGGATGGATGGGAATGTGGAGCGGCATTTTCAGGCAGTTCATGGCAAATACGACACAGACTTAAATCCAGATAATGACATAAAATGAACATAGTTGTGCAAATTGGGCTCATGGTTATGTACACTGCGTCAAATTATATTGTACATATGTGTAGTGTGATTGTAGAGGAGATAGATCTTTTTGAGTTGATCATTTTGTAAGTGTGAGCAACCCTGGCTTAGGTTATGGGACAATGAGAGGTTGTTGTGGACTTTCCACGTGCAGGTCAAAATCGTGCTGACAACATGCAGTTTTTGGGACTATGGAAATCCAGCTGAATTCCCCTGACCAGAAACTCTGCAACATGAGCCAGAAAGACCATGATTCTCTCATTCACCATGACTCTTACATAGCACTAAGAGCGTGTACAGCCCACCTTAACAAACGCCTTGTCCTTTGAGTTTGTTTGCAATAAAAGTGACTGTTGTGATAAAATATTTAGTTCCATCCCCAAAATGTCTACAAATCGTCTTCATCGTTCACTAATGATGAAAAAAGCTAGCCAACTAATTAGTTAACAAGTCTCATGGTTGATTTGGTAAAAAAAGATTTGGCAAAATTTTCCCTGGCATTTTGACAGACATATGACGGCATAATCGCTTAGGTTCTGTACTTATTACAGGTTGTTGTGGCCCAGCAAAAACTTGTGATGGTCTTGCCTTAACCACTTCAAGATTGTAGACTGAAGAGAGCCAGCATGACAGAGACGTGTTTGGACCTGGAACTAACTGATGTGTCAGTTTTATCGCAAACATTGATTGGAAATCAAAGAAGAAGGCGTTTGTGAGGCTAGGCTGTACACGCTCTTACCTAGTGCTCTGTAAGGGGATTAATCATTTCTGGTTCATGTTGCAGAGTTTTTGGATGAATGGATATCTAGTGCATCGCCTTAACCACTCTGCCGTGACAACCTATGACAATTACAGAACCTAAGTGATTATGCCGTCCTACATGTGGAAAGTGGTTTTCTGGTAAGTAAGCCGAGAAGTTAACCATTTGTATCATATTTGCTACGCCAGTTTCAGAGACCTCCAATTTATCAACATGATCAATATTTTCCGTAAAAACCTGTTGTATACGAGCAGATACATGTATTCTGCCCTCTAGTGAATTAACACTCCCCTGCAGGCAGTGAAAGGGCTTTTTTTTGGCCCTTTTAACATGGCCTCTTTCATGACATCCTCCACACACGTTTGGCCGGAAAATCTTTGCTAATTTTCAAAAAGTTACGGTAAGAATAACATTTATTTTTAATTTTTTAAGACATTTTTACAAAGAAGTAGTTTCTTTATTGAAGCAATGCATAGGTACTAAATAATTTATTCTTTGTATTACAATAAAATCATGTTAAAAATGGGTGTATCAAATTTGATACTCCAGGTATATAAAGCGCTTTATGGCTGAACAGTAATGTCACATTTTTGTGATGTAATCTACATTTTCCCTACCAGAAAACCAATACACACTATTATGATGATTCATTTAATCCAATTAATGATTTTAAGACAATAATTCGAATTATTTATAATGATTTACCATACATTTTGAGTATTTTCACAATAACAGTTCCTGTAAAAGAATAAAGATACACGAAGAAGAAAGAAAAACAAAGTACATCGAAAATGTCATGAACATGGTAATGGATGACAATTCAAGTGACATGGAGCAGTTGATGAAAATTCAGATAGCAGTGACGAGGAAGACTATCAAGATAAAAGTGTAGACCAGACAAGCACAGAAGTTGAGGTCCCAACAACACAGGACACATTCAGAAAGGACTCAGTGAAGGGGAATGCAAAAAGGAAACAATACAGATGGAGAAAAATTTAATATCAAGCTCTATTTGTCGACTCCATTGCATGTGATGACGAAGGCACAGAACAGGTGTGACTGGACACCAAATATTTATTACAAACAGTTTATCACAGAAGAAATGCAACAGCAATGTGCAGAACAAACAAACCTGTACAGTGTACAAAAAGAGGGCATGTCCATAAACACAACTGCCAAAGAGAGAGAGCAGGTTCTAGGCATGTACATGCATATGGGATTAGTACAGATGGCCAGTGTGAGAGCCTACTGGGAGATGGAGACAAAGCTCCCTGCAGTTTGTGGTGTGATGTCTCGAGACCGGTTTTTTGAAATTGCTGACAATGGTTCACGTTCAGGACAACCTAAGAATGTCTGATGATGCAAAGAAAGACAAACTGTGGAAACTATGGATATGCTGTCTGCCCGTTACAAGTTCAGCTTCAGATCCCAAAGATGGTACATGTACATCTGGTGACACACTGTGACAGTGGCAGTCATCAATGCATGGGACCTCTAGAAGAGACCAGATGAAACTAGAGGCCCAGATGAAACCCATGGCTCTGCGAAGATTTCAGGCTTTGGTTGGCACTTCTCTCATAAGTGCAGGAAAGGCTATAAAATCAAGGGTGGCAGACCACTGTCCTCTCCAGATAAAAAATCTAACACCACTCTGTAAAAGGCCATGTAGCAGTGTGCCTCCTGATGTGAGAAGGGATGACACTGATCATTTTCCAACATGGGAAAGCCGACAGAGATGCAAGCACTGCACCGGCAATCACTTCTCACATGTCTGCTGTGATAAGTGTACCACAGTGTAAGGTGCACCTTTGCCTAAACAAGGACAGAAACTGTTTTTCAGCCTTTCACAAGACAAAACAAAAAAGGCTCCAAAAAAGTTATAGAGAAAAAAACAAAGAGAAAACTTTCCTGAAATGTTTTACATTGTCTAAATGTTATAGCAAAAAAAATTTTTGCATCTAAAGTTAACATTGTCATGAGTAAAAAGTTGCCAAAATCGCGGAATGTATCAAATGTGAAAAAACCTCAGAAACAAAGTGATGTGGCAAAAAAAATTGTTTTGATTATTTAAAAAGGTTTAATAAACATCTCAATTCCAAAAAAAATAGAATTTTCTGGCTATTATTTGATGTGTCAGGCTTTAAAGGGTTAAGGCTATGGACTTGAAATCCATGGGGGTTTCTCCACGCAAGTTCAAATCCATCTGACAACGTTAACCATGTTAAATCCCCGTCTGCAATAGGAGCCAGAAAGACTATGATTAGATATCTTAACATACCACGACCACATCAGTTAGTTGCAGCCACAATAACATCTCTGTCAAGCAGGCTCCTCAGTCTCCATTATTCACTCTGAAGGAAGCTAACAAACTAAATAGTCGACAAGTGTCATGATTGCTGACGGAATTTACTTACCAGACACCCCTCCCTAACATTTCAGGTAGCACAGCCCACCTTCACGAACTCCTTCTCCTTTGATTTTGTCTGCGATTAAAGTAACCGTTGAAAACACATCAATTAGGTCCAGTCCCAATATGTCTGTAAATCTGGCTCTCTTAAGTCTCCATCGTTCACTAACCAGTAGCCAATAGTGGGAAAACATCTGGGATAATAGACACAGAGGCTCTATCCGCTGTTGGGCGATAGAATGTCTGCCAGGGGTCTTCATTTATATTTATCTCGCAAACTATGAGGACCAGATGGTATGATTAACATTAACCGGGATCTGAACCTTAACACCTTTGTACTAAGTACTGTGCCTATAAGCACTGAGTCGGAAAGGTTTCATTATTTGGATGTTGTTTGGCAAGCCAAATGAAAGTCTTTGGAGGTGTGGGTGTGGCCCAGGGGACTCCTGATGCAGGCTAAACATGAAATGTGGCTGACTGTCAAACCTCGAGTAGCAGACTAAAAGAGGATAGGTTGTGTGTAATTTCACAAAAACAAAAGATGTTTTTGTCCAATGTAGCAAGAGTGCATTTTTAATAGTCTTGCTTAAAACTCCCACTACAAGCTACAAGGACCACAATGTGCTATTAAAAGTGCTGTTATTTGTACATAGGTATAATACAAAAACATAATTTTGGATGCATGAATTTGTTCTTTTTCTATTGCATCATAAGTAGAAGCGGTCACTTGTGGAAATGGAATATAAATCCAAAGTTGCATTGTTTGGACTGATTATGTGAAATTTCAGTCCTGGTCATCTATAATTTCTTAAAACCCAAAACTACATCATAGATTTTGCCCGTGAGTCTGTACTGGATGTTGGTGAAGCCGGCGGCAGCCAGCAGGGCGCTGTACTGGACCCCTGTTCGTTCCCGGCCCTCAGTTTGCACCAGCATGTTCAGGGAGTAGAGCTGTGCTGTAAGCGGCCCGGCGCCGTCCTCATACAGCAACGCCTCCACAAGCAAAACAGCACCTCCTGTAGGAACCCAGAATGGAACAAATAATGTGTTTTTAATGTGCACGGGGGTCTTGTTTGTGTACAGTTGTTGGTCTACCTGCATTCATTTGTAATGAATGGTAGATTTTCCCACTAGGTTTTGAGGCATTGTTGATGACGCCAAACTGATTTTTCTAAAGCCCCTTTCGTATATACAAAACTCTGATATGATCAGAATTTAGTTAGTCAAATAATACCCATGAGTAAGCTATGTTTATGACACTCTTTTTTATTACCACTGTTAGATCATGTCCCCCATACAGAGGGTTGTGTCAGGAAGAGCATCAGACGTAAAACTTTTGCCAAATCAAAACATGCATAAATGATTTGCTGTGGTGACCCCTGATGGGATAAGCCAAAAGGACAAGAAGAAGTTCAAAATGTGTTATATGGACACTGCTCACTCGGGTTGACACAAATTGGGGGGAAACAATCACCCTAAACATAATTATATCAATTACAAATTACTGAATATTACCACCAAGTATAATACCAAATAAGTCTATTTTGTGCATATACAGTATATTTTATATAGGTTTTTTTTAAATGTGTGGAATTTTATATCTTTTTTGTATATATGATTTAGTTTTTTAATCTAGTAATTGCATGGTGTATACTGTAGCGCAAATGTGTAAAGTTGATTACTATATTTATTCAATTATTACATTGACATTCATTATTTATTACTGTACTGTTTATAAATTACTATTATTATTTAACTATTTACAGATTTTTATTTTGAGGTATTTTAGATTTTTTTGTATTTATTTATGATTTGCTAAATATATTTTATAAATGAAAGACAACAACAATGCTATTTGGTTTTTTTTCTAAGCGTAAACAAATCGCTGATGAACGGGGATGCTATGTAAAATAGCACAGATTTCACAGATGATAAATGCAGAAACCCTGGCGGAGGTCTTCATTCTTACTTAATCTGCTACCAAGGCTGGGGATGTCTAATAATATCGGCAGACTGATAATATTGGTCAAAAAACAAATAAATAAAAATCTGCCCAAATAAAAGCGCTGAAAAACATCGGCATATCGGATATAAGCCATAACAAATTCCTAGCACATCAGATTTACCGACCTGGTTTGCATGCTTTGTGGACTCTACAGAGCAGTTCTACGCAACGTTCATCCGTCCAGTCATGGAGGATCCTGGCCAGGATGTAGAGGTCCGCCTCAAGTAGGGGGTCATTGAAGAAGTCACCTGAATCAACATGCACACTCTCTATGGTTCGTTTCCATTTGTAAGGCCAAGCATAGACAGCGATGCAAGGATCTGATGTAAGGCCAAAGGCCTGAGAGTGTCCTAGTCCTCCACCGACATAACTTGATGTCATAGAAATGGAAGAAATTGAAGAAGACTCTGTGCTGTGTGCATTCACTGATGTGCTACAAGTCATTCCCCGCAGTGGTAATGGAGTTACCTTCAATGAAGCTTATCCTGTGGTCAGCCTCCTTGACAAAGTGTTCCCTGGACGTCCGCACCACCTTGGGGAGGTCAAAGATCTTCACTGTGCACTCCGGGTAGGCCGACGTGCAGTGCTTGGCTAATGCCCCGCTGCAGCCTCGGGAGAGACACAGGCAACATACTGAATTACTTTGAGTCATTGCACCATGAATACGCACAAGCATCATTAAAATGGTCGGAAATCACTCACAAATGTACAAATAAGTCACCGGAGTGGAACAGATGCTCGCAGGTATGTCGCCATTATTATTTATTATTGCATGATTTGTATTCAGCTGTGTGGCCCGGCATTAGGGGCACGGTTCATCTAACATTCATGCCAATAAAGCAGACTGAGATGAACTGGAGTAGGAGTGGCAGAGAGACAGATGCTTCATACAGAAATGCTCTGGTAGAAATCTTTTAGAAGATGGTAATAAGCAGTGATAACAGAATAGCCTGACCCTTCCGACGATCGTACACCATTTTAGCATGACGACCATTTTTGTATCGTGGGGAGTAGCAACTATGTTTCAGTTCTATGCATGGAAAATGTCTGAACCTGGTTGTGAAATATAGCAATACCAATAATTACATTATACAATCGAACCTGGTTTTTATTAATGCCCCGGTTTTCCTATTATTCGGCTCAGTTCCCGTACACATGGTCTCAGTTCAGTATCTTTCACTTCGGTACATTGAATCCTCCCCCAAAAATTACCACTTTATCGTGGTGGAGGTGTTTCAGGACCTGAGTGATCCTATACACCCCCTGGTAAGGTCACCCAAGAAAAACGGGTTATATGGGACAGCACTGAAAAACAGTGATTCAGAAGACAGTTCTCACCCTGTAGCCAGGTCCAGGGGAGGGGCACGCAGATGAGCGCCTGGTGGGCCTGGCCGGGCCCAGCCCATAAAACCGATTAGGTTTTTCAAGCATGGAAGTTCACCTCGAAGTTCAGGTTCTGAAACCAAACTCCTCAAGAGTAGCTGGGCCTTGTTCTACTCAGAAGATGGTGCTGGGGAGAGGCAGCAACCTAGTGTTGGTGTCTTTGTATTGGAGTGATCCGTGGTGGCTGGGAGGGTGACTTCCCTACATCTTTGGCATGGGGAAAGGGCCCTGACTGTTGTTGGTGCATATGCACCAAATGGCAGCTCAAATGCCAAATGGCCTTCTGATGGCCTGAAGAGCATTCCCACTGGTGACTCCATAGTTCTACTCGGAAACTTCAACACCGACGTGGGCGACGACGGTGTGACCATGCGGGGGGTGATTGACTTGAACGGCCTCCCCAATCGGAACCCGTGCGGTGTGACGAACACTGTGTTCAGCCATAAGGTTGTCCAAAAGTGCACCCGGCACCAGGATCCTCTTGGCCACAGGTCTATGATCGACTTTGCATGTGTATCATCAGACCTGGATCGGCATGTTTTGGACACACATGTGAAGGGAGAGACTGAGCTGTCAACTGATCACCACCCGGTGATTTTGTGGTTGGGGGAATAAAATATTGGGGAAATTGGACACTATCAGTAGATCCCTTCTCACACATTGTACATTTTGCTTTCAATCGCACTGTAGAACAGATCCAGACGGGTCCAAAAGGATCGCTGATTGTTTTTGCCATCAGCGTGAATGAAAATGAGAAATGTTGGTATCCTGTAATCACTGTATTGTAACGTTGTTAGTTGTGAGTCCAAAACAAACACACATCAAAATTTAAAAAAGAAAGTGGAACAACTCAGCATCGTTATCTAAATTCATGCTTTTTAAATGAAACTCAATCAGAAGCGGCGGGAGAGAAAAAAAACGTACAATTTGGATGGAGAGAACAAAAAGCCGTGGGGTGGAAAACAGGATCAAAAGAGCTCATTTAGACAAAATCACAACTGTGTATGTGTTCTGGTCTCTCCGACGTTGTGTGGCACAACCCCAGACGTCATGTCTTGTGTGTCCGTTGTCATTCTACGCACGCACACACCCCCCTACACACACACACTTTGGCTTTTACATCAAACAAGGGTCAGAGGAGGATGCAAATGAAAGATCAACAAAGGGGGAGTAAACCCAAGCCCAACACAACACATGAGTCCCAAACTGACCTGGATGAGTCCGTTTGTTAATGACCTCCTTTCACGGCAGCTTTGTGACTGCTGCAGCTTGCTTCATTTGTTTTTAATGTAACCAACCTGACATCACGACCCGTGTTGTTCTTTGTCTTCGTAAATGAAAACAAGCGGAGTTGCGGTGTCCAGTTTCCGATAGAACAGAAATACAGCGGAAGCTCGGTTTTTGGCAAGAACTTGTTCCAAAGGGTGCTACAAAAACCCAAACATCCAAAAACTCCATAGGAAATAATATCAATCCAATGAATTATTTCCAGACACTCACAAATGTGAAATGAGAAAATTCATTTTATAGGGAACAATTACAGTTCCACATGCAAAATAATAATAAATGAGGATTGGACGGAACATACAGTTGATGCCAAATTCCTGTATATCCAGTCAAGATCAAATCCAATAGTGGTTCTCACCTTCCCCGTCAAATTGCTGGCAAATGGACTTTGTTAAGTGCAATATTGTACAACAACCAAGTAAAAATGTTTGCCTTTAAAAAAAAATCTTTACAAAAACCACATAATGTAACTGGTGGACATTCTTGTTGAAAACTGCGGCAACATTTTGGTGAAAGTGTAGTCAAAAAACAGGACAAAATGTGGATTGAACATTTCACACAAAACTGAATCATACACAAACATGGGCAACATTTTGGCAAAAATGTGCATCAAAACTCGAATCACACAAAAAGAGGGGCAACATTTTCCTCAACCAATGCAAACTTTATATTCCCTAAAAGTGCATAAAAAGCCACAAAAAAAAACAAACAAAAAAGTGAACCGTGCAGCTCAATGGCTCTTTTGATGCTCGTTGAACTGAGGTCTCATGCAAAACGCTGACATTTTCGCTGACGCCACGCATGACGGAGGATCGAAATCCAGGCTTTTTGTGCAACTTTTGCGACGTAATTCTCCCAAAAAACAGCCTCCGCCTTATTTCCATGCGTCTTCACAATACATTCTGCCAGTGGCTCTTGTTACATCATAACCTTTAAACATTTGATGTGGGTGTGCTTCCAAATGGGGTAAAATACCCCCATTTCATTGGTTAAGTTCCAAAACATCACACTCAGGGTGCACCAAACACTGCGTACAAATTCTATCTCCCATTTCTGTCCTTTGAAGTCACTACAGAGGCGACTATAACGTCATTTATGAGGTCAACAAAGATGAACGCCAACAAAATAAAGCAATAAAGTGCACAAGGGACCCTCATTACATCCATGATGTAGAGTTTGACTGAGGCTCAACATTGCAATCTGTTGCTTGGCACAACGTCAGACAGCCAGAGGAGCTGAACAGCAGGTGTGTGCAGACGTGTGCCCTTCACACCCCTGCTGTCTACACACGCACGCTCTTATTTTGGTGGCGAGGCACCCTTGTGCATAAATATGAAGCCACAAAGCAAGGCCCAGTGAGAAAGTCAATAAGCAGAAGGCTGGGTGCAGAGGAAGGATGTCCTCAGTGTGTGGCGTGTGTTTGGTGGCTTCACAGCGCCCTTCTGTGGCCAATTGGGGTATCGCATACAATGTGTGTACAGTATTGGGGCTTTTATTGTATTGGGACACCATCTGTTCATCCATCTATCTTCTTACATTTTAAATGTTGTGTGCGAGGCGTATTTCAGGATTAAACCTGGACTAGGTGTCGGGTCAGACTAAGAGTGATTCAGAAGACCCTAATGAAGAAGATCAAGAGGAGTGACCGCACCTCGCCCGGACGTGGGATACCTGGGCCTCACCCTGGAGCCAGGCCTGGGGGAGAGGCTAGCAGGCAAGCACCTGGTGGCCAGGCTTTCACGCGTGGGGCCTGGCCAGGCCTAGCCCGAATCAGGAACACGGGAACTCCCCCCCGCAGACCCACCACCTGCAGGGGCAAGCATAAGGGTCCGGTGCAATGCCAGTTAGGCAGTGATCAGGGGCGGGTGTCCGGGCGACCTGGTCTTTCGCGGCCAAATCTGGTTCTTGGGACATGGAATGTCACTTCTCTGGTGGGGAAAGAGCCCGAGCTTGTGGAAGAGGCGGAGACATTCCGACTAGATATAGTCGGACTCACCTGAACCCACAGTTTGGGCTCTGGAACCAAATTCCTTGAGAGGGGCTAGACCTTGATCTTCTCTGGAGTTGCTGCAGGGGAGAGGCGGCGAGCTGGTGTGCGCTTATTATTAGCCCCCCGGCTTGGTGCCTCTGTGCTGCAGTCATCCCCAGTGAACGAGAGGGTTATTTCTCTACGCCTTCGGGCTGGGGAAAGGGTCCTGACTGTGTTTTTTTGCGTACGCGCCGAACGGCAGTTCAGAGTACTTGGAGTCTATCAGATGGGTTCTGGAGAGCACCCCAGCTGGTGACTCCATAGTTCTACTGGGAGACTTCAACGCCCATGTGGGCAATGACAGTTTGACTTGGAGGGGCGTGGTTGGGAGGAACGGGCTCCCTGACCTGAACCCGTGTGGTGTGTTGTTGCTGGACTTCTGTGCGAACCACTGTTTGTCTATAACAAACACCATGTTCGAACATAAGGATGTCCATAAGTGCACTTGTCACCAGGACACCCTAGGTCGCAGGTCTATGATCGACTTTGTGGTCGTATCATCAGACCTGCGTCCGCATGTTCACGCACACGCGGGTGAAAAGAGGGGCTGAGCTGTCAACTTGACCACCACCTGGTGATGAGTTGGATTAGATGGCGGGGAAGGATGCCGTACAGACCTGGTAGACCCAAACGCGTAGTGAGGGTGTGCTGGGAACGTCTGGCAGAGTCTCCCGTTCGTCGAGTCTTCAACTCTCATCTCCGGCAGAGCTTTGCATGCATCTCGAGGGAGGACCGGGATATTGAGTCCGAATGAGCCGTATTCCGAACCTAAATTGCTGAGGCAGACAGTAGTAGTTGCGGCAGCAAGGTGGTCGGTGCCAGTCGTGAAGGAAAGCCAAAAACCCGATGGTGGACACCGGGGGTTAGGGCTGCTGTCAAGCTGAAGAAGGAGTCCTATCAAGCATGTATGGCTTGCGGGACTCCCGAAGCAGCTGACAGGTACCGGCAGGCCAAGCGACTTGCGGCTTCGGCGGATGTTGGGGGACTATCTTGGTTGACATGCCTCTACAACATTGCATGGAAGTCGGGAACAGAAGGTGACGAGAGAGCTGAGCCGGAAGGCAAAGCTCTCTGTTTACAGGACGATCTACATTCCCTATTCACCTATGGTCATGAGTTATGGGTCTTGACCGAAAGAACGAGATCGCGGATACAAGAGGCGGAAATGAGTTTCCTCTGCAAGGTGGCTGGACACACCCTAAGAGATAGGGTGAGGAGCTCGGCCATCTGGGAGGAGATCAGAGTAGAGCCGCTGCTCCTTCACATTGAAAAGAGCTATTTGAGGTGGCTCAGGCATCTCATCCAGTTGCCTCCCGGGCGCCACCCTGGTGAGGTGTTTCGGGCATGCCCAGCCAAGTGGCCCCGGGGAAGACCTAGGACACGCTGGAGGGACTATGTGTCACAGCTGGCCTGGGAACGCCTTGGTGTCCTACCGGTGGAGCTGGAAGAGGTCGCGGAGACTGGGAAGTCTGGACTTCCCTACTGAGACTGCTGCCCCCGCGACCCGGGCCCCGGATAAGCGGAAGAAATTGGGAAAATCAGGACCTGTCGCAAGTGAGCAGTGGCAGTTGAAGAGAGAAGAGGAGAGTTCCGCAGTTGAATCTAATCGAATGATTACAACGCTCACTTTAATTGCAAATGTTGAACCGGAATGGGAGGAGAACATCAATGTCAAGCTTGCAGGAGGGTTCGGAGGGAGCCTTTATCATGAGCACGAGGAGGTCTGTTTTCATAATGATATCAGCGTAATTAGCCATTTAATATTTACTAAAATACTAATTACTAATTATCTGTTGCGTCAGTACACCGTCATAAAGATGATCAATGTTCCTAATTGGAGTCGTTGTGATGCGTGGCGGGACGGAAAAGAGAGACTCCAGGTGTGGCAACTTTTGACTCCTGTGGGGACGGTCGACCGAGTTAATAATTTTTTTAAATCCTTAACTAACAGAGCCTTGAGGAAAGGCCGAGGCGTGTTGGGCACACACACACACACACACACACACACACACTGCACAGCATAAATATGAACGCGCGCCACAGCCAGCTGTCTCTCAGTTGACACGTGACACTAACAATTTCAAATGTTAATCACCGTCAACCAACAACCTCCGAGAAAATGCCTTGCTGGTGACGAGCAAAGAGCACACACACACACACACACACACACACACACACTTACCCCCAAGGTCACAGACGACCTTAAAAGGTGAAAGATCAAAGGCTGTGATCACATCTCGGCCGCAAACGTTCCATATGGAGTTCATGAGCTGCATGAACTTCACCATCTCCTCATCAGACCTAAACACACACACACACACACACACTTTACCTAATGGCAACCATTGAGCTAAGAAATGCTTTTGTGCAAATACTGATGGGAATTTCGGCTCATTTCCAGCTCGCTTGAAGGGAAACTGCACCTTTTTGGGGATTTTTTCCCATCATCCACAATCATGAAAATGTATTTCTTTCCCTTTCCTGTGCGCTATGAAGGGGGGAAATGAGGTAGCAAGAGGGAGCTTACACAATAACTGCTGCATTTATGATAACATGTAATATTTACAGTATTTGGCCTTATGTTGATCATTTCTTAAACATGAAACTTCTTTCCTAGGCTGTTGACTTCACAAAGCTGATAGGCGCTAACGCTACAGTGGTATGCAAACGTTTGGGCACCCCTGGTAACTGTCAAGATTTTCCTTTCTGAAAAATGACATCGATATTTAGTAGATCCTCCTTTTGCAGAAATAACATTGAAAGGCTTCCAATGAGGGTGTGGATTCTGGTTGACAGTATCTTTGATCATTCTTCTTTACTAAACAGTCAGCTTTGATGGTTTCCGAGCACGGACAGCCTCCTTCAAATCACACCACAGATTTTCTATCATATTCAGGTCTGGGGACTGAGATTCCAATCCAGAATGTTGCACTTGTTCCTCTGCATGAATGCCTTTGTGTTTAGGGTTGTTGTCTTGTTGAAGTATCCAGCCCCGGCGCAACTTCGTCTTTGTCACTGATTCTTCTAATACTGACTGGAATCCATGCGACCTTCAGTTTGAACAAGAATATCAGTACCTGTACGGGCCACACAGCCCCACCACAAGATGAAGCCACTACCAACTTTGACTGTGGATAGCCTTGTGTTGATCTTGGAATGCGGTGTTCTTTATCCGCCATGCACCGCCCCTTGTTATGTCCAAATAACTCTATTTTACTTTCATCAGTCCACAGCACCTTGTTCCCTACATGAATCTGGCTCATCCAGATGTGCTTTAGAATACCTCAAATGGTTGACCAATGCACAGTGACACCATAGGCAGCAAGATCATGCTGTAGGTCTTTGGAGCTGGTCTGTGGGTTGAGTTTGACTGTTCTCACCATCCTTCTCCTCTGCATGTCTGGCGCTTTTCTTGGCCTGCCACTGCGGGCCTTAACCAGAACTGTGATTTCATTACCTCACTATGTTACTCTGACAGCTGGACTCTCTGAGCTAGCTTTTTGTATCCTTCCCCCAAACTATTATGTTGAACAATTTGTGTTTTCAGGTCCTTTGGCAATTATTTTGAGGCTCTCATGTTGCCACACTTCAAAGATGCAAAAAAGAGAACGACTAGCATGACCTGTGTATGTAGGTCAAGGGTCAATGAGCTTACCAAACAAATGTTATGTTGCAATAATTAGTGCTAAAGGTATTCAAATCAATAAAACAACAAGGGTGCCCAAAATTATGGACCTGCCTACTTTTGTTTAAATAATTATTGCAACTTAAAAACTTAATTTAACTTCTCAAATATCACAGCATTTGTCTGCTATATGATATATTTAACTGAAATTGCTGATCCAAACAACTAATGATTAATAAAGGAAAATGTTGAAAAAGCGGTACAGAAACTGAATGAATGAACGATCAGGGGTGCCCGGACTTTTACATAATACTGTACTTCCGTCAACAACAGCAAAATACAAACATAGCGTCTGTGTTATTACTATTGATGGCAAACTCTGTGAGAGCTGCCGCCATCTACTTGTGATCAAAAGAGGAACCAAAACCTTATCTTTAGAGCCTGAATATTTGGAGAACGAGCTCCAGGTTATTAGCCAAGATGCCCCATTACCTGCTTAGCGCTAGTACTAAATGTTCCATGGATAGCAGTATGATGAAAGTCACTTACTATGTCCGTTCTCATTGGGATGCTGATTGATGGGACTTGTCCTCGGGTAAACAAATGCTGACAGCAAACGAGCTTCATGCAGAGTCTTTGAGTAGGTATCACAGCTTCAGTCATGGCGTGTGCAATCTCGAAGTTGACCAACTTTTGGGCCTCAAAATCACCAACAAGACGGCGGCTACCGTAGGTTGTGTACGCTCGGCAGTGGCTCGAGGCGTTGTGAGTGACTTTGAGTCGATTGGGCTTTGCGTTAGTCCGCCAGAAAAATATAGTCCTTGGTATTAGCCGCTAAAATGCTTGGTTAATATACAGGTCGGGTATGTAAATGTTATGAAGTGTTGGCATTTTTTTTAATAAAAACCAAAAAAAAAAATAATTTACCAACAAAAAAAAAAAAAAAAAAAAAAAAAAAAAAAAAAAAAAAATTAAAAAAAAGAATTTTTTTTAAAAAAAAATTTACAATAAAAAAAACAGAAAAAAAAAACCCCCTCAGATTTTTGGTTGCTTAAATTGATTTACTAACAAAATACGGATAAAAATAAATTTCTAATGTTAAAAATTTAATGATATCAAATACAGTATGTATTTGCTATCATTATCTGCTTGAGGCAGGAGACCTCTTGTTTCCAAAACAAGTCCTCTAAAACAAGTCTTCCACATGCATGTCATCTGATTCAATCAGCATTGGGTGTCTGGGCATGTGGACCATCATCTTCTCTGTCCAACACAGAGCCCAATTAATTAGGGATATCCAATATTGGCATTTTGCCAATGGGTAGTCCAGTCCAGTCGACAATGCAGATCTCTACCACTATGGATAACACCTGGACGACTGAGGGCCTCCACAAAACTGAGAAGTGAAATGCCAAGTAAGACGACCCGTCCGGGTGCCATGGAATATTCCCAGCCCTTGCATACGCTGTACATACATACGTCTTTGATCCAATAAGATCCAGTCATTTTCCCTTGAAAGGACATTCATTCCAAACCCATCCGACCGGTTTAGAAAACACGTCAGTCACTTTCGGCAAAACGACTCACTGATGAATATGAAAGCGAGGCGTTTACTCGCCATTACGCAATCCTGTTCATGCTCCCGGTCTGCAAAGAGCTCTAAATCTGCACTCGCTCTTTCTCTCGAGCTTTGTCTGAAGGGTTTTTAGAGTGTGAGAGTTTGAGCCATATTCCAGACTTGGCTGTAAATTATTCAGGTGCATTATGCGGCTGGTTAATTGGCACAGCGTAAACAAGAGTGGGACTCATGCAGCCAAGCTATGAGTCATTCTGCCGCTGCTTCAAGAAAGCGCTCAGTGAGTTCCGTGGTGGTTTCCACTGCTCATTTCCCCTCCGTATACTCGGGGGAAATCAGCAGGGACAAACAACTACGGCTCTGCATTTCAGCCTTGTGAGCAGGTGTTGGTATTTACTTGTCTGTCAATTAGCTGGGAATGACAAAAGCATCTTTTCAAGGACGGATGACGTTTCCTGCGCACGTGGCCCGCGTCTTTTTATGGCACCGTTTCTGTGAGGTAATCAGGTGCTCTGCGTGGGAACATTATGAAACGAAACGCACGCGACAACAACGCAATTAATGAATGAGGAGCACTTAATGGAGCACTTTCTGCATGCAATATACACAGCCACTCCAAAATAAATATAACATGCCAATACAGTCACTGGGAAGAGAAGACACTTGGTTCCAATGTAGTACCAAGTAATCAGTATGACCAAAAATACTGTATGTACACACAATGTAACTGTACCACTCGAACCGTCCAGGTATCAAAATAAAGGCTTTCACACAAATATACATGCCAAACAATACTACTGTACGCTAATTTACAGGATAACCTGCAAGGCATGCTGGGAAGCCCACACTTCCCCAAGACCAGGTTACCCAGCATGCCTTGCGGGTTATACATTCTTATAAAACAATAGTGTTTAGCATGCATTTATTTTGGGACCCTCATAGTGCAGTTACATGGTTTGTTCTTTCCGGTTGCGGTTCCGGTTGGTTTGCATTAGGGGGATCCGCTGTACAAACAAGTGAATAGAATATTGCCATTTGTTTCTATTAAAAATTCTTACCTGTAGAGAGCCTGAAACAAGTCTTTTGAACTGACACCGAAGGCTTTCTCGTATTGGTTTGTTCCATCCCTGCGACACAAAAAAACACATCATTTTAATGTGTAAAAACATGCTGGATGTTGACTTACCTGACAGCGTCAGTCAGGTAGTGCCAGCAGAGATAGATTGTTCTGGAGCTGTACTGGATGGAATGGTAGAGGGTTGCGGAACCGGAGCGAGTCAGGTAGAGGCTGGCCTGCTCTGTGTTACTGTAAGACACTGACAGAGATAGAGGAGGTGGTGACTGTCAATGCGATCCTGCAGGTGTTGGAACAGAGTTGGACCTTTCAGGACATGTGGAACAAGAAAGACGATAAAAATCATATCTTTAGTGTTAGGGTGAGGAGCTCGGCCATCCGGGAGGAGCTCAGAGTAGAGCCGCTGCTCCTTCACATCGAGAAGAGCCAGTTGAGGTGGCTCGGGCATCTAGTCCGGATGCCTCCCGGGCGCCTCCCAGGTGAGGTGTTTCGGGCATGCCCAATCGGAAGAAGGCCCCCGGGAAGACCTAGGACACGCTGGAGGGACTATGTCTCACAGCTGGCCTGGGAACGCCTTGGTGTCCTCCCGTGGAGCTGGAAGAGGTCGCTGGGGACCGGGAAGTCTGGACTTCCCTACTGAAGCTGCTGCCCCCGCGACCCGGACCCAGATAAGCGGAGGAAAATGGATGGATCTTTAGTGTTACATTTCAAATGTATTCGCATCTTTTCTAAATCTCTCAACATCATGCAACTTTAGGATTTAAAGGCTCTGCTTTTACTTGTCTATACTTTACTTTTACTGTAGAAAAAAGGTGGGAAAAAATAATTTTTTGAAATTATAATTAAAACATACAATAAAAATAATTAATTTTGATATGTATGTATGTACATATGTATATGTATATGTAGCAAAATGATGCAGTAAGTGACTAAAAGATGTTTTGAAAAGTGACTTTTTTAAAAATAAGAATCATATCATCATATTTTTGAAATTAATAAAGTAATAACAATAAAGTTCTGGTTATTAGAATGTGGTTGAAAGGATTGAGACCCAAAAGTGCATTGTAGACACATTCTGAATGAAACAGCATTCATACCGGGACTGATGTACTGTTCAGTAGTGTTCAAAATAATAGCAGCGCAATGTGACTAACCAGATGAATCACAGTTATTAGTATATTTTTATTGCTACAAACAAGTTACTAGTAGGTGCAGTAGATTCTCAAAAAACACGACCCAGCATTCATGATATGCACGCTCTTAAGGCTGTGCAATTGGCCAATTAGTTGAAAGGGGTGTGGTCAAGAAATAGCAGTGCCTGCGGGTGACTTTACAAACTCAAAACTTTTTTGTTTGTAGGATTTGGCAATCCTGTGAATGACTAAACTAATATTTAGTTTTTTATAAGTGCTTCACATCTGTGTGGAATGGACTCTACCAACTTGTAGCACCTTTCAGCTGTTATTCCACACCAACATTTTTTAACAACATTCCACAATTCATGAACATTTCTTGGTTTTGCTTCACAAACAGAATTTTTGATGTCACCCCACACATTCTCCATTGGATTAAGGTCCAGGGATTGGGCTGGCCGCTCTATAACATAACAACATAACAAGATGTTGCTGGTTTATTAGTGTGTTTGGGGTGATTGTCTTGTTGAAACAGCCATTTCAAGGGCATGTCCTCTTCAACATAAGACAACATGACCTCTTCAAGTATTCTGACATATGCAAACTGATCCATGATCCCTGCTATGGGATAAATAGACCCAACACCATAGTAGGAGAAACATGCCCATATGCTTCACTGTCTTCACTGTGTACTGTGACATCAGTCCATAAAATGTTCCTCCTTATCTCTTTAGGCCAGTTGATGTGTTCTTTGGCAAAGAGTAACCACTTCTGCATATGCCTTTTTTTTTTTAACAGAGGGACTTGGCGGGGGATCCTTGTAAATAGATTAGCTTCACACAGATATCTTCTAACTGTCACAGTACTTACAGGTAACTCCAGACTGTCTTTGATCATACAGGAGCTGATCATTGGCTGAGCCTTTGTCATTCTGGTTATTCTTACTTTCATTTTGATAGTTGTCTTCTGTTTTCTGCCACGTGTCTCTGGTTTTGGCATTGGAGATCAATTTATCTTTACAGCCAAAAATGTCTTCCCCTCTACAATCAACGTTTTAAATAAAAAAAAAATAATAAAAAAAAAAAAATAAAAAAACCAATTTACAAAAGAATTAAAAAAAGAAAAAAAAATAAAAAAAAAAAAAATTAAAACATAAAAAAGGGACAACAAAATTTTTTAAAAAAAATAAAAAAAGATCACTAATTGAATGCCACACTGATATTTTTTTAAACACACCCCTTTCAACTAATTGCCCAATTGCACAGCCTGCATATCATGAATGCTAGGTCTTGTTTGTTTTCTGAGAATCTACTGCACCTTCTGGTAACTTGTTTACCATGTAGCAATACAAATAAAGTAATAACAGTACTTCATCTGGTTAGTCTATTACTTTGAACACTACTCTGTTTCCTCAAAATAGTCCAATAAACTCAGGGATACAATTAACTTTCAAAATTGAAAAGGCAATAACAATTTTTATATTTTTTATTTAATTCTTGCCCATTTCTTCTGATCGAGATCACCTTAAGGTGTGTTGTTTATTCGATGTGTTGATACTATTTTGATTGTCGTGCTCATAGGTCACTGTGTATTTTCTAGTCAACTTAAACATCCCGATTATTGCGAGGAAATCCACGTGTTTCCAAGCCCACTCACCTCGCCCATTATGCTGGTGTGTCTCCAGCAGCTGAAGGCCACTGCAGGCCGCTAGGAGTCTCTCGGTGCCGTCCAGACTGGCGCTGACCGCCTGGCTGATCTCCTCGGCAGACAGAGGACACGCTGCAGCCAACAACACGTCAAACACGCCAAGTTCACAGGCTGTGAAGAGCGTCTGGTTCAGAGGATCAGAATCAGGGTCGGTAGAGTATAAGGTATACTGTGCTTTTGCAGCTATCTTAGAAAAACAAAAGGATTTTGTTCAGCCACTTTTGGCACTTCTTTTCCGACTGCTTAAGAGGCGCACACACACACACACACACACACACACACACACACACACAGTAATCTACTGGTCCGCTGTGTGGAATAAGGGTAAGCATTATTTATTGTCATTGTGCAAGGGAACTGTGTCAGCCAACTGGGAGAGAGGAAATGAAATGTGAGTGCGGGTGTAATGGTACAGCTGCTACTTTTGAAAACAGTAGACCTTGGTCCAATCGCAGTCTTAGTCTTAGTTTAATTAAATTCCACCCCAGCTTGGCCATCACCAATATTAACAAACTGATCATAACATTGACCAGCACAACAAGTCTACTGATAGACTAAGGCGTAATTGTTTTGGTTCTGCCGCTATAAGACTGAAATCTTTACAGTTGTTCCAAGTGTGGAAAAGTGTGCTACCTTGGAGACGAGGAAGCCTTCCATGTACTCCAGTATTTTCTTGGGGTAAGTGTCGGCAGCGGGTGCAACCTCAGTAGAGTCCATTTCTCATCGGCCAGACGTGTTGCTTTTCCTAAAAGGAGTCTTGAGAAGTGGAGAAGCAACCAAACTGGAGCTACAGAAAGTGCCCACCCAGCAGCGAATGCAGTGGGCTAAGCTGATTAGATCCCGATAACCCAGATTAGAGCAGGGGCTCACCCCGCCACTGGACCGTGGAACAAAACACACTGCAGCCCTGTTCACAATCACTCGCCCTCCACTTCAATCCATTTAGAAATTCTCGATTTGCAAATCACCCAAGGATGCATTTGCTTTGCCACTTTGGTCTGACCCACACATACGTCTTACAAAGGGCAACAATTCTCCAATGGCAGAATTTAGTCCTGGTTGGTGTAATAGTACAGCTGCTGCTGCTTAAACAAGGGCATAGCTTCCACACCAGACCTTTTTTTATTCTGTTATTTTACTGTTTGTTTCCCATGTGTTTGTATTACTCAAAATACTATTTTGCGCAAGGCCCCAATTTGGCTGGGATGGCCCTCTTTGGGATGAACTGAAACAGGTTCAGGTTTAGCGACCTCTGATCCGACAAATGGTCTTCTGGACTAGTTTTACTTTTTGCTTCATCTGTGCAAAAAAAAATATATAAAAATCCAAAATTATACATCGATGTTTATTGGAACTGCCTGATGTTGAACATGCTCCAAGACTCGGCTACACAGTACGGTCATGTGACACATTGAAAAAGTCCAGAGTATTCTTACACAGAGCTACAAAGTAATGTTGAAAAGCAATCCCAACATACCGATCGTTATGAAAACTATGCTGTGATTGCTCGTTCTTCTTAGATGACTTGTGACAAATGGCCATTCGCTAGTTAAGTCTGGAACGTAACGCTTGCAAAGAGGATTCACTGCAATGATAACAAATATTAATATTTCTCCATTGAGCTGCTTCTTAAATGTACACTTCTCAGAAAAATTACATGGAACACCAAAATAACAGATCCTAGATCTTACTTATTCTTGTGACATATTTTCTTCTTGCCTTTCAATGCCTTCATCATGCAGGAAGTGCTGACACACTCCAGCCACATGAGGTCTAGCATTGTCTTGCATTAGGAGGAACCCAGGGCCAACCGCACCAGCATATGGTCTAACAAGGGATCCGAGGAGCTCATCTCAGTATGTGTGCCCCCAAAGAAATGCACAAATGCAGAGGGAGCGGTCATGCTGCTGGGTTGCTGCCCTCCTTCACGTCTCCTGATGTATCCTCCCGCATATGACCGGTCTGGCAGTGGGTCAGTAATGGTGTGGGGTGGCCTTTGCCCTCCATGTGCTCGCCAGAGGTACCATCAGGAACATGCCTAGGGGTTGTAAGGAAGTCATACAGGCACGTGGAGGCCACACACACTACTGAGCCCCATTTTGACTTGTTTTAAGGACATTCAATTTGGATCAGCCTGTAGTGCGTTTTTCCACTTTCATTTTGAGTGTGACTCGAAATCCAGACCCCCGTGGGTTGATCAATTTGATTTCCATGGATAATTTTTGTGTAATTTTGTCGTCGGCACATTCATGTGAAGAACAAGGTATTTAATCGGAATATTTCATTCATTCTGATCTAGGACGAGTTATTTTTGTGTTCCCTTTATTTTCTGAGTGGTGCATTTTCTAAACAATTCCAGTCCTTTTTAGCATTTTTTCAAGTAAACTGAATCTGCGCATTTCCTCATCAAGTATGAGGGCAACCTTCGCATGCACGTGCCCAATATTTATACACCATACCTTTCCTGTGTAATGTCATTATTCTTGCTAACTGGACAATAAACTGCAAGAGAAATGTCAGACATGAGTCTTATCGCTTGTCACACAACAACAAAATCAGTCCTAAGGAAATAAAGATGCTTGAACCCTTTAAAGGGTCACTCCTGGGGTTCGAAATCCTGAGTTTTCCACATCTGCTCAGTAAAAAGACGACATAAAAACTAACATCGGAAATCTTGGCGGCAGCCCGAGATGGGTATTCAAGTGTAAAGTCCACGTGTAAGAGCAGCATCCGAGTTATTCGCGTAGCAGTGGAGGCGGTCCGAGGGCTTGCTGGAGGTCATTGTTAAATATTGTAAATGCTCCACGCAGAGTGAATACTAAAGTATCATGGTTCTCTTATTTGCTGCAGGCTACAGATGAAGATGGATTGACAGTTGTTCAGAAACTGATTCAATTGGTAGGTGCCTGCGATTGACTGGCAACCCGCCTCTCGCCCAAAGTCAGGTGGGATAGGCTCAGCATACCCTGCAACCCCAGTGGGGATAAGCGGCATAAAAGATGGATAGATGGTAAAATGTGCATGTTGTTATTAAACCCCATAAACAGTAGTGTTCTAAATAATAGCAGTGCAATGCGGCCAACCAGACGAATCACTGGTATTTGTATATTTTTATTGCTACATGGCAAACAAGTTACCAGTAGGTGCGGTAGATTCTCAGAAAACAAGACCCAGCATTCATGATATGCACGTTCTTAAGGCTGTGAAATCGGGCAATTAGTTGAAAGGGGTGTTTCAAAAAATAGCAGTGTCTGCCTTTGACTTTACAAAGAAAACTATTTTGTACAAACTTTTTGGTTTCTAGGATTTGGCAGTCCTGTGAACCATTAAACTAATATTTAGTTTTTTATAAGTGCTTCACATCTGTGTGGCATGGACTCTACCAACTTGTGGCACCTTTGGCATATCATGAATGCTGGGTCTTGTTGTCTGAGAACCTACTGCACCTACTGGTAACTTGTTTGCCATGTAGCAATAGAAATATACTAAGAATAACAGTCATTCATCTGGTTAGTCACGTTGGACTGCTATTATTTTGAACACTACTGTATAAATCACAGAACAGATTGTTGTGTTAGCAGCTGCTGCATTTCTCGTTTTCTAGCATTTGGTCATCAAACCCACAAAAGAACCACATCTTGAAGAAGTGTAGCAGTGTGGGAAATAAGAAGTTGGGAGGACTGTGTTTATCTTCTGGAGTGACTCCTGTCTCTGCTATAGCTGCGTCTCCTGCTTCCACATCTGTAGCGACTCCTGTCTCTGCCCCTGCTGCTGCTCCTGAAGCTCTCTCTGCTGTATTTGCGGCGGCTGTTGTCCCGGCGGCTCCTCCCCCTGCTGTAGCTCCTCCCACTGCTGCTCCTGCTCCTGTCCTGGCTGGAGCTGGTGCTCCTGCTCCAGTGGCTGTGGCTACGCCTCCTGTTTCGGTGTGGACTGTAGCTCCTCCTGTAATGACTGGAGGTCCCGTGGTGACTGGCGCTCCTCCTTCTGCTCCCGCTGGAGTGACGTCTCCTTCCGTGGCTCCTCGAGCTCCGGTTTCTGTGTGAGCTGAGGTGGTGCTTTGCATTCTCCTCGCTGTGCCTGCTCCTCACCTCCTCCCGAGTCTTCTTTACATCCTCACTTCCTTTCCTTTCCTTTCTGCCTCTACTTTTCCCTGAAATGTCAGAAGGAACACCTGGTTTGGACATGCCCTCTACTGTAGTCTTGCCGTTCTTCTGGCCCAGGTCCACCAGGGTCGCATTTTCCCTGACAGCATTAGAGGCCTCCTGCCTACCTGTAGGTTCGGCCTGTTCCTGAAAGCCAGGATCTCTGGTAGGTTTCTCACAGCTCTTCTTCAACATGTTAGAGAGCAACTTCTCTCTCAGTTCCTTTTCCCTCCGCTGGAGGTCTAGAGCTCGCTCTTTCTCCAGTTCCACCCTGAGAAGCTCCTCCTGCTGCTTGCGGCGGCGAGACTCAAGCTGCTGGCGACGGGCTACTTCCTCTTCCTGTCGGGCCTTCTCCTGCTTTTCACGTTCCACCCGTTCAGCCCGCTCCTTCTCCAGCTCCTGCTGCTTGAGGGCCTTCGAGAGAGAAGACGAGTGTGCACTTTTACCATACAAGAAACAACTACAAATGGCCAAGTGTGTGCGTTAATGTTATCACTAACCATAGCTAGAATATCAGTGAACACAGCTAAAAATATCAAAAGTAGCTAGAATAATACCAGCAAACATAGCTACAATAATATCAGCAAACATAGCCAAAAGAGTATCGGTGACGGTAGCTGAGAAAAAACAGCAAACATAGCCAAGAGTATCAGTAAACATTGCAAAAAAGAATCAGCAAACAGAGCTAAAAAATGAGGGTGAGAACATTTTGAATGATCCGTAGCTTGTAGGATATCAGCAAACATAGCCAAAAGAGTAACATAGCTAGAAGGATAGCAGCAAACCTAGCCAAAAGATTGGCGAATGTTGCTGTCTCCAGACATGCACTGCAGCTGTCCTCCTGACTCACGTTGCGCACGCACGTATACTGTACATACGAGCACACAAAACAGTCGGACAGCTATGCTACACAGAACGTCCGGGTTGCTACAATACCTTACTTGCCTGTAGAGAGGAGTTCTTTGCAGCGGCATATAAAATTAACAATAACAATAATGTGGTGACCTGAACGTAATAAATGACGTCGATTGTGTGTGTGTGTGTGTGTGTGTGCGCGCGCGCATGTGGGCGGGTGAGGGGCTGCATCTGTAAAGAAAGGTGACATTATTCTAGCTAGATATTCTTTTGGCATGGTTGCATACGAAGCAAAGAGAGCTCTGATATCAGAAACCTATCTGTATTGGTAGAGATCCAATTACTAGTAGGTATTGGACAATTCAAGCAGTCAGGTAAATTCAAGTAACAGGGTTGGAAATGTACATAGAACATTAAAAAAAAGAAGATGACTAATGGATTGGTACCATCGGAGTGCTCAGCAAGACCCCGCCATCGCAAGACATGCGAGGTGTTTCTCCTTTAGTACCTTGGCTCTGGCCAGCAGCTCAGCAATGATCCGGATGGATTCCAGGTTCCGCTGAGCCAGAAGCAGCCTCCTCTCCTCCATGGCGATCTTCATCTGAAGCTTCTTCTGCTCCTCCTCTTGCTGCTTCCTCACCCTCTTCAGGTTCTTCCTCTCCTCTCTCTCTTGCAGCTTCTGCTCTCGTTTCCGCTGCCTCTCCTCCTTCTTTCTCTCCCTCTCCAGGGCTTCCTGCTCTTTCTGTTTCCTAGGGAAATTGTGTATTTGGTACTTGTCAACACATGCTGGAACAACACCGCCAACGCTCTTTTCCTCCATTCCACCCTACCGCTCCTGCTCTTTGCGACGCTCCTCCTCTTCTTTCTTCCGTCGCTTCTGCTCCTCTCGCTGTTTTTCCAACTCCTGCAGCTTGAGCCTCTCCAGGTTTCGCTTCTTTATGGCCATCTCACTCAGATGTTTGGTGGTGTCAAAGCTCACCTGGACAGAACACAGGCACAGCTTCAGCCAGGTTCTCAAACTACTCATAAAAAGGCTTTTTAATTGGGCGAGCGACAGCCAAAATAAATAAATAAGTAAACACACATAGGCAACTACTACTACTTCTACTTCTACTACTACTACAGGGAATAATAACTATGTTAACTCTAATCATGTAACTTTTGCAGTTTTTTTACAAAACAAGTGCCACGAGGCATGCTGGGAAGCCGGAAGCAATAATGGTCAAATTTAAGACTTTTTAAAACCAATGAAAATAATTTAGGGACCATTTTCCATTGGCACTGGTATATTTCATCCGGAACACATATTATGGCATCCTCAAAAATCAAAACACTCAAGTGAAACTAAAGTTGATGCGCGTGTTTTAAATATAAAGCGATGTTAACACATGTTCCAAAATCAATACTAAGACATGTGAGAAGAAGACAATTTTGGACATTGATTCATTTAATACATATTCACACCACAGTACCTCACAATGTCTGTCACGTGTTCCTTTTGCACAGTTCACGGTGCCAACTTATGTTTACACATGTATGACAGTTGAATCGTTCCTTGTGTGTTTTGAATAGGAAATGACTGATAGTGTATAAGCAAATAAATGACCTCCCCACCATACTGAACCGTACAACCTCCTCTAATCCTCCTTTAGACTGCACCGCCACAGCACGTGCAGCTTTGATTTTAATTTCCTTAAAAGGTTGAGTAGAAGCACCCTTTTGAGCTAGTACGGCCATGAGTCTTCTTGGGAATTATGTTTTTCACACCTGGACTTGGGGATCCTTCCTTGCAGATCCTCTCCAGGTCTGTCAGGTTGGATGGTGAACGTTGGTGGACAGCCATTTTCAGGTCTCTTCAGGGATGCTCAATTGGGTTTAGGTCAGGGCTTTTAGGTCACAGAGTTTTTCTGAAGCCACTCTGGAAGAGGTTTTCTTCCAGGATATGTCTGTACTTGGCCGCGTACATCTTTCATTCAATTGCAATCAGTCGTCCTGTCCCTGCAGCTGATGGAGGCCACTGTGCTCTTAGGAAGCTTGAGTGCTGCAGGAATTTTTTTGTAACCTCAGCCACAGTTCTGTCTCCTTGTGAGCTCCTTGTACATTTCCTTCGACCTCGTGATTCTCATTTGCTCTGACATGAACCATGAGCTGTAAGGTCTTATATAAAAAGGTGTGGGCCTTTCCTAAGCAGGTCCAATCATTCATTCATTCGTTTTCTATGCAGCTTATCCTCATTAGGGTCACGGGGATGCTGGAGCCTATCCCAGCAGACTTTGGGCGCGAGGCGGGGTACACCCTGGACTGGTGGCCAGTCTATCGCAGGGCACATATAGACAAACAAACATTCACACTCACATTCATACCGATGGACAATTTAAAGTAGCCAATTAACCTAACATGCATGTTTTTGGAATGTGGGAGGAAAGCGGAGTACCCGGAGAAAACCCACACACGCACGGGGAGAACATGCAAACTCCACACAGAGATGCCCAACGGAGATTTGAACCCAGGTCTTCCAGATCTCCTGACTGTGTGGCCAATGTGCTAACCACTCAGCCAACGTGCGGCCAGGTCCAATCAGTTTAGTTAAACACAACTGGACTCGAATGAAAGAGCAGAAGCATCTCAAGGAGGATCAGAAAAATGGGAGAGCGTGTGTATTAAATAGGAGTGCCACAGGGTCTGAATACTTATGACCACCTGACGTTTTACTGACTCTTTTTTAATGCATTTGTTACCATTTCTACATTTCTGTTTGTTTCTGTCAGGATGGGGCGCTGAGTGTACATCAATTTGAAATAAAATGAACTGTTTTGATTTTGGCAAATGGCTGCAATAACACAAAATACTTTTCGTGCCCAGTGTATGTGTCAGGCTTTTAAATTGAAGGAGACTTGGCCTACCTTTATGTTGCAGGCGACAGCCTTTCCGTCATCTCCTTTCAGCATCAGCTTCATTCCGCGCAGAGTGTCCATGGCCTTGGTGAAGCCGCAGTACTCTTGGTACTGGACATACGCTTCAAAGTTCAGGTGGCCTCCAAAACTAAAAGTATTGAAGTTCTTGTCCAGCATCTCCTCCCTGTATGGATCCAGCATGGGGATGTCAACGTTTCGCACCTGCGTCGACAAATACAAATGATTTATTTGTCACACTCCTAAAATGATGACTTTTTCTGTTTAAGTTAACCTGCTGAGTAAAAAGGCACAGCCGCTACCTTTTCAGGAAAAGATTGTTCTCACAGTATTAGGACTTTTTAAAAACAGCTTGGTGATTTTTACATTTGACATAAATTATGCCATCAAGGAAAAAAATACATTTACTTGTGGCGGCCCTTGCTCATAAAACATAACTTTATCGTTCAGTGAGTATTCCGACCCCTCTCCATTCTTTTTTTTTTTTTTAAGAAACAGATCTAGAACTGTTTTTCTAGTCTTACTGCACACACTGACAGGTTTGCTACAAAAAGATGTTCCACCTTGCCAAAGCTCTCGAAGACAGCGACGAGGGCCTCCTCGGACGGCCGATCCGGAAAGTTGCTTTGTTTCTGGCTGAACCAGCGGCACGGCAGCCCTTCCAGGTGAATCGTGTCGGGCCGCTCACCCGGCAGAGTCTCGTTCATGTCTTTGGCGTCTCGAAAGAACGAATCCCAGTCGTGCCTCGTGGGGAAGTCCACTTTGTTCTCGACTGCTCGGACCTGACAAGGAATAAAGACGATCCGATGTTTGACGTTCGATCGGGCAGATTCCCTTCACTGATTTGTATAAATGTTGTGTGACTGACAAAAGCACAAGTTTTAATCAAATTAATATGAAAATCGGGTGTTAACCTACGTGACTGAAAGTATGCAAACAATGTAGACTCATGGCAGCACCATTAGCTGTGATTCCATATATACTAATATCAGGTTGGACTGACGCGTTTATGTTTGTTATTTTAAGTCAGGTGCATCCAAAGTGTGGCCTGGTGCCCTTTATTGGCCCGTGGCTGTTTTTATTGGCCCTCGGTATATTCTAAAAGATATCATTTAACAGGAAAAATAAGCAGCACTATTATGAGAATAAAGTTGTCCTTTTAGCAGCCAAACTACATACGATTATTAAATTACCATTATTAAATCAAAAAATAGGGCAGCACGGTGGCTGAGTGGTTAGCACATTGGCCACACAGTCAGGAGATCTGGAAGACCTGGGTTCAAATCTCCGTTGGGCATCTCTGTGTGGAGTTTGCATGTTCTCCCCGTGCGTGTGTGGGTTTTCTCCGGGTACTCCGGTTTCCTCCCACATTCCAAAAACATGCATGTTAGCTTCATTGGCAACTCTAAATTGTCCATTAGAGTGTAAATGTGAGTGTGAATGTTTGTTTGTCTATATGTGCCCTGCGATTGACTGGCGACCAGTCCAGGGTGTACCCCGCCTCTCGCCCAAAGTCTGCTGGGATAGGCTCCAGCATCCCCGTGACCCTAATGAGGATAAGCGGTACAGAAAATGAATGAATGAAATCGAAAAATATGCTACTTTTTTAAAGTAGTGATATTATGAGAAAACAAACTTATTTTTAGAAAATCAGGTTGTGGAAAAAGTTATACAGTTACAAGAATAAAGTGAAAATATGAAAAAAAAAGTCATAATTACAAGAAGAAAACCTGCAAAAAGAAAAGCTGAAAAAGCTTGGAAAAAAACCCTGTAATTTTACCAGAATAAAAAATAAATACATTATTTACAAAAGATTTCAGAAGAAAGTTGAAATGTTTGAAAATCAAAACAAATATCAGATATTTTGAAATCTATGGATCTATCTATAGCATTTCCAAAACATCAAAGTGTTATTTTCACAATAAAGGCTACCCTCACCTTTAAGACATCAGTAAACCCACTCAGCTTGATGCTCTTGCCATCCAAACGACTCAGCAGGCTTTTCACCACCGTTTTGTTCTCCACTTCTCCCTCGAAGCGAATGAAGTCCATGGTGCTCTTGGAGATCCGCAGCGCTGCAAATTGGTCGGGCACCACCATGGCCTTCACCCTCTCCATCACCTCCCAGTTGGAGATGCTTTTCCCGGGCAACTTGAGCTGCGGCAGCGTCACGCTCACGGTCATTTTGGCGATGGGCTTCAGGTATATGTTGTACGCAGCGGAGAGGCACACGGCCTCGGTGGTGTCGTGGACGATGGTGGTCATGGCGGCAGCTGCTGGAGGGCGAGCAAAGGCACCGAATAGGCCTCTTAAGTTATTACTTATTAATTACGACTCACAAATAACAGGCTATGTTACGAGGCGGGTGTTTGCTACAATACATTAGCTACTGCACGTTGGTTATCGGCTAGTTAGCCTCGAGTTCTTCGACACGAACATACCCTAAGAACCGCGTCCGTGTAACTTCTGTGAGCTTCTTGCGACAGGAAAAAAAAATAGAATCAGTCACACATTTGGTAACCGCTCCGTACAAGACAATTCAATTATTTTTGAACGAGGAGAAGGACCGCGGGGGAAGACTGCCAACGAAGCTTCTTCCGCATTGCGTCAACTTTGACCTCAGTGCGGACCAACGAGCAAGACAGGAGTTGTCACTTGGAACAGCGACGCCCTGTGGACATTTGCGAGCATTACAGATTTTTCCCAACCTTTTTGTTCCCCGTAATTCTCACCAGTGTTGCTATAACAATTGTTTAAACACCTTTATTTTGCTGTTACTTATAATAAAAAAATACCAAAAATATATTCCGTTTGTATTTATTTTGATCTTATAGCTCCATACATTCAACGACATTATGCCTTTTTGTTATAATATTTTATATTATTATGGACATGCTATGTAAGCAGAGCAGCCCGTATTATTATTATTATTATTATTATATCTTATTCTTCCACTTTTTGTGCGATTAATGCGGCCCGAACCGTAAGGAAGACCCCCGCATCTTACACCATCGGAAAGGTGGGGTCCAGGAGCAGAGCGGCATTACTTTTGGTAACGTTTCGTGTAACCATAGCGACGCTCCAAGCGAAAGAAAAATTTGTTGGCCACTAGATTAAGTACACCCAATCTATTTTTAGAACGGGCGTAAAACAGGGGGGAAATCAGGATTTGCCTCTCTTTCAGCCTTGTAGCTCAGGCATACAGTCACATAGAAACACACCTAATGTCTCATTTTGTAGATATTCGTGTCTACTTTCTCTGTGGCTAAAATGTTTTTTGGTGAAATTTTTAGTTTTGGCTCTATCGTCGTCAGAAGAAGGTAAGTGAAACAGAATTTTGGGGGTCTGGTGGTCTGGTCAAAAAACTGGCTGCCAGAATTGATTTATTTTTTGCGAACAAGTCCTCCTCCTGGCTACATCGCTCAGCCCAGCTTGATGATTTTTGCTAAAAACATAGACACACTCGTCCCCTTTCCGAAAATGTCACCTTTGTGCCTGTCGTGTGTGCGGATTTGCCTCTGTCGCCCCTTGAAGGGAGAAAAGTCTGAAATTTCTCCCATTGACACTAATATTATAACGGCCGCCGCTTAGTCCTCAAAATCTTCAATTTTCACTGTTTTTGCATCGCTCTATCGCGGCCATTTCTACACCTATTGGAAAAATGAAAACATGTACGCGTAGCCAAAAGCCTCAGGTCGCTCGCGGTGCTTCTTATGTGTCAATACCTCAAATCGTCTGGCCGTGACCAGCTTTTGTTTGACATGAACTTTTCTCACATTTCCAACGGTTGAGCCGACTCACTCTCATTATGGCTGCTTTTTGCCGCCTCTACTCGGCCCCTCCCTCCTCTGAAATCCTCCTTTACTCGGCCCCTCCCTCCTCCTACACTACTTTTCATTACAGTACTTTTACAATACATCATTTTAGCTAATTTCCTTATATTTAAAGGCAAATACAGGCATTCCATGATATTGGGACACTATAGAAGCGGCTTGGCGTTTTTTTCGGTGTATATTGCTATCTAGCTAGGTGTTAGCATTTTACCTGTTAGCGTGTTAGCATTTTAGCTACTTTCCGTTAGCTGCCATTAGCCATTTAAGCGCATGGCGGCCGAGGTTCACAGCACACATAGCATGTCCATCAAAATTTCTAGCATTAACATGTGTTATTCTTATTACAAGCTGATGTCTTCTACATGATTTTTTTGGTCAGATCAATAGTCAAACCCAAATCATTTCATTTTTGACGTACAGAAATGATCGCTTAAATTGGGGGGGAAAAAAGAAATAACAAAAATAAATGACACATTTGAATATTATCATCGATGTATTGTTTTTCCAACAAACTTACAGTACACTGAAAGACGTCAAGCTGCCAGGCACAAATTTGAGCGTACGTCCATTATATAATTTAAATAATAATCTATTGTATGATTCTAATGCTAGTAGTGTTATTAATAATAAAACATAATAATAAATGATGATACTAAGTTTTTATTAATAAATAATAAGAAATACTCATTTCACAAAAAATAAGAACACAACAAATACATTTAGCAAAACATAATAATTCTATAAATATATAATAAAATTATATAATAAAATCATAATAATGAATATAAAGTATAGTTTTACAAAGATATTAAAAACAATAATACAAATATAACTATGTTTGAAAGTAAAATATACATATACACACACAAAATATACGTAGTAAAATATATAGAAAATAAATAAATAAATTATAAAAAACATAAGAATAATAAAAAATATAGTAACAAAATAATAAATAGGTTGAAATATTACAACTAAAATTGTTTAATAAAAAACTACAATAATAAAACAATAAAATAAATAAGTCTCTTTGTGACGTGCATTATTTCCACATAACATTAAATGGCAGCCCGATCCGACTAGGAGCAGTGAGTCCGACACCTGGGGTTTCTCTGTGACTCACTAGCCGTGGAAAATTAGAAAATGTGTCTCTTTTAAGGGAACAGATTATTTTGGCCCGACTCGCTAAGAAAGAGCTGGTTCTTTCAGCTGCCAAACGCTTCCTTTCATTTTTGGTCTCGCTTTAAGTGATTTCTTACCCAAATCCATGTAAAATCACGTGTAAAAATAGAATTATATCAAATGTTTACAATTTTTTTGAGCGATGGAGTGGCTTGAATATGGATTAATCCAATAATACAGCCCTACCAACACCAATTCCCTGATAGGATGGCGAGACATTTATATAACAGCATTATCCCCTTCACTGTGTATGTAGGTCAGTATAGCTGCAGTCTCTCTGCTCTGTCCCGATCAGCAGTCGTGCAACAGATAAATATGGCCTCAAGCAACTTTGGAATCTACAAGAGACCAACATCATTTCAGAGCATAGCTCATTGGCGTCCAAAGTGCGGCCCACGAGCCATTTCCAGCACGCAGCTGTTTTTTTATTGGCCGGCACATTCTAAAAATATAATTTAACAAGCAAAAATGGAAAAAAACAGCAGTGAATTTACACAAATAAGGTCAAAATAATCAGACAAATAATATGAGGAAAATAATTTGTAATAATATGAGGATAAAATAACATCACTTTAGTGGCAAAAGGTCAAATATTCAAGAAAAAAGGTATTTAAAAAAAAGTTATACTATGAGAAACCAAACAAAATAAAATTGTAATTTTTGGAACATTTAGTGAGGAAAAATACAAGTACAAAGTTGTAACGTAATGGATAAGAGTCACAATTTTATGACAATAAGCTCATAATATTATGAGGAAAACAAATGATTTTAGTAGCATAAAGTGCAAAAAAAATGTGTTTTATTAAAAAGTTGTAATATTATGAAGAACAAAATTTTCTTAAATCAAACTGGAAAATATTATGGGAATAAAGTCATAATTATGGAAAGGAAATTTCCAGGAAGAACGTTAAATAGGTTGGAATATTAAAAAAAAACTGCAGAAAAAAAGAATGTAATTTTATGAAAAAAAAGTCAAAATATTGCCAATCCAAGGCGCCGCGGATGGTCGCCCTGGTTACTACGTGTTCTATGTTTTGTTTGTTTTTGTTCGTAAATGGTGTGTCAGCGTGCTCTTACACCCGTGAAGAGCTCTTAAACAGACAAAGTACCCATCCATCCATTTTCTTCCGCTTTTTCGAGCAACCTAAGCAGGGAAGCCCAGAGGTCCCTCTCCCCAGCCACTTCGTCTAGCTCTTCCCAGCAGATGCTGAGGCTTTCCCAGGCCAGCTGAGAGACATAGTCTCTCCAACGTCACCTGGGTCTTCCCCGAGGCCCTCCTACCAGTTGGACGGGCCCTGAACACCTCCCCAGGAAGGCGTTCGGGAGGCATCCTAACCAGATGCCCGAGACACCTCATCTGGCTCCTCTCAATGCGGAGGAGCAGCGGTTCTACTCCGAGTCTCTCCCGGATGACAGTGCTTCTCACCCTATCTCTAAGGGAGAGCCCAGACACCCTGCGGAGAAAACTCATTTCGCCCGCTTGTACCCGCGATCTTGTCCTTTCGGTCACTACCCAAAGCTACCAAAGCTCATGACCATAGGTAAGGGTAGGAACGTAGATCGACCGGTAAATCGAGAGCTTCGCCTTTTGGCTCAGCTCTCTTTTCACCACGACAGACCGGTGCAGAGTCCGCACCGATCCGCTTGTCCATCTCACGTTCCATCCTTCAATCACTTTTGACCCCAAGGTACTTAAACTCCTCCACTTGAGGCAGGACCTCATCCCCAACCCAGAGATGGCACTCCACCCTTTCCCGGGCGAGAACCATGGACTCGGACTTGGAGGTGCTGATTCTCATTCCAGCCGCTTCACACTCAGCTGTGAACCGATCCAGTGAGAGTTGAAGGTCACTGCTCGATGAAGCCAACAGGACCACATCATCTGCAAAAAGCAGAGATCGAATCCTGCGGCCACCAAACTGGAACCCCTCAACGCCCTGGCTGCGCCTAGAAATTCTGTCCATGAAAGTAGTGAACAGAATCGGTGACAAAGGGCAGCCCTTGCGGAGTCCAACCCTCACTGGAAACGGGTCCGACTTATTGCCGGCAATGCGAACCAAACTCTGACACCGGTCATACAGGGAACGAACCGCCTGGATTAGGTGGTCCGATACCCCATATTCCCGGAGCACTCCCCACAGTATTCCCCGAGGAACACGGTCGAATGCCTTCTCCAAGTCCACAAAACACATGTAGACTGGTTGGGCAAACTCCCATGCACCCTCAAGGACCCTGCCGAGAGTATAGAGTTGGTCCACAGTTCCACGACCAGGACGAAAACCACACTGCTCCTCCTGAATCCGAGATTCGACTATCCGGCGGATCCTCCTCTCCAGAACCCCTGAATAGACCTTACCGGGAAGGCTGAGGAGTGTGATCCCACGATAGTTAGAACACACCCTCCGGTCCCCCTTCTTGAAAAGCGGGACCACCACCCCGGTCTGCCAGTCCAGGGGCACCGACCCCGACGTCCACGCAATGCTGCAGAGTCGTGTCAACCAAGACACGCCCACAGCATCCAGGGCCTTAAGGAACTCCGGGCGGATCTCATCCACCCCCGGGGCCTTGCCACCAAGGAGCTTTTTGACCACCTCGGTGACCTCAGCCCCAGAGATAGGCGAACCCGACTCAGAGTCCCCAGGCACTGCTTCCATGTTGGAAGGCGTGTCGGTGGGATTGAGGAGGTCTTCAAAGTATTCCCTCCAACGGTCCACAACATCTCGGGTCGAGTTCAGCAGCACACCGTCCCCACCATACACGGTGTTGACTGTGCACTGCTTCCCCCGCCGGAGACGGCGGATGGTGGTCCAGAATCTCTTTGAAGCCATCCGGAAGTCGTTTTCCATGGCCTCTCCGAACTCCTCCCATGTCCGGGTTTTTGCCTCAGCGACCGCCAGAGCTGCAGACCGCTTGGCCTTCCGGTACCTGTCAGCTGCCTCCAGAGTCCCATGGGCCAAGACGGCCTGATAGGACTCTTTCTTCAGCTTGACGGCATCCCTCACCACTGGTGTCCACCAACGGGTTCTGGGATTACCGCCACGACAGGCACCGACCACCTTACGGCCACAGCTCCGATCGGCCGCATTGACAATGGAGGCACGAAACATCGCCCACTCGGATTCAATGTCCGCTGCCTCCCTCGGAACATGGTCAAAGCTCTCCCGCAGGTGGGAGTTGAAACTCCTTCTGACAGGGGACTCTGCCAGACATTCCCAGCAGACCCTCACAATGCGTTTGGGTCTGCCAGGTCTGACCGGCATCCTCCCCCACCATCGGAACCAACTCACCACCAGGTGGTGATCAGTTGACAGCTCCGCCCCTCTCCTCACCCGAGTGTCCAAAACATGTGGTCGCAAGTCCGACGACACAACCACAAAGTCAATCATCGAACTGCGGCCCAGGGTGTCCTGGTGCCAAGTGCACATGTGGACACCCTTATGCTTGAACATGGTGTTCGTTATAGACAATCCGTGACGAGCACAGAAGTCCAATAACAAGACACCGCTCGGGTTAAGATCAGGGGGGCCGTTCCTCCCAATCACACCTCTCCAGGTCTCACTGTCGTTGCCAACATGAGCGTTGAAGTCACCCAGCAGAACAAGGGAATCCCCCGAGGGAGCACTCTCTAGTACTTCCTCTAAGGACTCCAAAAAGGGCGGGTATTCTGAACTGCTGTTTGGCGCATAAGCGCAAACAACAGTCAGGACCCGTCCCCCCACCCGAAGGCGTAGGGAAACTACCCTCTCATTTACCGGGTTAAACTCCAACGTGCAGGCTTGGAGCCGGGGGGCAACAAGAATTGCCACCCCTGCTCGTCGCCTCTCATTGCTGGCAACACCAGAGTGGAATGAAGTCCAGCCCCTCTCGAGAGGACTGGTTCCAGAGCCCTTGCCGTGCGTTGAGGTGAGTCCGACTATATCTAGCCGGAATTTCTCCACCTCACGCACCAGCTCAGGCTCCTTCCCCGCCAGAGAGGTGACATTCCACGTACCGACAACTAGCTTCTGTAGCCGAGGATCGGACCGCCAAGGCCTCTGCCTCCGGCCGCCACCCAGCTCTCTTTGCACCCGACCCCTTTGGCCCCTCCCACGAGTGGTGAGCTCATGGGAGGGGGGACCCACGTTACCTTTTCGGGCTGTGCCCGACCGGGCCCCATGGGTGCAGGCCCGGCCACCAGACGCTCGCCATCGTGCCCCGCCTCCGGGCCTGGCTCCAGAGGGGGGCCCCGGTGACCCGCGTCCGGGCGAGGGACAACGAAGTCCAATTGTATCAGTCATCATTAGGGTCTTTTGAGCCACTCTTTGTCTGGTCCCTCCCCTAGGACCTGTTTGTCATGGGTGACCCTACCAGCTACCAACTTAGCTCCTAGGATCATTGGGACACGGAAACTCCTCAACCATGAAAAGGTGGTGACTCAGGGAGGAGCATAAAAACTACCACTCCTGCTGATCTACTGCGAGTTTTTTTTTTTTTAGTATCAGCAGTAGATCTAGCTCTCGTTTTGGCTAAAAGAGTGAGACGCCACAGACGAGGAAAGCGAGCAGGAGTACTCGTACGCCTCCAGAGACGCGGCACGCGTACGGCCTTACCTGGGATTTTCCTGTCCAACGTACGCTCACCCAGCAACAAGATGGATGAACTGGCGCTGCTGGTGAGGAACGACAGGGACTTTTCCTCCTCTTGCGTCTTGTGCTTTGGATATAGAGCGGACTTTCCCGGACTCTTTACTTATCATCCTGGGTGACTTTAACAAGGGATACCTGAGCCAGGAGCTGCCAAAGTACAAACAGTTTATTAAATGTCCGACGATAGAGCAGAAGACGCTGGATCATTGTTATACTACAGTCAGTGGGGCTTATCGAAGTGTGTCACGTGCTGCTTTAGGCCTTTCTGATCATGTCATGGTCCCAGCATACAAACAACGACTCAAGCTCTCCAAACCTACTGTGAGAACGTCTAAAAAGTGGACAAGTGAGGCTGTGGAGGAGCTTCGCACATGTTTGGATATAACAGCCTGGGAACTATTCAATCATCTACTAATAACCTGGACGAATACACAGACACAGTGACGTCATACATTCAATTTTGTGAAGACAGCATAGTCCCATCTTACACCAGAGTGACCTTCAACAATGAAAAAACCCTGGTTTACACCCAGAAAGAGAAAGAAAAGGCTAACAAGAGTAACGACCCTCACGCATACAGACAGAGCAAGTACCTATTTAGTAAGGAGGTGGAGAAGGCTAAATCAAGGTACAACACACATCTGAAGGAGAAGTCCGGGAGCAACAACCCTGTCTCTGTCTGGAAAGGTCTGAGGGAAATCACCAACTACAGACCCAAAGCCCCCCCCGCTGTTGACAACCGTCACCTAGCAGAAAGACTGAACACCCACTACTCCAGGTTCGAAGATTCACACCCCTCCCCCACCCCACTGACTACAATGGACATTGCAGGCATATCAGCCCTTGAGCCCCCCCTCTCCCCCACTGCCCTCACACTCTCGGAGCAGAATGTGGCCAAGACATTTAAAAAGCAAAACCCTCGGAAAGCTCCAGGTCCGGATGGTGTCTCTCCTTCCACCCTGAGACACTGTGCGGTAGAACTGGCGCCTGTCTTCACGGACATCTTCAACATCTCTTTGGAGTCATGCCATGTCCCAGCCTGCTTCAAGCTGTCCACCATTGTTCCCGTCCCCAAGAAGGCCAGGATCACTGGACTCAACGACTACAGACCTGTGGCACTGACATCTGTGGTCATGAAGTCATTTGAGCGCCTGGTTCTGCCTCATCTCAAGTCCTTTACCTCCCCGCTCCTGGACCCTCTGCAGTTCGCCTACAGAGCCAACCGGTCTGTAGATGACGCCATCAACCTGGCCCTCCACTACATCCTGCAGCATCTGGACTCCCCAGGAACCTACGCCAGGATCCTGTTTGTGGACTTCAGCTCTGCATTCAACACCATCCTCCCAGCTCTGCTCCAGGACAAGCTCGCCCAGCTCAACGTGCCTGACTCCACCTGCAGGTGGATCACTGACTTCCTGACGGACCGGAAGCAGCGCGTGCGGCTGGGGAAGAATGTCTCGGACACTCGGACTATCAGCACGGGATCCCCACAGGGCTGTGTACTTTCCCCCCTGCTCTTCTCCCTGTACACCAACAGCTGCACCTCCGGCCACGACTCAGTGAAACTGATTAAGTTTGCGGATGACACCACCCTCATCGGGCTCATCTCAGACGGTGATGAGTCTGCTTACAGGAAGGAGGTGGACCGGTTGGTGTCGTGGTGCAGCTGCAACAACCTGGAGCTCAATGCTCAGAAGACAGTGGAGATGATCGTGGACTTCAGGAAAGTCAAAGACCCCCTGCCCCCCCTCGTCTTGACAGACTCTCCCATCACAACTGTGGACTCCTTCCGCTTCCTGGGCACTAACATCACCCAAGACCTCAAGTGGGAGCAGACCATCAGCTCCCTCATCAAGAAGGCTCAGCAGAGGATGTACTTCCTGAGGCAGCTGAGGAAACCAAGTTGCCTGTCCAGACGATGGTGCAATTCTACACGGCCATTATTGAGTCCATCCTCACCTCCTCCATCACAGTGTGGTTCGCTGGGGCCACCGCCAGGGACAAACACAGACTGCAGCGCATCGTGCGCTCCGCCGAGAAAGTGATCGGCTGCAGCCTTCCATCTCTCCAGGACCTGTACGTCTCCAGAACTCAGGGGCGAGCAGGCCGGATACTTGATACTTGCTGATGTCCACCCACCCTGGACATGGACTATTTTTTTTCTACTCAGGGTTCTATGTTTAGTTAGTTCTATATTTATTTAATGCTCTATGTTTACTTAGAATTCTACGTTGCACTGAGTCGCCAAAGAAAGTTCCTAGTTTGTGAATTGTTCCCTTACAATGGCAATAAAGTTTTTTCTGATTCTGATTAAGAGGGAAATAAGTATTCTAACAAGGAAAAAATTACAATGGGAATACTGTAACCTAAATAAAATTAAAATAATTATACATTAATTTTTTGAAAGTTGTGATATCACGAAAAACAAAATTAATAAATTTGTCAGTTTTTGGAAAATTTAACTGGGAAAAAATTGCAACATTATGGGAATAAAGTCCAAATATTATGGGATTGAAGTACAAAGTTGTGCAGATGGAGAAATGAAAACATAAAAATGGTATTTGGACGTGCCCTGAACACCTCCCCAGGGAGGCGTCCTAACCAGATGCTCGAGCCACGTCATCTGGCTCCTCTCAACGCGGAGGAGCAGCGGTTCTACCCCAAGTTTCTCCCGGATGACAGTCCTTCTCACCCTCTCTCTAAGGGAGAGCCCAGGCTTTTTCATTTATATCACAAAGCTGCATAGATGCCGTTTTTTTTTTTCAATTTTCACTCTGTGGCCTTCGTTGGAAAAAGTTTGGGCACCCCCGGCATAGATGCAGCCGTGGCGGAACCTGATACCTGCACATGAAGTGCTGGTGAACAGGTGTGCAAGGACTTGGCAGTCAGCTGTGGCTATTGTGTGATCTCCGGAGGTGAAACCATCAATTATTCAACACGAGCAGCCAAGGACAGCTGGCCGGGTGTGCGCTTGCCCACTAATCAATGACTTCATTAAACGTGTGTGGTTTTGTTGTGATACGGAGTATCGCTTTATTTCACATTGAAGGATGGGTTCTCACAACACAGTTGTAACTTCACAGTAACAAAACAAAACAACACAATGTTTCCCCACACATGCACGCGAAGAGTGACGTCAAAGTGCACAAACACGCAAGGACTGACGACGTGTGCAATGAAACAATATCTAGTTGTTGAATATCTACGTGCTTGAAAGGAATGCGATCCAGACGGATGGATGCGACTTGTGCTTGCTTGATTGCATATTTACTGATCCGTGCTACGCCGGTCGTCCAGGTCCCTGAACTCATCGCTCAAGTTTACAAAACCACATAGAAACAGTATTGTAATAATAAGCAGATTGCTTTGGAAAACAGTAGGGCAGCCCCCCAACAACGTGAAACAGTCTAATTTCTCCAACTGTGTAGTGACGGCCCAACTAAAAGGTGTTTAAGTGTTGTGTAGAATATTAAATGTGTGACAAGTGCAAACGGGACCACTGTGACATAAGATGGACAATTCTCCTATGTTTTTACAAAAAGATGTTTAAGGAATTTAGCATAATCGCCCAATAATAAACACAAAACAGTCAAACCTCGGTTTTTGTCAAAAATTTGCGATAAAATTTTTCCCCGGGTTTCGTACAATAGCACAATAAAAAACAGTAACCCCTCCGGTTCCGGGCCTGACCGTGATAAATGAATTGCCGCAGAGTTTTTAAGCCTATAAATCCTGCTTACAACCTTCTAAATGCGTTTTTTTAACATTATAAGAGCCCTCTGGACATGATATAACACCCCTACAGCTACCTTTGCGCTCCCATTACCTAATATAGTAGACATAATAATAGAAAGTAAAACATAAATCAGACTCGTGCTTGTGTGTGTTGCCGTAAATGTGTTTGGGTGCTAGGGGAGCTGAGTGGGGGGAGGACAGGAAGTGATGTGGGATTCAGAGTTTACGTTCAGCATGGTGTGGGTTCGGTTACGTTGTGTGTTTTTGTGCAGTTTTTGAGATAATTCGGAACCTCGTGTGTCTCACCCAACATGACAGTAACATTACTGACACCTGGTGTCCAGTGTCCAGGGATTACTGTAGTCTATCTAAATGCTCTAACAAAGCAGCCTACGTGTCGTAGACTCACTGTGCATTTTTGATTGCTTGAAAAGGCTAAAATAACCCGCCACAGGGCCAAAGAACGTCGCAAATGCCAGGAATTTGATGAAGATGGTGAGAAAGGCTATCGACTTTGATCCCACAGGGATTTGGAGTGACGTCTGCATCAACAGCAAGTTCTGTCAGTTTGGAAGTTATAATATTTTGCATTTCTTTCTGCACGTAAAACTAAAAATAGTTTAGCTATAGCTATTTTGGGGGGTCTGGAATGCGCTAATTGGATATACACGATGTCCTATTGGAAAAATTGCCCTGTGAGGAAACTCCTAACAAAAATCGCGGTTGTCATAATTCTGCAAAGGAACCGCCGCTTGGGATTAATGTGACACACGTCCCTTTAGCAAGCACCAAAAAGTAGAAAAAAGCGATGCATTCAATAATTCTGTTAAAAGAAATGAAATGAAGAATGCAGCAAAAGTGCTACATAAGTATGTTTTCCCTTCAGTAAGTAAAAAATGCTACTAATAAAAGAGTGTCTGTACAATAAACTAAGAATATGAGTAGTAAAAATGTCCCATTGGATAAATAAATAGCTGGTAGAGAGCGGTGTGGCTTCATCCAAACAAGTTGGAGAGCGGTCGTGTTCGTACCGGGCTGATGGGAAGCTCATCTCCTCTCCCCACTTCCCCCGTATCCCTGAAAGAGGCGCTGTGGATGATCTGGGCCCTGTGCTGCCCCCGATGTAGTCGTGCGTTCAGCCTGCTCAGGGACGACTTCCTCAGCATGCCCCCCTTGGTCCTCCCGTTCCCGACTATCTCCTCAGAGGCCCCGCCGGCTGGAGCGTTGAGGCGTCGCAGCGGGTTCAGGTTGCCCTGAAGGACTTTGGGGAAACGCCAGCCACGCCCCCGGCTACTGCCGCCTGCGTTTGCATTGTCAGACTCAGCCTCTGGCGAGGTGACCAGCCCTTGCTCCTGCAGGTCTGCAGCCAGGGGCGCAGGAAGATACTGGATGGCTCGCCTGCCGCTGTAATCCCTTGCTTCGGGGTCCGCCTCCCAGTCCGACAGCAGCACACGGACCACCTGAACACCTGAATACCCTTAAAACATGTCCTCGTCATTATCTTATATTTTGAAGCAATGCACCTTACCTGAGTGTGTCCATGCATGGCCGCCAGGTGCAGTGGCGTGTATCCAGCGCTGGACCTCACATTGATGTTCAAAGGCACGGCGTTGTCCTTGGCGAACGTCAGCAGCTGGGACAGCAGCTCGGCCTTGCCCTGCTTGGCTGCCCAGTGGAGGCAAGTGAAGCCAGTGACGAAGTCCCTCTTGGCCACCAGGCCGGCCTCCACGGCCAGAAGGGGCTGCAGGCTCTCCCACAGGCCGTCAGAGGCGCACAGCATCCACTCGTGCTCCAGCGGGTCCAGAGTCACCGAGGCGCAATCCTCGTCCGTGGCTGAGGAGAGGAGAGACGACGAGTCGCCGTCGCTCCTCATCGAGTCTCGAAGGCGCGGCCCTCTGTTGATAAGAGACCTTCGAACCTGCAGTGGGACAGCAATAGGAAACAGTAAACAAAAACATTTAATTATTACTGTCACTTTCATAGGAGCTGATCCTCAACATGCTCAAGCATACTGTAGCAACCAGGCTGTATGCGGTGTCTGTGATTTCCAACTGTCTGTGAATGTGACATGACTGTGTGTGTGTGGGTGCATGCAGAGGCACACAGTTGAGTTTGCTGATGTTGTTTTGGCCGACGGTATCCCGTTTTTTGTGCAGCACAGAGACACGGCGTCCGGGTGGACGTTACAATACCATCTTTACACTCAATCACGGTAGCGGTAGTCGAGCGTTGAGAGGAGCGTGGGGAACGTCGGGCAGTCGGAGCTTTTCTTCCCATCACTCACACATCAGTGACCCGCCGAGATGTAGCCACGACACAGAGACTCACCATAAATAAAGTGTGTTTGTTTCCGGCTACAAAATTGCTGTTAGTGGAACAAAAACCAAACTGTTGGCGTACCTTTTCCGTTAAAAAACATCTCAGCTCAACATCTGAATAGCTCACCTGAGGAGAACTATTTATCATCAGCTCGATGAAGTTCCTGCGACTCCCCTTGGGCGTGTTCACGTCCACCCGGCAGTCCAAACCTTCCATGGAGCTGTCCTCGGACAAACAGCTGCTCAGCAAGGCTCGCTGGGAGCCTTTGGACACCCGGCGGGACCCTCTGACTTGCTGGGTGTGGGAGGCATGGCGGTCGAGGTCTGGCGCCCCGATAACCGGGGCCGACTCTCGCCGCCTCCTCTCTCTCAGCTTCACCTCGCCTTCACCGACGCTAGCGGGAATGGTGGCGGTCTGGTTCACGTGGGAGGGGGCTGCAGGTGGGCCGTGGCTGTTGGGCTGCGTGACGTCATCCACGCTGGAAGCGGACGGACCGAGGGCGCCTGTAAAAGCATTTTGGCAGGCGGAATAAACGTTCAATGGGGTCACATTGTCAGCCAGGCTAGTATGCAAGCAGACGCATGTGACATAACATCGGCATACGGGACGCGACCCGGAGCAAATGTATCATGAAGGAAAGCAGGGACGCTGCAGCGACATGGACACTCACCTGTTTGCAGGCCGTTGGCACGGTTGCCGCTGACTCGGCCCTTGTCCGGTGTGTCGTGCACGCACATCGCCGACTGTTTGCTACAATCAGCGTTTAGACAGACAAATTGCACACCGGCAGCCACTTCCACGACGCCGACTGTGTCCACGACGCGCCTCAGAGCCTCCTCGTTCAGCGGACCACTTCCACCCCACGCCGCCGCGAAGTGATCGATCAGCTCCATCTGCTGGACCCTCCCTCCTCGCTCCATTAGGAACTCTCGCACGGCTTGGACCGTCCACCGGGACGCCATCTTCCGCCCCCGGGGAAATGACTTACATGACACCAAAAGGTTTTAAGATTTCCCCGTTTTGGTTTTGCTGTCAACGGCCGATGACAGCATCTTCGCTGGACCTCTTGCTTTCCGACATGGGGGTAGTCATTACTAATCAGTGCATAGTAACGGCCGACAGGGGGCGCACCGCAAGACTCTAATCCTGTCGTCGTGCCACATTCAAAAGCTTTACGTAAAATTGGGTTTCGGGGTTTGTAGACAATTTGACATCGTTGTGTTTTATAAAAGGCCTTCTAATTTATATGATTTTGAATGTTTGAGTCGTAAAATACTGTCATAAGAGTTGAAAAATGAATTCAAAAGTATTTATTGGTTAGATTTATTTTGAGCGGCAGAATTTGTTCTCTTTACTTGCACTTTTGGTTTATTATAATTGAACAAAATGTTTCAAAAAGTTGTATAACACGCACAGTATACTAAAACGTTCACTTAATAAAATACGTGTCATACTGTCAGATTATCTCACTTTGTTTAACTGTGTTTGTCGACCTTAGAATTTAACAGTTACGCTTACTTGGAATACCGTAAACGCCACAGAGGTGTTATAAAGGACTGTACCAAGTTACAAAGACGGGGGATTTGTAAAAATAAATGAGTTCTAACAATTGCTACACCAAGCGTATTGGCATCTTAATTGATGATATAAGGACTGGATATTTTATATTAATGCTAAATGTGAAGTCAAATTGCGAATATATTACATCTGAACCATATTCACCGAGAACACATTAAACCTAAACCCCTTCTTCCTCTAGTGGTTTAGTCCGCCAACTGTAAGGCGGTCTCAGTCAGGATTCTTTGGAGGAAAAAAAAAGAATTAACTTTCAATAACTGTTGCTGTATTTAGGCTTAGATCTACGGGGAATTGTCCATTTCATCGAAAAACATGTCTTCTTCCGATGTTGCTCGGCAACCGGTTCGTATTTTCTGCTTTGGTGGTTAACTCCTGCGACAGTCATAGTCGAGCAGGGAGTGTCTGCTGCTACAATGAAGTTAGCTAGCCGCGCAGCTAGCATAACTTCTCTCTTCGAGAAACGGAACAAGCCTCGCGTTCCCACGCAGTTTAATAGAACGCAACGTGTGTGCGCAGCGTCTGCTCCATGTATTGGCGGTTATTTCTGTCAAAATGAACACCAATTGTGGTGTCCCGGTGATACACGCGTATGGCAAAAGGGGCGTTAGCTGCCTGAAGCACATATGACGTCATCCAGTTGGCCGTGAAGTTTGCTGTGCTAAGAATACCTCTTTTGTATGGTCTCTTGGATCTTCTATCAGCGTTGTAGCTTTCACAAGAAGCACCGCGCACAACCTAAAAGTAACTGCATAAATGTCATCTCACCTATGTTTAAGTGGATGTTTGAGTACGTACTAGTAATAAACATCGTTAACAGTAAAAACAGTAAAGCTCTGTAGTGCTGGGAGCCAAAAGAAACGAGCTTCTTGTGTTATTTTAGTTGAGATTCTTGATTAATTTGACTGTTGATTAATTTGATTAATTTGCTGTTGTGGCACAAGAAACAACCACGATCCACCTATAACAAGTCAGGGTAAAGTTGCTATTGATGACAAAACCTTTCCTGTCATATGCACTGTGTTGTGTTCTTCAGGATAAGGGAGTCCGGCCTCTCTCCCTGGCTGGCCACGTGGGATTTGACAGCCTCCCAGACCAGCTAGTCAACAAGTCGACCAGTCAGGGTTTCTGCTTCAACATCCTTTGCATTGGTAGGGTGTTAGACATATACATACAGCAGCTTGTATAAAGTTAGAAAACACTTAAATTGGCGTCTGATTCAACTTAAGGTGGAATTAATTTCATATGCAGTGTGGCTGTTTGTCCACTGAGACACTTTTCAGTGTGGACACATCTTGGGCAAGGCACTACATTTGCCGGACACCAATTACTGTACTTGTGAAAGTGCAATAAAGGCACATTTTTTAACTTTTTCAGCATCTAGGTCATATTAGACCTGGTCCAGTTCAAAAACACTGTGCAGACCCCAAAGGCTCACAAAAACACAGGTTCTGATTTGTGACACAGCAATAAAGGTACGTTTTTTTGCATCTACAGTTCTAGGCCACATTAGACCTGGTCCAGTTTGAAAACCACTGCACCTAGACTTCTTAAATCTGGACTGGATTATGCCACAAACACTGAGGGTTCATAAAAACTCAGTTTCTCAATAGTGAAATCCCAATAAATACATTTATCTGGTTTTCAGCATCTAGCATTCTTGACCTGGTCCACTTCAAAAACAGCTTACCTAGACTTTTCAAGTCTGGACAATTTTCACACAATCACAAACTTTATTTTTTAACCTCCGGGGACTCCTGATTTGAGACTTCTAGGTACCATGTTTTTAATGTGGTCTAGATGTGAAAAACCTCCTTTATTGCATTTTCACAAAAACAGTAAAATGGCTCCAATGATAAAGATTTTGCACTTTGTTCGGTGGTTCTTGAACACACCACTGTTATGTGTTACTACAAATAACAGAATAAAAAAGGAAAATGCTGTTTATCTCTGATGCACATACTGTCAGGTTTTGCTAATCAAACTTCTTGCTGCAGGTGAGACAGGGATAGGCAAGTCCACCCTGATGGACACCCTGTTCAACACTAACTTTGAAAACTTTGAATCGTCACACTTTGAGCCTCAAGTGAAACTGCGGGCTCAAACCTACGACCTGCAGGAAAGCAACGTGAGACTGCGCCTCACCGTGGTCAACACGGTGGGGTTCGGAGACCAAATGAACAAACAAGAAAGGTTAGCGCCTTGGTGTGAGATATTGACAGCCACGTTGGTGATGATGTCACCCAGCAGCCTCTTGGTTTGTCCTGCAGTTACCAGCCGGTGGTGGACTACATCGACAGGCAGTTTGAGAGTTACCTGCAGGAGGAGCTCAAAATCAAGCGCTCCCTTTTCAACTACCACGACTCGCGAGTCCACGCCTGTCTGTATTTCATCTCCCCCTCGGGACACTCGCTCAAGTCCCTGGACCTGGTCACCATGAAGAAACTAGACAGCAAGGTAGGAGCAGATAATTGATTGCATCGTTTGTATTTCACGACTACAAAGTAAAAGTAAAATGCTTCAAAATAAGAGTTTCTGCATAAACGTAGCTAATGCCTCTTATCTGTAGCAGCCACAGTTAATTAGTGGCAGGCCGCCACAAATCAATTAATCTATGGGAAACACAGCAGTAGCCTTTTCTGTGTATCAGGGGTCAGCCTTTAAGTAGATTAAACAAGCGCACTAAGATTTTGGTTTTTTTTTTTTTTTTGCAGTGCGACTGGTTCAGTGCCGTCGGTAGTCAGTCTGGAGGTGGTCAGAACCTTTCCCATGCTCTGTATGTCACAGCCGGGAAGTAACCCAGGATTTGCGCGTGAAAAGAGTCACAAAAAAAAGCGTCGGAATGTTGTAATCGTCTCATGCTCACACACTCGAGTTGTCCTTTTGTGTCACTGTACAGATAGAAAGACAGACAGGCAGACGCAGAGAGAGGCATTTGTTGCTGAAGAGAGACAGTCAACCTCTCAGACCTGTCTCGTTGTGTTGTTTTGTGTGCTGCCATCATTGTGTTTTCTATGTGTGGTCTGACACTGAGGCTGCAGCAGAAAAAACATTCCTCAGTTCAACCAAATGACTCAGTCACAAAAGAAAAGAGGAATGCGGGAATTTGGGGCGGCTCTGAATACTGCTAAACCACAAATAACATCAGCACTTATTGCATAGTCGTTCCTCTTGTATCTCTGTTAATCGGTTCCAGACCCGACCATGTACATTTTCACAAAGTAGAATTTCTTATTTAAAACATGGTAATGAACTGCTAAATACATTTTAACGTTACTAGAGCCCTCTGTGACTTGCAATACCACCCTAAAGTCACCTTTACACTTCTATTATAATAAGAGAATGTAAGGTATAATATAGACTGACACATGTTGGCATGGAGCAGTGGTTCCCAAACCTTTTTTGCGGCGTTCCCCGTTTGGAGATAAAATAATTTAAAGTGCCCCCCCAACCCCATCCACAGCCCACCCCGCATGCGTGACCGTACGCCGCGGATGTAAACATCGTGAAATGGAAGATTTACACAGAAAGACTTTGTACATGTTTTGTTACATTCCTTGCTTTCAAACAGTGACTGTAACACAGCAGTAAAACATCTCAGCCTATAGAAATCATTTAGTGAATGCCACCCCATGTGAAAGAGAAGCTTGTAGTCTGAAAAATATGGTAATAATTAAGTGTGTTCATTTTAGCCCCCGTAGTGGGTGCGCCCCCCAGTGTGAAAACCACTGGCATAGAAAGTGTTTCTGGTTACAGAAACACTAGCAGTTACAAAGTCTCATTTACTTATTTTGTCATATTACTGTATGTCTGCAATATTGGGTAGTAGGAGTGTAATGATAACTACAGGGGTGTTATTCCATGTCTGGAAGGCTCTAATATTATTTAAATCATATTTAGAAGGTCTGTAGAATGTTAGGTCAATTATAGACCCTGAATTGTCCATGCATGTGAATGGCTGTCTATATGTGCCTGCGATTGACTGGCAACTAGTCCTGGGTGTGTCCTGCCTCTGGCCTGGGGTCCGGGCAAGAGATGGGCTCTGGCATACCCCCCGCAACCCTAATGAGAATAAGAGGCATAGTAAATGGGTGGACTGATATTTAGATGGTTGTAAACAGGTTTTCTATGCTCTAACTTGGAAAGTGTTTTATGTATAAATGAGCAATCCTACTTTGAAAACGCCTCTTTTGTTGTATGAAACCTATTTTATGAATTGTGTTAGCTGGGCTTCCATCTTACTTAGGTGAACATCATCCCCGTCATTGCCAAAGCGGACACCATCAGCAAGAGCGAGCTGCACAAGTTCAAGATCAAAATCATGAGTGAGCTTGTGAGCAACGGCGTGCAGATCTACCAGTTCCCTCTGGACGATGAGACCGTCGCCAAGGTCAACACGGCCATGAACGTAAGTCGACACACTTTCTTTTGTCATTGTCAGTCTACCGTATGATTCCTTTTTGTGTACTGTGTTCAGGGCCATCTGCCTTTTGCTGTTGTGGGCAGCACAGAAGAAGTCTGCGTAGGCAACAAGATGGTGAAGGCTCGCCAGTACCCCTGGGGGGTGGTCCAAGGTGTGTACTCTTAAAATGTCTTTGTCACAAATTGTCCCTTGAGAAGATGGGCAGAAGTAAAAATGCTTGCTAACATGTAAGGAGCGTCACGTTAGTGAGATAGTGGGTGCATGTGCTCTGTCCATCCCATTATAATTTATCCCTCTCGCTCTCAGTGGAGAACGAGAGTCACTGCGACTTTGTGAAGCTAAGGGAGATGTTGATCTGCGTAAACATGGAGGACCTGAGAGAGCAGACGCACACCCGCCACTACGAACTCTACAGGCGCTGCAAGCTAGAGGAGATGGGCTTCAAAGACACGGACCCCGAGTGCAAGCCTGTCAGGTGAGCTCTCGTTCCTCAGAGCAGCCACGTCCACATCGCAGCTCCTCTTAAATGACTGCGTGCGTCTGTATGCAGCCTGCAGCAGACCTATGAAGCCAAGCGTCACGAGTTCCTGGTGGAGCTGCAGAGGAGAGAGGACGAGATGAGGCAGATGTTTGTGCAGCGGGTCAAGGAGAAGGAGGCGGAGCTTAAGGAGGCAGAGCGAGAGGTCAGTCACTAATGCAGGCTGTGACGGGATGGAACGACACCAGTCTGAGTTTTCCTTCCTCAAGTCCACCTTGTCGTTGTGCAGCTACAGAGTCGCTTTGAGCAGCTGAAGCGCCTCCACGCCGAGGAGAAGTCGGCTCTAGAGGAGAAGAGGCGACTCCTGGAGGAGGACCAGAGCTCCTTCGGCAAGAGACGCGCTGCTGCTCAACTGCTGCAGGCCCAAAGCCTCACCGCCAACGGCAAGAAAGACAAAGACCGCAAAAAGTAAGACATGCGTCAATATGCTCACATAAGTCACACACATGTAGTTTATACCGTGAATGTTCTCCAGTCAGTCTCCTTTAGTCATAGGATTTGGGGTCTACCAACAAATAACCAAACATCCTGCAGCTTTGTTTACCTCAGCATGCACTTCTCGGGTGTTTTCTCTTGTTTTCAATAAAATGCTGATTTTACACTGGTTCTGTAGCAAAAAGAAGTATACGGTAATCCCTCATTTATCAAGGTTATTTGGTTCCAGATGCAACAGTGACATGTGAATTTCCGCAAAATAGGATTTCTTGTTTCTAAATGGGTCCGCACGGTGGCTGAGTGTTTGGCACATTAGCCACACAGTCAGGAGCCCGGGAAGACCTGGGTTCAAATCTTCGTTGGGCATCTCTGTGTGGCAGTTGCATGTTCTCCCCGTGCGTGTGTGGGTTTTCTCCGGGTACTCCGCTTTCCTCCCACATTCCAAAAACATGCATGTTAGCTTAATAGGTCTAAATTGTCCATAGGTGTGAATGTGAGGTGGAATGTTTTTTTGTTTTTTTTCAATATGTGCCCTGCGATTGGCTGGCGACCAGTCCAGGGTGTACCCCGCCTCTCGCCCAAAGTCTGCTGGCATAGGCTCCAGCATCCCCGTTACCCTAATGAGGATAAGCGGTATAGAAAATGAATGAAAGAAGGAATGGAATATTTTGTCGCTAGTGCGTAGAAAACCTGTCTACAACTATCTAAACATAATTTTAACGTTATTAGAGCCCCTTAGACATTAAATAACACCCAAATAGTCACTCTTACATTCATATTATCTAGGGCTTTGCGATATGGACCCAAACTCATATCCCTATATGTTTAGGTTCAATATCGATATGAAATACATTTCAATATGTTTTCCACAAAGTGCATTTTGACAAAGTTAAAGCCAATTATGCGTGCAAAGTTGTTGTATTAAAATTGAAAAAATAATTTTGAATGGGAGGAGACTTTTGGGGGTTTTTGGGTTGCATATTTTGCATATAACTGTCCTCAAAATCGTGTCGGTTTTTCTCCACCAGTTCTGGCTTCATGTGAAGAATTTCGGAGTCTCCACCCTGACCAGCGACATCATTCCTAGACCTCTGTGACCAGTCGGTAAACACTAACCAGCCCCCCCATCCAGTCCCGCTCCCTTCCCTCCACCATAATCACCACCAGCAGCACACCAGAGTGTTTTTGTGCCAAATTTAAGACCATACTTTTCACGTGTACTCTTTTCTGTGAGCCTATCGTGTGGGTTTTGCGTATTATTTTAGGTTCTACAGTGTTGTTTTTAGAGGAAGAGGCTGACAGTTGCGCATCTTTCCAGTAAATTATGGACCTACTATGTTTAATGCTACTTTCATGTCTTTGATGTCCTAATCGGGCCATTTGCAGAATGACTGCTGCAGATGAAAGCAAGACAATGAAAGCCTTCATTATGTCAATAGATCATGTGACTTTAATACCCAAAGCTACAGAATGCTAACTTTTGAACCAAGTTGTGTTTACTAGACGGTGAAGTTGACATTGGATCGGTTCCAGTATATTTTTATACACTAGACTAGTATATGATGTTGTATTTCCTCCCGTCTTGCCTCTGCTGACACGAGTGCGCGCGTCAGTGCTGCCTCGTCGGAGGAGAGGAGGAAGATTATTTTCCATGCACTCGAGACTCACACCTTGTAGCGTTCGAACACACAAAGTGGGCGGTGCTGCTTAATAAGCGTGACACGTGTGTGTTCCTGATGTGTTACATGTGCCTTATGTGTGCTAGCTTATGTAAAAAACAAAAAAACAAAAACAAAAACACTTGACTTGTACACGCCGAGAAACACACGGATGCTTGACGGAGGGAACCTTTTTATACTTGTACTACACTTGTATTTATGAAATAAACAGTGTTACTCACAAGGCCTTTTGTCCACTGGATGTTGTTTTTATGTAAACGACTTCCACCAAGTTTGAACATGTTGGCAAGTCAATTTCTGCAATTAACAACGTGCGATGTGGTGATAATCAGGCGGTTGATGGCACTGTATTGTTCTGGCAAGACAATAACAAATAACATATGGGGCTGTACTTTGTTAATTTCTGAGAGAAGGCTTCCATTGTTACAGAAAATATATTCATTAATAAATCATCGCTGTGTTGTGGTCCAGTATAACCTTATAGGAAAGAAAATGGAGCTATTTCTACATAATTTTTACCTAAATCAACCATTTTCTCAGACAAAAATGGCTAAATTAAGTAAAATACAAATATAAGGCGCAATCAAAGATGTTGTGATGATGTTGCGGCACTAAATAAACTATGGTGCGTTCGAAGACCAAACAAAGTCCGACATTGCAATGCTTAAGGAAGAAACATGATCAGTGAAGCATAAACGTAAAAATTGTGGGCTGTAAATTCTACCTATATTATCACGCATTTAACATTACTACTGACTTGGGGTGAAAAAATACAAATAAAACTCAAATGAGGAAAAACAAGGTAAATTGTTAAGTTTGCGGTGAATAAGATGTTATGTGGTAGGGGGGGGGTTGCGACTTTGTTTTCTGTGGGAGAAAAAAAAAAGTTGAGTGATTGATGACGTGAATGATTATAGGCGTACGGTGAATGAGATGTGTTCCATGTGGAAAAAAATGTTGCTATTAATGGCTTGTGGTGAAAGAGACATATTTTGTGCAGACAAAATGGAGAAAAAAAACAACTTAGGGTGAATAAGAAGAGAAAGAAAAAACAAAAAAAAAAAAAAAAAAAAATATTAAACAATTTAAACCCAAATTTAAAAAAATAAATATATATTAAAAATTAAAATAAAAAAAAAAACAAAAACAAATAATAAAAAAGAAAAACAAAAAAAAAATAACAACATATAAAAAAAGAAAAAAAAAAAAATAAAAAAAAAAAAAGAGAGAGAGAGAGTGATGTAAGTTTTCTTTGAAAAGAAACTTCTTCCGTTGAAGGACAACGTCATGGTTGTGTGAGCTTGGCTTGTTCAGATGGAATCACTTTCTGAAAGGAAACACACGTCCCCCTCTCCCCTGCAGCGTCACACCTTCATCTCTGCAGCACCGTGTGGCGTAAATCGTGAGAATGAGGATTGATTCTCTGCAGGAGGTAACGGAACCTCGCTGATAGGCCTTGGAGGAGAACACCTGTGGAGAAGCATCTCAGAGAGGGCGGCCGCTTTACCGCCCCCTGTGAGGGCTAAAGCTGCTGGATGGGAGTGTGTGTCACGCTCGTTCCCATGCACTTGGTCTTGGACTTCTTACACACACACACACGCACACACACACACTTTTTGCTAATGATGGTTGGAATTGGGCCCTTTATGGTGAGCTTTTTACCGAACAGCATCGTCATGCGAGCTGTTTTACACGTGCAGGAAACTAATTGTGGGCACGTTTGGTTTTGGCTAGTGCTGGGAGATTGCAATCACATCAAAAGACAAATATTAAATATTGCATTAAAAAAAACATGAAATCATAAAATTTGGGTTCAAGATTGCGGCCTGTTAAAGCTGTTATAATATGTCAATTTAAATGATTGATTAAAATAAAAATAATTTAAAATTAGTACATAAATGCACAAAATTACCAAATAAAATATTAATTAAAATACAAAATTATATGTAACAAATAATATTAATTTAAATGATGTAATATAAAATATAGGGTCTTGTCAGTCGTCATTCACACTCTTATAAAGCCAAAATAACATTAAATTAGGGTTTGATGTTGCAGTGGTTTTGAAACCACACTGCAATGTGTCACAGCTGTTATAAAATAAATCAGAGTTTGCGGTTAAAATAACTGCACTGCGCCATGTTCTAGTTGTTTTAGAAGAAACTAAATCCAGGATTGTAGATTGCAGCGGTGTTAAAACTCCACTGCTTCTTTTTTTAATAACACAGAATGAAATAAATAAAATTCCATCTCCTCAACTAAATGAAGGCAAGTTTTTTTTAATACACTACTCAAAAAAATTAGAGGAACACTTTTTAATCAGAGTATAGTAACCTACACTTTTTAATCAGAGTATAGTAACCTATCAGTCAAATGTCTGGGATATTGATCTGGTCAGTTAAGTAGCAGAGGGGGTTGTTTATCAGTTTCAGCTGCTTTGTTGTTCATGAAATCAACAACAGGTGCATCAGCAGGGCAACAATGAGACAGACCCCAAAACAAGAATGGTTTTTCCAGGTTGAGACCACTGACTCCTCATCTCTTTTGGCTGATTTTTTACTGACTGACTTTCTACTGCTGTAGTTTTGCATTTTGCTTGGATCAGCATCTCTGTTGATAGCATGGTGCACTACCTGGACGCTACAGAGTTTGCACAAGTAGTCCAACTCCTCCAGGTTGGCACATCAATATGTACCAATGCAAGGTTTGCTGTGTCTCCCAGCACAGGCTCAAGAGCATGGAGGAAATTCCAGGAGACACGTAGTTACTCCGGGAGAGCTGGACAGGGCCGTAGAAGGTCCTTAAACCCTCAGCAGGATCGGTATCGGCTCCTTTGTGCAAGAAGGAACAGGATGAGTACTGCCAGAGCCCTACAAAATGACCTCCAGCAGGCCACTGGTGTGAATGGTGGTGACCAAACAATCAGAAACAGGCTCCATGAGGGTGTCCTGAGAGCCCAACATCCTGTAATAGGCCCTGTGCTCACTGCCCAGCACCGTAGAGCTCGGTTGGCATTTGCCATAGACCACCAGTGATGCCCTTGTCCAGATCTGGGAGGAGATCCCCCTTGATGAGACCACGGAGAGACCGTGGTCTCATTAGGAGCATGCCCCGACGTTGTCAGGTATGCGTACAAGTACGTGGGGGCCACACAAACAACTGAGAATTATTTGGAGTTGCTGCAATGACATTTTGGCAAAATGGACCATTCTTCTGCATCATTTTTTCGCTTTCATTTTTGGGGTGTCTTTGATTTCCCCCCCTCTATAGGGTGATCATTTTCATCCATCCATCCATCCATTTTCTTCCGCTTATCCGAGGTCGGGTTGCGGGGGGAGCAACCTAAGCAGGGAAGCCCAGAGGTCCATCTCCCCGGCCACTTTGTCTAGCTCTTCTCAGATGATGCCGAGGCGCTCCCAGGCCAGCTGAGAGACATAGTCTCTCCAACGTGTCCTGGGTCTTCCCCGAGGCCTCCTATAGGTTGGACCTGCCCTGAACACCTCCCCAGGAAGGCGTTCGGGGGGCATCCTAACCAGATGCCCGAGCTAACTCATCTGACTTCTCTCAATGCGGAGGAGCAGCGGTTCTACTCTGAGTCTCTCCTGGATGATAGTGCTTCTCACCCTATCTCTAAGGGAGAGCCCAGCCACCCTGCGGAGAAAACTCATTTCGGCCGCTTGTACCCGCGATCTTGTCCTTTCGGTCACTACCCAAAGCTCATGACCATAGATGAGCGTAGGAACGTAGATCGACCGGTAAATCGAGAGCTTTGCCTTTTGGCTTAGCTCTCTTTTCACCACGACAGACCAATGCAGAGTCAGCATCACTGCAGACGCTGCACCAATCCGCCTGTCCAGCTCGCGTTCCATCCTTCTTTCACTCGTTAACAAGACCTCTAGGTACTTAAATTACTCCACTTCGGGCAGGATTTTATCCCCAACCCAGAGATGGCACTTCACCATTTTCCGGGCGAGGACCATGGACTCAGACTTGGAGGTGCTGATTCTCATCCCAGCCGCTTCACACTCAGCTGCGAACCGATCCAGTGAGAGTTGAAGGTCACTGCTCGATGAAGCCAACAGGACCACATCATCTGCAAAAAGAAGAGATCAATTCCTGCGGCCACCAAACAGAAACCCCTCAACGCCCTGGCTGCGCCTAGAAATTCTGTCCATGAAAGTAGTGAACAGAATCGGTGAAAAAGGGAAGCCCTGGCGGAGTCCAACCCTCACTGGAAATGGGTCCGATTTATTGCCGGCAATGCGAACCAAACTCTGACGGCGGTCATACATGGAATGAACCGCCTGGATTAGGTGGTCCAATACCCCATATTCCCGGAGCACTCGCCACAGTATTCCCAGAGGAACATGGTCGAATGACTTCTCCAAGTCCACAAAACACATGTAGACTGGTTAGGCAAACTCCAATGCACCCTCAAGGACCCTGCCGAGAGTATAGATTTGGTGCACAGTTCCACGACCAGGACGAAAACCACACTGCTCCTCCTGAATCTGAGATCCGACTATCCGGCGGATCCTCCTCTCCAGAACCCCTGAATAGACCTTACCGGGAAGGCTAAGGAGTGTGATCCGACGATAGTTAGAACACACCCTCCCTCCGGTCCCATTTCTTGAAAAGCGGGACCACCACCCCGGTCTGCCAGTCCAGGGGCACCGATCCCGACGTCCACGCACCCATGTCCGGGTTTTTGCATCAGCGACCGCCAAAGCTGCAGACCGGTATCTGTCAGCTGCCTCCAGAGTCTCATGGGCCAAGACCCCTGATAGGACTCTTTCTTCAGCTTGACGGCATCCCTCACTACTGGCATTCAGCAACGGGTTCTGGGATTACCACCACGACAGGCACCGACCACCTTACGGCCACAGCTCCGATCGGCCGCATCAACAATGGAGGCACGAAACATCGCCCACTCAGATTCAATGTCCGCTGCCTCCCTCGGAACATGGTGAAAGCTCTCCCGTAGGTGGGAGTAGAAACGCCTTCTGACAGGGGACTCTGCCAGGCGTTCCCAGCAGACCCTTACAATGCGTTTGGGTCTGCCAGGTCTGACTGGCATCCTCCCCCACCATCGGAACCAACTCACCACCAGGTGGTGATCAGTTGACAGCTCCGCCCCTCTCCTCACCCGAGTCTCCAAAACATGTGGTCGCAAGTCCGACGACACAACCACAAAGTCAATCATCGAACTGCGGCCCAGGGTGTCCTGGTGCCAAGTGCACATGTGGACACCCTTATGCTTGAACATGGTGTTCGTAATAGACAATCCGTGACGAGCACAGAAGTCCAATAACAAGACGCCGTTAACAAGATCAGGGGGGCCGTTCCTCCCAATCACACCTCTCCAGGTTTCACTGTCGTTGCCAACATGAGCGTTGAAGTCACCCAGCAGAACAAGGGAATCCCCTGACAGAGCACTCTGTAGTTTTTCCTCTAAGGACCCCCAAAAAGGACGGGTATTCTGAACTGCAGTTTGGCGCATAAGTGCAAACAACAGACAGGAGCCGTCACCCCACCCGAAGGCGGAAACTACACACTTGTTTACTGGGTTAAACTCCAACGTGCTGGCTTGGAGCCGGGGGGCAACAAGAATTGCCTCCCCTGCTCGTCGCCTCTCATTGCCGGCAACACCAGAGTGAAATGAAGTTGTGGTGGAGGAGTTTTCGTGTCCCAATGATCCTAGGAGCTAAGTTGTCGGGGGCTGTCCTGCCCCTGGTAGGGTCACCCATGAAAACAGGTCCTAGGGGATGGACCAGACAAAGAGTGGCTCGATAGACCCCAATGATACACAATAACAATAGACTTTGTTTTCCCTCGCTCGGACGCGGGTCACCGGGGACCCCCCTCTGGTGTCCGGGCTTGGACCCATGGGGCCCGGTCGGGCACAGCCCAAAAAAGTAATGTGGGTCCCCCCTCCCATGAGCTCACCACTTATGGGAGGGGCCAAAGGGGTCGGGGGCAAAGAGAGCTGGGTGGCTGCCGGAGGCAGAGGCCTTGGCGGTCCGATACTCGGCTACAGAAGCTAGTTGTCGGTACGTGGAATGTCACCTCTCTGGCGGGGAAGGAGCCTGAGCGGGTGCGTGAGGTGGAGAAATTCCGGCTAGATATAGTTGGACTCACCTCAATGCACACGATGTCTCAGGAACCAGTCCTCTCGAGAGAGGGCTGGACTTCATTCCACTCTGGTGTTGCCGGAAATGAGAGGCGACGGGTAGGGGTTATGGCTTCAAAAAGATTCTGTACCACCATCCGCCGTCTCTGGCGGGGGAAGCAGTGCACAGTCAGCACCGTGTATGGTGGGGACGGTGTGCTGCTGAACTCGACTCGAGATGTTGTGGACCGGTGGAGGGAATACTTTGAAGACCTCCTCAATCCCACCGACACGCTTTCCAACATGGAAGCAGTGCCTGGGGACTCTGGTTCGCCTATTTCTGGGGTTGAGGTCACCGAGGTGGTCAAAGGGCTTCTTTCAGGAAAGATATTCAAGATCATTTCCCCCCCTGTTTAGATCTGATGTGTTTACAAAGTCAGTCACTCAGTCATTTTCTATACCGCTTATCCTCATTAGGGTCGCAAGTGTCCCGCTAATTTTTTTGAGTAGTGTATATAAAAACAAATGAAAGAAAAATGAAATAATGACATTAGTTTATAGAGAATAATCATAGTTTTCCATGCAGAAAACAATAATTATATATGAGGAATGAAACAGATGAATAAACAGTACCATCACGTTTACCTTGAATGAAAACTCCTGTTGGCGAAGATGGCGAGGAGTTCACGACTTTCCTGAACTTAGTAGTGTTGCACACCTTCTTTCTCAAATTGCTGGCACTCGCAGCCTTTTTTGGCCCCGTGGCGGGTTACTTAGCAGTCAAACTCCATTAAAAAATGCAAGGAGCGGTGAGTCAGCAACCTGTAGGGTGCTTTGTTTAGACACCCGATTTTGCAGAACGATACAGCATGAATAATATGAAAACTGGGGCGTTAAAAAACAAAAAACAAACGACGTTTGACCACAGACGAATACATTCTAGAGTACCTTTATGAAGCTGCAAAGGAACCAAGCAATTCATTTTTAAATCAAAGGCATTTATTGCGAAAAATGCACTTGACATGAAAAAACAATCGAGTCAACCACGGGTCATCAGTACAAGACGATGCATCATGATCACATGGTAGAGCGCCGAGCACGGCCAGCGCTGAGCAGGACGTCGAACGGCTCCAAAGGCTTATAAATATTCTGCACAATATAGAATCAGATACTTTTTTTCTTGTTTTGTTTGCTGTACACCAAAGACCTGACTCAGTCCTGATGAGCGTCCATGTCGCCTTTTTTGTGTCGAGCTACATACAGAGGCCCCCCCCCCCAAAACACACACACACACGCACACACACACACACACCATTCAGCCATCATAAAGATTGAAATGAATGTTTTTTGTGCAAACCACCCATCATTTCACTTGTAAGCAAATAGGAATCTTTTGTGAGTCTCTTGTCTCACTTGACGACTCCCCCCACTTCAACTTTGACCTGAATCTGCTTTGCAGAGTTGCTCCACACGCACAGGATTACCCAGAATGCACCGAGATCCTCTCTGCAGCCTCACTGTAAGCGAGAGTTTGCTGTCTCCTCATATTTGTACTCTTTAAATCAAAATTTCATCCAAAATATGACATTTCTGTGGACCAAAGTAGAGGAGAAGTTCCACGGACTGTGCTAGGAAGAGAGGCAACCGAGCAGCCAATCAGAACGGCAAAGTATACATTTTTAGAGGTCTTAATTTGCTGTCACATCATACGAGAATTGCAGCTTACTGATGGCAAAAAAGAACAAACCACCGGTGCAGTCATTCACACGCCCATAAAAATATCTTGTTTTGGCACTCGGCTCGCTCCTCCCCCTCCGATTTGCAATAAAAGTGACTGCATTAGTTGTATTAGTTATTCAACTCAGCTCCACAACCCTCCCCTGCTCTCTTCTATTGCCATTGTTCACTTGTGACACAATTCAGCGCTAAATGTGCCTCCCACACTTATTAAACATATTTAAACATATTTCAAGAATGACGATGGACTAACGGATCAAACGGGAGTCACGGTGTAGCCTTTAGCCTGGTCGTCAGGCTAGCACTCGGGGTTAGCAGGCTAGAGAAGTAATCCACACTGCATGGCTGTTGGGATTCCGACTTACCTCCATATATTAACCACCGTGTATCTCAAAGCAGCTATGGTGCGTTCAAGGACTGCAGAAAAAAGCATAAAATCTCAAAGCTTGATGGAAAAAAAAACAATCGGTGACGCTTGAAGACACAAACATGCACAAATTGTGGGCAGGTACACGTATGCTGTACATTTTACTTGTATTATCACGCATTTTTATACCCACTTATGGTGGATGAGATGTTTTCTGCAGAAGAAATTGCCCATTTAAAAAAAATAAAAAACTAGCAACAACACTTGGCAAACTTCTGCCAAGAATTTGGCGTAATTACCATCAAATGAGGGCGAGAGGTATCGTTTCTTGGTTTGTTAGCAGAGTTACACAAAAAACACACCTTTTGTAGAAGGCCAGAGTGAGAGCTCATTACATTTTGCTGCAGATGTAACTATTTTATTTGTTTCGAGCTTTTTTTAAACATTAACATATAGTATATCACAGGGTGACGTCACTTTTTCATATCCACTGGAGTACGGCGCAACCTTGGTTAGCGTCATTCATTATTAATTCTTCAGTCAAATGATCCATAAAGCCCAAAATGTTAACACAAAACACGTTTTTGGGTTTTACAATTATTGTTTTTCATGCAGAAACAATTCTAAATGCATGTAAATGACAAACGAAAGACATAAATGAACATTTAAAGTTACTTTTACCTTCACTGAAGACGTGAATGTTGCCAAACAACAAAGGGACCACCTTCTTGTTTTGCTATGACTTATTTCTGTAGTTACTTTAATAGTGTTTCTCCCCTTCCTTATGAAAATCCCGGCACTTGCAACTTTCTTTGGTTCCATTTTGACTTATTTTGCAGTCCTTATTAAAGGAAAGAGCAGAGATCTGAGGTGAGAAACACTACTGAATTCAAGACGTAAAAACAAGAAGGTGGTGTCTGTGTTCATCTCGCTGCCACATTGTGTCACATCTTCAATGAAGGTAAACGTAACCGAAAATATTTATTCATCCCTTCCTTTGTTGTACAGTATGTGTGTAAAACTATAACTGTAAAACTACTCAAATGTGTTTTGTTAATGTTTTTGAGATTTCATCTCAACTTTGTAATAGAGACGAAAAATCTTATTCTTAATATTACCTTTGCTTTTTTCCTCCATTTTTGCTGCTGTTTATCTTTCAAATATTTAAAATTTCATCTTAAATAACCTTCATTATTTTTCCTTAATAATATTATGACTCCATTCCCATATTTTTTTTATTTAATTTCCATAATTGTTTACCTTTTTCCGCAGCCTAACTTTCCAAAAATTACACTTTTATTTTGTTTCTCATATTACCACTTTTTCTTTAAAATGTGTTTTCCCTCACGTTATTGCAAAATTTTGACTTTTTCTGGTTAGATTGCAACTTTTTTCGCTTAACATTTTGACTTTATTATTGTAAAATTACTGCTTCAGTAATTTTTTTACTATTATTTTTTACTGGTATTTTTTTTTTCAAAGTCTTGTTACATTACATTTTTAAAATGTGCTGCAGGCCAACAGCAACAAAAAAGTCAACCGCTGAAGACATCATGGACGGGCGGGGATGCTAACTTGCGCTTGCTGTTTCCATGTATTAGCAATCTCAAAGGCTGCTAACGACGAGGTTATATGATAAAAAAATATTCTGAACACAGCTGGACTCACGCAATGTATTAACAACAAGATACTGTACGCTAACCAGAAACTGTTGCCCCTCAGTTTTTGACAAATACAGCAACGTGCTTATATACCAAAGACGTAAAACATTCGGAAGACATTTCACTCGGAAATGTCTGTCTGACTTAAGACAAGTTTGTGCCTAACATCCCAACAACAACAAAAAGGTGAGTACAGTATACACCCACTGTACTACCTCCGACAGAAGCAAAACAGGGTTCCTTTTCAAAGTTCGACTGGACTTAACTAAACTTTTGTTGGCCGCTAATCACTCTCTCCAGTGCTGGCATTTACAATTGCTTCCATCTACTCCTGACTGATTTCATTTGTAAACTGTCCTTGAGACTCCTTGACTCAGCTGTCAGAATAAAAAAATCTGGTGGGGTGTCCCAACAGTACACAAACCATGACGCAATTGTGACATACATTTATGATGTTAACCAAAAAAAAAAGTGCTAACCAAGGTTCCACTGTACTTTCTCAGGTTGATGTCACCTTTTTACAGTAGTGTTCAAAATAGTAGCAGTGCAATGTCACTAACCATATAAGGTTATTAGTATATTTGTATTGCTACATGGCAAACAAGTTAGCAGTAGGTGCAGTAGATTCTCAGAAAACAAACAAGACCCAGCATTCATGATATGCACGCTCTTAGGGCTGTGCAATTGAGTAATTAGTTGAAAGGGAGGCAGTGTGGCATTCGATCAGTGATCGATTTTGTGAAAAAAAAAGGTGTGACCACCTATTTAAAGATGAAACCAACACTTGTTGAACATGCATTTGTCTTTGAAAGCCTGAGGAAAATGGGTCGTTCAAGACATTGAACAACGTACTTTGATTAAAAAGTTGATTGGTGAGTGTAAAACGTATGAAGAGGTGCAAAAAAGTTTTGGCTGTTCAGCTAAAATGATCTCCAATGTTTTAAAATGGAGAGCAAAAGAGCACGTGGCAGAAAACTGAAGACAACTATCAAAATGGATTGAAGAATAACCAGAATGGCAAAGGCTCAGCCAATGATCAGCTCCAGGATGATCCAAGACAGTCTGGAGTTACATGTAAGTACTGTGATGTCTGTGTGAAGCTAATCTATTTACAAGGATGCCCCGCAAAGTCCGTTGCAAAAGGCATGTGCAGAAGAGGTTATAATTTTTTTAATTGTTCTTTTTGGATCCAAGGGCCACAGACAGTTTGTGAGGCGACCCCCAAACTCTGAATTCAAGCCACAGTACACAGTGAAGACAGGGAAGCATCATGATATGGGCATGTTTCTCCTACTATGCTGTTGGGTCTATTTATCCCATAGCAGGGATCATGGATCAGTTTGCATATGTCAGAATATTTGAAGAGGTCTTGTTGCCTTATGCTGAAGAGGACATGCCCTTGAAATGGCTGTTTCTACAAGACAATCACCCCAAACACGCCAACAAAAAATATGTTATGGAGAGGCCAACCCAATCCCAGACCTGGGATGTCCTGGGCTGACATCAAAAATGCTGTTTGTGAAGCAAAACCAAGAAATGATGATGAATTGTGGAATGTTGTTAAAGAATGTTGGAGAGGAATAACAGCTGAAAGGTGCCACAAGTTGGTAGAGTCCATGCCACACAGATGTGAAGCACTTATAAAAAACTAAATATTAGTTTAGTCATTCACAGGATTGCCAAATCCTACAAACAAAAAAGTTGGTACAAAATAGTTTTGAGTTTGTAAAGTCAACGGCAGATACTGCTATTTTTTTAAAACCCCTTTCAACTAATTGGCCAATTGCACAGCCTTAAGAGCGTGCATATCATGAATGCTGGGTCTTGGCTAACTGGTTAGCCATACAGTGGTGTGAAAAACTATTTGCCCCCTTCCTGACTTTTTATTCTTTTGCATGTTTGTCACACTTAAATGTTTCTGTTCATAAAAAAATAGTCAACTATTAGTCAAAGATAAATTAATTGAACACAAAATGCAGTTTTTAAATTAAGGTTTACGTTATTAAGGGAGGAAAAAAACTACATGGCCCTGTGTGAAGAAGTGATTGCCCCCTTGTTAAAAAATAACTTAACTGTGGTTTATCACACCTGAGTTCAATTTCTGTAGCCACCCCGAGGCCTGATTACTGCCAGACCTGTTTCAATCAAGAAATCACTTAAACAGGAGCTACCTGACACGGAGAAGTAGACCAAAAGCACCTCAAAAGCTAGACATCATCCCAAGATCCAAAGACATTCAGGAACAAATGGGAACAAAAGTAATTGAGATCCATCAGTCTGATAAAGGTCATAAAGCCTTTCTAAAGCTTTGGGACTCCAGCGAACCACGGTGAGAGCCATTATCCACAAATGGCCGCCCAAAATTACCCCAAGAGCGCAGAGACAACTCATCCAAGAGGTAACAAAAGATTCCAGGGCAACATCTAAAGAACTGCAGGCCTCACATACCTCAATTAAGGTCAGTGTTCACGACTCCACCATAAGAAAGAGACTGGGCAAAACGGCCTGCATGGCAGAGTTCCAAGACGCAAACCACTATTAAGCAAAAAGAACATTAAGGCTCGCCTTAATTTTGCTAAAAAACATCTCGATGACAAGCCAAGACTTTTGGGAAAAGATCTTGTGGACTGACAAGACAAAAGTTGAACTTTTTGGAAGGTGCGTGTCCCGTTACATCTGGCGTAAAAGTAACACAGCATTTCATAGCAACAGTCAAATATGGTGGTGGTAGTGTGATGGTCTGGGGTTGTTTTGCTGCTTCAGGACCTGGAAGGCTTGCTGGGATAGATGGAAGCATGAATTCTACTGTCTACCAAAAAATCCTGAAGGAGAATGTCCGGCCATCTGTTGGTCAACTCAAGCTAAAGCCATCTTGGGTGCTGCAGCAGGACAATGACCCAAAACACACCAGCAAATCCACCTCTGAATGGCTGAAGAAAAACAAAATAAGGACTTTGGAGTGGCCTAGTCAAAGTCCTGACCTGAATCCCATGGAGATGCTGTGGCATGACCTTAAGAAGGCGCTTCATGCTAGAAAAGCCTCAAATAAAGCTGAGTTACAACAATTCAGCAAAGATGAGGGGGCCAAAATTCCTCCAGAGCGTGTAAAAGACTTGTTGCAAGTTATGGCAAACGTTTGATTGCAGTTATTGCTGCTAAGGGTGGCCAAGCAGTTATTAGTTATTAGGCAGTTATTAGGCTTTGTCACACAGGGCTATGTGGGTTTGGATTTTTTTCTCCCTAAAAATAAAAACATTCATTTAAAAACTGCATTTTGTGTTTACTTGTGTTATCTTTGACTAATATTAAAATGTGTTTGATGATCAGAAACATTTTGTGTGACAAACATGCAAAAGAATAAAAAGTCAGGAAGGGGGCAAATACTTTTTCACACCGCTGTATAAAAAATATACTAATAACAGTCATCCATCAGGTTAGTCACATTCCGCTGCTATGACTTTGAACACTGCGGTACAATCGTGCAGTTTATTGTGGGTTTTATCTAATGAAAAATCCTGTTGTTCTTTTAAGCCCTTCCCGTTGTCACAGAACACCTCTCTCTCTCTCTCTCTCTCACACACACACACACACACACACACACACACTGAGTGAGTCAACCCTTGAGTTTGGCTGTGCTTCTATCTCCAAGGAGGGGAGAAGGTAGATCGTGTGACGGATGTAAACTTGTACTTCCTGTCAGGACACATAGAGCTTCATAAAGCAGACTGTACACTCACTGAAGCCACACAGGAACATACCAAGATGCACAACAAGAAGCGGATTTTTCCAAATTCGTAACAAAAAAGTAGGGATGGAAATCCTTCTGACATATCAATTCTGCACGAGTGAATCTCAAGAAATCATTCATATCGAGACATAATGTTTTTTTTTCTTACATTCAAGCAAATTTTTTTCCTCACCTGAAGCCAAGGTGTGCGTGAGAAAACATGAAATAAATGTATAAATGTCTAATAAATATCAAAATGACTTGCGCCGTTCCTTGTTAAAAATCCAGTGACAGATCACAGCATGACGAGTTGAAGGTTTATGGAAAAAAAAAACCCAAAAAACGCTACAGGCATTTGGAGTTAACACGTCGGGTGAAAAAGAAGCGCCGCTGTGCTTGCTGGCACAAACACGACGATCCTGTTGGGTCCGAGAAGGAAGAGGAGTTCTGAGGTCGCAGTTTGAAGCTGGTGGACGACACCTGGGAAGCTTTTCTTTCTGTGCTTTCGAGGATCCTTCATCCTGGTCGAATCCCGGTGTGCTGACAGAGCCAGACGTTTTTGTGCTACTGGTTCGGGGGAAAAAGGGAACTCCCGTGGGATCCCGTCAGAGGACATGTTTGAAAGTGAGCGTCTCCTTAAGGCAGGTTGCAAAAGCGAACTTGGTGTGTGTGCGTTTCTTCTAGAAGCTCTCCACGAAGCTGCCGGGAAACAAGCCGGTCTGTCCCGTCCTCTGCAAGGTGCCTTTGTACCAGCCGTCGTCACGCTTTTTGTGCACGAACACCACGTCGCCCTCTCGAAGCTCGATCTCTGCCTCACTCTGGGGCGGGTAGGGCACCACCACACGGTACCTGCCCCGCACCAGACACACAAAAGTACATGCATCGATCAATCCACACTGCAACTGCCGCGGGTGCTCCTCGAGTTGCATACAATTTCCGAACCTAGTCCCTGAAAGTCAGAACTTACGCCTAAACTACACCTAAATGTGTGTGACTGCTGAAATGTAGAGTGAATGGCGAAATATCCTAGACGTGTGCGGCAACCTAGTCAACGCCTGATGACCGAACCAGCAACCATCAGGATGGGAGACGACCACTCTGAGCATGAATTCAAATAATTCGTCAATGAGTTTCCACAAGTAGGGGGCGACACTGAAATTGTCTATTCCATTTCAATGGGAAAAAAATTTGATTTTGATTTTTAGAAAAGTCCCGGAAAGTCGACGTGTCCTGAACGAGCAGACTGTTTTGATGTTGGAATGCGGGAGTAGTTGGCGGACAACATATGGCGGAATTAGAAATGTTGCGATGTAGAAAATGCAGAATGATTATTCAAACGTATGAATATGTTGGACGATTGATTACAGGAGGACTGTGGAACGAACCAGCAACCATCAGGTCGGGAGAGCACCGATCTACCACCAAGTCACGTCACCCTGTTAAATAAGTGGATTGTCACAATAATAGAAAATTCATTTCACGTTCTATCCGGGTGTGTGTTGGTTTTCTCCAGGTACACCGGTTTCCAAAAACACGCATGTTTGGTTAGGCAACTTCATTGACTTAAATGGAGCCTCTAAATTGTCCACTGGTATGAATGAGTGCGCGAACAGTTAGTTGTTTGTCTGCCCTGCGATTGACTGGTCCAGGGTGTACCCTGCCTCTCGCTCGAAGTCAGCTGGGATAGGCTCCAGCATACCCCGCGACCCTAATGAGGACACGCGGCATAGAAAATAGATGGATGGATTACAGCAGCATCGAGGATAGAACCAGCAATCGACGAGTTGAGAAACAACCACCCTACCCCCTGAGTCATGTCACCCTGTAGAATAAGCGCCATGTTACGGCAATGTAAGATGACTTTACACCAATAGGGGACGCCAAATAAACTGCCTATTCATAATCAAAAGGAAAATATGATATTAAAACGGAATGTAGGAATTTTTATTTAAAAAATTATATACTGAATGAATTGAACAGGGGCTAAAACTGTGGCTGAGTGGTTAGCACATTGGCCACACAGTCAGGAGATCTGGAAGACCTGGGTTCAAATCTCCGTTGGGCATCTCTGTGTGGAGTTTGCATGTTCTCCCCGTGCGTGTGTGGGTTTTCTCCGGGTACTCCGCTTTCCTCCCACATTCCAAAAACATGCATGTTAGCTTCATTGGTGACTCTTGTCCATTACTGGACTAAATTGTCCATTAGAGTATGAATGTTTGTTTGTCTATATGTGCCCTGTGATTGGCTGGCGACCAGTCCAGGGTGTACCCCGCCTCTCGCCCAAAGCCAGCTGGGATAGGCTCCAGCATACCTGCGACCCTGTCTCCAAGGGACATTCAGAATAACGCCTTGAGTGTTTCGCTATAGCCGGATGTGACCGTTATTATTTTTTATATATTATAATATTACTTTCATCCATTGTCTATATCACTTGTCTTCATTAGGGTCACAGGTGAGCTGGAGCCTATCCCAGTTGACTTCGGGTGCGGTGGGGGACTGGTCATCAGCCAATCACAGGGCACATGCAAACACACGAGCAGGTATGGTATCAGCGTGAGTACAAGCACCCACCTCTCCCTGGACAAGGGTTTGGGTTCGGGTCTGAGCACCATCAAGACGCTGCTGGCTCGCGTTGCCGGGGGCGACATGGGAAAGTTTGTATCTAAGGACCCCGACTTTCTGTGCAGGGGTTCCAACCCCGCGGCCCCCGCCATGTCAATCTCCACTGGACAGGAGCCGGCCCGCCCCTGGGAGGCCATGGGACAGGACCCCGAGCGGGCGTGGTGGTGCCTGGCGTCGGTGGCCACCGCGCCTTGGGAAGGGTCGTAGGTGGGCGGAGAGGAAGGAGGCGAGCGAGGTTTCTTCTTGGCCGCCGCCCCGGACAGGAGCTTCAGGAGACCTCCTGCTTTCCTCTCTTTCTGAGGGAGCAGAAGAGGGAATTGTGTTATTCCAGCATCCTGAGCGTCACGTGTTTTTCCCACAGTCAGCCACCAGATGGCGGCAAACTCCTCATTTTGCAGACCATTCTTTCGTCACACGCTGCACGTCACCTACAGCAGAAGACTGCATGCAAGCTGCGGTGCGCGTCGGCATAGGTCACGTGACACACAGTCCCAATAGGAGACGCACGAGGCTCACCCAGCGCGTGCCTTTGACATTCTCAAAGATGGATATAGAGATGCTGTCAATCATGTTTCTTCTTCCACACGAGAGCAGCATCACAGTCTAAACATCTAAGTGTACACTGAACTACATTCAATACAGACTCATCTCCACTGATCTCCTCATCTCCTCTACAGTTGCAATGTGCGTGTGCGTGTGTGTGCGTGTGTGTGTGTGTGTGTGTGTGTACACTGTCTCCCAGACGTTATCGGAAGTGCTTTACCATTTCCTGTAGTTTGAGTTAGACCAGAACACACAGAGGGTGCAGCTCCACCACCGGCTGTGAGAGTGATGGCTGAACATCATGTTATGATTAGAATTAAAAAAACAAAAACAAAATAGCACGTTTATACAATAAAGATAGAGGATCACGGCCTCTGAATGATGTATTCGTAAATCCCTCATTTATCGCAGGTCATCGAAAGTAGGATTCCTTATTTCTAAATGCTGAATAAGCCTTTCAACAATATTAGAGCCCTCTTGGCACGAAATAACACCCCTATAGTCACGTTTATGCACCTACTGCACAATGTAGTAGACAGAAAATGACACATTTGAGACATAAGTAAAACTCACACTTGTTGATGTAAGTGTGTTCCGGTGGCGAGGACTGAAAGTGATGTCGGGGGTTGAGTGCTCAGAGTTTTGTGCCTGTTGTGAGGTTATTAAACCTAAGATACAAGCCTATTCAATCACATCTGGCGCCTGTGTGTCTCGCTGATTGTTATAGTAACATTACTGACCCCTAGTGGCATGTGTCGATTACTACATATCATCCCCGTGAATGCGTCTTCTGGATGCCTTATATTTGCATTTCACTTCATTAAGCCATTTATATGCTTAAAAAGGATATATATATATATTTATATATATACAGTTGGTTTAAATATATTTATATTTTTTACAGAAGTGAATGATTTATTGATTAGTATGTTTTTCAAAAATGTGACTAGTGGAGTCCTTACTTCCCTTTAAATTGAAGTCCAACACAAAACCATCCATTTTTTGCAGTGAGGGAAGCTTTGAGGTATTTTGTTTCCTGTTCCAGCGTGAAGAACTCAGTGTAACACCTTCGAGATGAACCACAACAGACATCTTCCTGTTTCCTTCCTTTTCCATCAAATGGAAAGCATGGATACTTTTGTCCATAGCAGAACACAGGAAGTGGTGAGTAATTGGATTTTTGTCAAGAAAAATGATTCAGAAAATGTGTTTAAATAGCAAGAATAGGGTAAACTGCACAGCACACATGTACTGGTGTTAGAAAACCCCACATTTCTACATGTTCAGGTCTCTCCGTGTGAGTGTTGCGATTTCGCACTTTGCTCGGCAGCCCTTGAATGCACCATAGTTGTGTGCTCAGACACAAGGGTGTGTTTGGCAACGCTAGCGCTAGCTTCCACTGTCGTTTCAGCCTCAAAACTTTCAGTAAGGGGAAGACAAGTTAATAATGACCAGGCTGAAGGCTACAGCGTGACTCCCGTTCCATCTGCTCATCCGTCATCTTACCGGATCACACATTCGCGGTGAGCAGCTATACTTTAAATGTGTTTATAAGTGTGTAAAATTGGGTCTGAACGAGCCATGTGTAAGAAACAGACATTTTTACGGGCTTATCAATGACTGCTGCTTTTCCCGGTAGTCCTGGAGTAACCCCCGGGAAAGGCAGTAGTGATGGAAAGTTCGAATCATTTTACCGACTCAGATCTTTGAGTCCCGTTCAGTAAAAAGAACAAATCTTTTTTCGAGTCATTTTGTTCATTTTAGCAAAATACGATTCAAATGCAAAATGTTTCTTCCCTATCAGATCTACCGCTTACACAAACGTTAATCACACTACAAACAAAACAAAATGATAATGCTATAAGAAACTGAAAAGAATAATTCATTGTTGACCGGGGTATTGTGTCTATGAATCACTCACCTCACCTCTCTGTCCCTTTGCGAGTCGTTCGTTCATCACGTGACAGCGCCATGTGAGCTTATTTGACTGCGGTACTGATCGGAAAAGTGGTCACGTGGCAAAGAGAGAGATTAACCAATCAATTCTCTTTCCGGGTGCCCTGCGATTATTCGGCGACCAGGCCAGGGTGTACCCCGCCTCTCGCCCAAAGTCTGCTGGGATAGGCTCCAGCATCCCCGTGACCCTAATGGGGATAAGCGGTATAGAAAATGAATGAATGAATGAATTCTCTTTCCGGCTCATGCAACATCGGATAGGCTTATTGGGCTGTCACGTGATGAACGAACGACTCAAAACCCGAAGACTCGAGAGATGAACTAATCAATTCTCTTTCTGGCTCATGCAGCATAGATAGGATGTTACGCAAGTGCGCATGCGCGACTGAACGAATCACTCCCCGACACCATTCATTCTTCCCGAGTAGCATTTAAGATTTGTTTAAAACGAACGAATCGTTCACGAACGACCCATGACTACAAGGCAGGGATTTCCTGTAGTCCTGTTAGCGAAGCGGCTACGCTAGGAGAGACAGGTAAAGACAAAGCAATCTCAATCTGCGGTTGTGTTAGGATGAGAGGATTCATTATGAATAAAAAAAAACCAAGCGCCATCTTTGAGGGGGATGATGTAAACAAGCCTGCTGTTCCACCGACACAGAGCTGTCTGTTAGCTCGCCACGTCGTTAGATTAGCCGTCCAATTTAGCGCCAGCAGCAAAAGCAAATGGAGCGTAGACAGATGCCAGTTGTTCTCTGCCATCCGACAGAGCTCTTTAATTGGCAGAATTACTTTTTTGTTTACTAGTTTTGAAGTGCAGCGGAACTTTAGTTAGCATCATTAATCCGTTGCAGGAGGTCCGGCTAACGCTAATCGAATCACTTTTACCCGTCATGTTAACTTTATAATCTGTTCCAAATAGTCACAAATCTTAATGAAAAACATGTTTAAAAAAAAAAAAAAGAGATTTGTGGCGTAACTGTGTTAGATAGCAAAGAACTACAGCTGATGACGTCATAAACGGGCTACAGAGCTGGCGTCCTGTTCCCAATTCCATCCATTAGCAAGCTAATAGGCTGCTGGTAAAGACCTCATTTATCCATTTTCTGTGCCGCTTATCCTCGATTCTGAAAAAAAAAGAATGATCAATAACACGACAAGCTGCATGCCATATTGTACGCTAACCAGAAAATGTACGCAAGCATTTTTAACCAACAAAAATGCTAGTGAAGGTTCCACAGCATTACTTTTGTTTGGTTGTGAAGGTGTGCAGTGGTGCCCCGCTTTGTCCCGCTAATCTGTTCCAACAAGAACCCAACTGTTCTGAGTCTCCCTTAAACCGTTCCTGCTGCAACCTGTGCCAACAAGGAACCTTTACATTATAAACCCATTGTAACAGATGCTACCTTGTTCTTTGCTCTGAGTTATTTCTTTAATGTTTCTCCTTCCTCGTCAAAGTTCTGCCACTAGCTGTCCTACATTGAAAAAAAAAAGCACATATTTCACAAACACTCAGAAATACGCAATGCGCGTGAACTCCTCGTCAGCGCATGGCACAGTGCTTAAAAGGAGGACCGAAGGAGACAGACAGAGAGTTGTTGATCGTTGTCTGTGTGCTTCATCAACACATAAACCACCCATGCAGACCTAATGGGGAGGATTAAAGGATTCCCTGGCTGGAATCTGCCTATAGTGTCCCAGCTCAAAAAGAACCACCATCCATTCTTCGCGACCAGGTCATGTGGTTTGCCTGAACAATACATTTGCACAAGTTCTAGACTTAAAAGCGTACCTTTTCCGTTTTGGGGACGAGGGCACAAGGGGACGCTGCGTGCGAGGGGCCCGGCGAGGGCGGTTGAAGAGGGCTCCCCGCTTCCCCGTTGAGGAGCACCGCTGACACGTTAGGCGGCGTGAGACAGGACAGAGGAGACGAGAGAGGCAGGTGAGGCCGGGACGCGGGGGATGACAGGGGCGACGGTCCCAAACTGGGTCCCGGGGACGTCATGGAGAGAGGGCGACCCGATTGGCCGGAGCAACGTGACGGGGAGGAGCTCTGAGAGCGCAGAGATGATATGGACACCGTGGGACGCTCCGGACTTCCAGCAGGAGAACTGTGGACTAAAATAGACACAAAGGCATTTCTGCATGAAGATACTGAAATTGACAGCGGCCAGTTGTGCTCCTTAACTGTTGGGGGAGACGTTTATCTCCATACCTCACACATGCCAAGACACGCTACAGGTCATTCTTGGGTAGAAATACAGGCGGTTCTCGGTTTGTGACGTCCGGCGGGTACGAGCGTGCTCCCATAAATGGATTGAAAACGTAATTTTTCGACTATAAACACGAGACTCATTCCAAAAACTAGCTCCAGCGGAAGAATATGTCAGGGTTCCCACTCTTTCCCAGAAATTGTTTTCAGAACATTTCAAGGCGCTACGGAGAGCCCCTGTTAAATCAAGCTGCAGAGCACCTTGGTTGGGTATGGAATCACAAAATGACAAGGAAGTACACGTGGATAAAGAATCGATGGTAAAAATATACAAATGTAGTCATATTGTTTTTCCATTTTGTCCTTGCTTTCCCTGTTTTGTTTTTCCCATTTGCTGTTTGTCATCGCATTTACCTGGTGGCTCAATTTCCGCAAGTATCCCCTTTCTATTCCGGCACCCCTGTGATTCCATAGGAACTGTTCTAAGCGGAAATCCAATTTGATTGGTTGGTAGCATCACACGGGGCGCTGTGCCCACTAGAAGCAGAGATTTGCTGAGCCTTGATGTTGCCCAAAGAGAAAGGTGCGAACAGACATCGCACCATCAGACATTTCTTGAATGTTTCTTTCAATACATTTTCCTCGACCGGGACATCGGTGAATCCTTATCCAGCTTTTTCAGCGTGTGGTGTGGTCAGCCACACGCAGAACGACATCGCTCGTTAGTTAAACCTTGACACTTAATTACGCCGCCCGAACGGCAGCGCGCCAAGGAAAAGGAAAGCCGTGCCCATGGAAGTGAGCGAGGAGAAAAGATTGAATCGCTTGGGATGTCAAAAAGGGAATTCAGTCAACAATCTGTGAACAGGCAAAGCAAAAGTGCAAAACAACCGGGGCCAGAACTTCCCACGCAGAAAGCAGCTTTTACGTGCACCGCAGCATAAAACCAAAACACACACCAGTGCACATGCACGCGGTTTCAAGCCACCTGCCGGACAACCCGACGCAAGAGTGGCTTGCTGGTCATGTGATAAAACCGCCTGACACATACTTTCTTCTGTAATGTCCTCCAGATGTGTGTGTGTGTGTGTGAGAGTGTGGGAACCAGAGGGAGAAAGGCAAGAGGCTCTGTCATTACGCCTTTGCTGGACACCCAAACAGAGTGATGTCATGTAGTGTGTGTTTTTGTGTGGCCCAGTCAAGTCGTGGTTTTAACAAAACAAAACGCTCCCAGTCCCGCTCCTGCATGTGCGTCGCTTCCGTTGATGGATGAAAAGTACAAACCTCGGCTTTCCGACGGCGCAAACAAATATTTATTGGTTTTTCGGCACGTTTGCACAGTCAAACAGTCGGTTTTGGGACGTTTCAAGCAAATATTTCAGTTGTTTTATGGCATGTTTGTTCCCTGGGCTGAATTTATACACTCAAACCTCACATGTGTGTTTCCTCTACTGATTTATGAACAGTCAAGCCTCGATTTGAAAACACGTCGAGCGTTTAGGTATGTGTCGTTTATGTAAGTGCAGTCTAACCTCCGCCCCTGGAAGTTTCAAACAAATATTTTTGAACGTGTCAAAGTTTTTTTGGCATGTGCCTTCGTGTACAGTGAAACCGCAGTATTTTGAACTTTCCTTGGCATGCGTGCCTTGGTTGCTTTGGTTGCTTTGTTTAAAAGCAAACAAATAAATCGTTCACAAATTTTTGGGCATGCATGTCTCCTCTGTATCAATTTTTGTTTATTATGTCAAATTTCAATGTTTGGTTGATTGGAATGAATATTTCCACACTAATTACCACGTATGTCATTTATATACAGTCAAACCTTGCTTTTCAAACATTTCAAATCCCCTGATTTCCAAACCTCGACTTTTGGATGTTCCGAGCGAGTCAAACAAATATTCGAAACATTTTTGTAAAAAATGTAGTACAGTAGTGTTCAAAATAGTAGCAGTTACTAACCAGCTTAATCACACCCCTTTCAACTACTTGCCCAACTGCACAGCCTTGAGAGCGTGCATGTCATGAATGCTGGGTCTTGTTTGTTTTCTGAGAATCTACTGCACCTGCTGGTAACTTGTTTGCCATGTAGCAATAAAAACATACTAATAACAGTTATCATTTGGACTGCTGTTATTTTGAACACTACTGTAAGTCTCCTCTGCTGATTTATAGTCAAACGGTTTTTTGACCAAAACAAACTTTTTAAAGTTTTTCGTTCCGTCTCCTCTGATTTGTTGAAACCTCAGTTTTCGAACAGATATTCCGAATGTTTCAACGTTTTTTTTTAAGCGTGTGTGTCTCTTGTGTTGATTTATGTACAGTCAAACCTCGGTTTTTGAACCTACGGTTTGTTTGTCTGCAACATTTTGCCTCAGTTCTTGTACACAGTCTTGACTATTGTACAATACCGCACGTCCCAAACTGTTGTTCTTTAGCCTCTGGTACGTGGAACTTTGAAGGAAATATTGAATATGTGGACAAGCGATTGTTAACTCAGCCAACTTGGATCACACGCCCAACACCAAATCCGGGGCTACCGAGCTCACGCAGCACTACGTCATCCAGCAGAGCACATTCATTTGGCAAACTCAAGTGAGACCACTTTGCCACGTCAGCAATAAATTCCATCCTGGCCAAGAATAAGGAAACCGAGGCAGCTCATCTTGCAAAAAGTGTTAACAAAAGAAAGATCACCGCCCCTCCGCGATCCTTGCTCATCTCCAAGCTGGTAGACAGATTGCTCTTGGACTTGGCTATCTCGCCTGAGTCAACTTGCAAAAAGAACGTATTTCCTCCTGTGTGTTTTCCCGGCTGTGTGTTTCGGCACCGCCTCCGGTCAAGCAGGCTGTTAACACCCACTGAACTCACGTAGCGGGGTGGCACGGTTCAAGATTGACCTGAGATTAGATTAACCCATATACTGAATGGCACTGATTGCCCGCGGCGACGGGAGAGGGAAATGAGAAAGAGAAAGCTTCTCCTCGTATTAAGAAACTGTAAATAAAGTAACACCCGCGATGTTGATGACTGGCCAACTTTTTGGAAGCTACCTCCAAAGGTTGCATCTGTCTGGAATGAAAGTGCTGGCGCAAGGATTTTCAACGAGTACTGATTGAAAGCATGTTCTGCGTTCCGCCTACCCAGCTGCATTGACGTGCGTGCCTGGTTGACGGAATGCTGACCCGAGCGCAGGCAGTTCTTCAGCTGCGCGGCTGCCGTCTGCGGTGAAGAGGCAGGACTGACAGAGTTGGCCATCGGTGTGGAAGGACGGGATGAAGAGGGCCCCGGAGACGCTGGAGAAGAGGGGTCTGAGATTTTACCACCCGCCTGGCTGCATCCACCGCCTCCGCCGTTTCCTGAACTGGACAAACACGATCCGCGAGTGGCACCACCTCCAAATGTAGCCCTGAAGAACAGAAAGAGGGTGACGTCGCCTTCATTTTGACAGCCAAACGTTCCAAACAAACCGGATGCTGCAGGTTACTCGTGATTCTTCTGCGGAACACCGACCGACCGGCAGTACAGCAAGCTGGACTTTATTGACCGCACTATCCGTGCTCTTTATTGCAGCCCATTGACTTCCTGTCATATACAGAGTTATGGCCTTGTGCGTGTGCTCCATCTTTGAAAGAACTTGAGTTTTAAAACCACCTTTGAAGAGTACAAGAGAATATTTCGGCCGACTCCCGTGCACACAGCCGTTTCCCATCAGGAATACGAGCCTTTTGAGTGAAGTGTCTGGCGAGGCGGAACAGAATGTTATGTCGATAGGCCGCCATGGATGCTTGTTTGAGTGGGACAGCTGGAGGAGTCGGCTCAAAATGACGTTACTGTTGCGGCACCCCGGAGGTGGAAAGCGCCGGAAAGCAATTGAAAATATCACGCACTGGAGTGACATTAAACCGGAGTTGTTAAGTTATGTATGAACATGCCCAACATGGTGGTGAAGTGACTTTGAATGTGGTCTTGCACAATCTTTTGTGCAAAACAGGATGTGGGGACACATTGAGTAGGTTTAAGGTGTATGGTTGGTTAGGGTGGATCAGGGACAGCGCCGCGTTATGTCCCGACTAAAATGTGCACGTCGGCTTGAGTTGGGAGTGACTGTGTTTGAGCAGCATGGAGATAGCTGCGATCGCAATATTTATCCAAGTAAACACTAAAATGATGCAAGCGAGGATAAGATGGCACTTTGAGGACACATTACATTTGAAGCAACATTTAATAAGCTACTTTTATCTTGCAAAATCAAACAGGGACACACGCAAGGAAGCCCGGTGCAGATATTTCATCATAAATATGTTTTTTGTCATCTCATTCACCATAAGTCGGTGATAAATATGCAATAATACGGGTCAAATGCACAGTATACCTGTACCACTGTTTAACAAAAGTCCACAATGTTTACATGTTCATGTCTTTATGCTTCATCGAAAATATTTTTCCACCGAGTACTCGAGTACTGAGATTTCACACTTTGTTCAGTGGTCCTTGAACACACCAGAGTCGGGTGTAGAGGGTGTGTAGTTTGTATAGGGCTGTAACTAACAGTTATCTTCCAAGTCTCAAACTTCTTCTGTAGCCTGCTAGCCTTTAAGCTAGCCTGACAACCAGGTTAAAGGCTACACCGTGACTCCCATTCCATCTGTTCATCCATCATCTTCCATTATCATTGATTAGTGTTGAGAAGCTATACTTTTTTATAAGTTAAAAGTGTTCAGTAAGTGCGAGAGGCATTTTTAGGGATTAAAATCGGATTGCGTCCAGAGTGAACAATGGCAATTGAAGAGAGAAGGGGAGGTTTCTGGAATGGAACCTTGTGAAATAACAATTACAAGAGCATTATTGCAAATGGTGACGCAAAACGGGAGGAAAATGTCAACGTTAAATTAGCAAGGGGGTTCGGAGGGGGAGGTGCGAGGCATCAGTTACATTTTTTCCACTCTTCCTTTGCTCATAATGAGTCTTTCGCCATAAAAAAAACAAAAACAATCAGTAGGAACAAAACATCTGACAGCCATTATGGCCAAAAATCCAAAGAGTGAGCTGACTGGCTTAGACAGAGCGGGGGCGGGGCTAGGCTAGATAGACTTGGGTGAGAGGGACAACAACGCATGCAAAGAAGATGCGTGAATCGCAAACATAAACTCAACAGCCCAAGCAAAAGCCTGTCATAAATATTTAGTGTGGACACTAAAGTATATTTCAGGGCTAAGTGCTTCTGGTTAATCACTAGGAAAATACAGCCAGTCAATGAAGCAGAGGTGTGTGTGTGTGTGTGTGAGCTTCATAGCGAAGCCTTGCAGCTTATAGAGGTGGAGGTTAGCCGAAGTGTTCCCGTGCAAATATAAAAAAAATCATCTTATTAGATGATATTTCAGCCCTCCCTCCCGTTGCTGCTTGCACTTTCCATGCACTGGAAGTTGGCACCTCGTATTTCTTACATCGTCACCGCTTCTTCACCACTTTTCACCTTCTGCACCCCCCACCTCTTTGTTTGCTTTTATCACCCCCTCGCCCTCCCTCCAGTCTTCCTCCCGCTTGTTTCTGTTTCCATTAATCCGACACTCCTTCGCTTTTTCCCCTCCTGTTGTTGTTGCTTTCCTGTGCTCCTCCGAGGAATGATGGCGGGCATAAAAATGCTTACATTTTTATCTCATGAGGTTTTAATGGCGAGCGGTGTAGGAGAATAAGTCGTTTTATGATGATGATGATCAGGACGCTGGGAGTAGTCTACTCTATGGCCTTTCTGCGAGCACCGGAGAAAATGCAGCGGAACCTCGGAGGCCGGGAATAGAAAAGACAAAAATCGACGTTCCACAGGGAAACCTCTGTGACAGGGGTGTCCTAACCTTTTCCACATAGCGAACAATGGAAGGAAGCAACTTTGCACTTTTGGCAAAGCAACATGTGTAGATATGCTAACAAGTTATGCATTTCCAGAAAAAACTGCATTTGTGATATAAGCGACAAAACCTATTATTAGTCTCAACTTTGCTCTTTTTCCCCAAATTAGCTTCTTTTTTTAAATTTTTGAAATATTTCAACTTTCTTCCTAAATAATCTTCATACACGTTCTTCTCACAATACTATGACTTTTTCAGCAAACTACATTTCTAAAATGATGACTTTATTTTGTTTTTCATAACATTGGAGATATCAAAAAATCTGAATTTCCTTCAAAATTTCAACTTTCATACTGTTTTATTTATACTATAATAAAAAGTTATATTTCCTCTTACTTTTCCTTCCCGTACAAGAGCGACTTTTGACTGGGGCAGCTTTTTCCCTTTTTTTTTTCAAAATGTTCTGTTTCAGTGTTCTTCTTGTAATTAGGATTTTACTGCCATAATATTTTGAAATGTTCCATTTTTTCTGCAACCTAATTACTACTTTATACTATGACTTCATTACAATAATATTTTAAGTCTTTCTTCAACCTAATTTTCCAAAAATTACAACTTTATACTGTTTCTCATAATATTATGACCTAAACAAAAACATTGTTTACTATTTTGCGTTATATACGGTATTCTGTGTTTATTCTTGTCAAATTGTGACTTTTTTTCATTTTTGATGTAATTTTTTTACTTTACTCTCATAAAATCACAGCTGTTTTTTTTATTTAAAAAAAAAAAGGAATATTACAGCTTTAAAAAATAACATATTTCTTCTTTGATTTATTTATTGTAATTATTCCTCCTAATATTACGACATTATTCTAATTTTATCATTAGATTACGACTGTTTCTCTTCTCAACTTTTTTTTAAGTTTTCATTTCTAGAAAATGCTGCAGACCACAAATGGCACTTTGGGCACCCCTGGTCTGAGACAAAACCGCAGTACACAAAAAACCTCTTAATACCCCTTGTTAAGGATGGCCTTGAGGAATGCAACTTGTAAGGCATATGTAGCCACAATATGTGATTGCACTTATATCGGTGTCCATTGATAATTAGTAATTCCAAAAAGATAGTTTTGTATTGCGCAAAATCGGAGGAAAAAGTTTGGCAGACATGTTTCAGCAAAAACGGAGTCATACAAAAACTGGGAGGTTTGACTATTCCCCAAGCGTAAAGATAATCCTCCATTTATACTCCATGTATTTATTTTACAATAATATGATCATGATAGACGGTTTGACAGCAAAATACATATTTTCCTGTTCCTAGCATTGTCATGACAACACATTTTGCTGGACGATACTTCTACAAAAATAATCAATATTATTGACAATATTTTTTGACACCATTTTTTCAGTATCCCCTCTCTGTTCCACATCAATTGCAATACATGTGTTCACTTCCTGTATTCCAAATGTACTCTTAAATACAAAATCAGGCATTATAACAGTATAGTACAATAGGAGTCATGGTGTATAATCACAATCGTGAAATGCCCCCAAAACACACCCAAAAAAAGTAAAAGAATACTTAACATTTCCTTACAAAATGTATTTTTTAATAATAATAGGCAGCATGAGTTCTCAATACTTGAATTTTAATTAATAACAATTTTATTGTTACTTGTCTTGTATGTTTCTTACCTACCTTTTGCGTGTTAAGTTGCTGTGTGATGATAGCGTTCTATCCAGCATACAATCATATGAATAAGCATGGTTCAACCGCACATACTGTATTTCATAATTATGGTTTTACACTTTCTCTCTCAATGATCATCAGAGAAGATCGTGTCCCTCATATAGAGGGTTGTGTCAGGAAGGGCATCCGACCCCTCAAGCAGGGATAAGCCCAAAGGAAACGAAGATATGGCATAGTAATGAGAGTACATTGTATCAAAAGCCGTATTAAAAGATGGCATTCTACTGCAGTACCACACTGACCTGGACACGGGTGTGACGTAGTTTCCCGGGAAGACCCCAGATGCCGCCGTCCTCAGCGAGGTGCCTTTGAACCATCCGTCCTGACACTTCTCCGTCACCCGGTACATCTCCCCTTTGCGGAGTTCAAGCTCGTCAGCCTTCTGTGGCTTGTATGCGTAGAGAGCTAGGTAGCTGAAAAAGTACCAAGCAAACGAGACGTAAACAGACAAAGTCACAGCAAAAAAGTCACTGATTATGTGACAGAGATTTTTAGAAAATGGCATACGAGTCCTCTCTTGTGTTTACTGGTGCACAAATGATGACCTCATCAAATGGCGCCTGGAGTGCATAAACAACCGTGTGTGCCTGGTAACACACTTGCTCCGTGTCTGACTAGCAAGACGTCTGCGGCGTTTCCTTTGGATATCAAACTTGCAATTTGAAATGACTGCAAAGTGTTGGTTCTGCCAGGCGGAACCAAGAGACGTCTTCTATCAATACTTCCAATTCCCAGGTCAAAAGCCATCAATTGGAAAATAATAGCGTGTATCGCACTAGATAGATGGGAGACGCCGGATTTGCCATGCCCAATCCAAAGTATTTCTCAGATGTTTTACAATGTTGTTTACAGCCACGTCGAGAAGCGAATTGCTCATTCCACAACAGGAGATATGTGATGTTACACATATTGGTATCTGTTGATATTGGAATCGGCATATTGGATATCAGCAAAAAGACAATATCGGACATCCCTAGTCAAATTCTATATTTGTTTTGCTTATTTTCAAAGATAGAAGTGGCTAAATGAAATAAAATACTGTCCAAATTCAGAAGACACAAAGATGTGGTGATGATGTGTAGTATTGTACACTGGACACTAGGTGTCGCTAATGTTACTGTAACAACCGGTGAGACACACAAGCACCAGACTTGGCTTTTATTCTTATGAATGAAGTCGTATCAGGAAATTATTATTTCATTTTGCACTTCTAAAATGTTTTGTGCCAATTATTCCATTTGATTTGACTAATAATAGTCATAGTTATGCAAGAATAGACATTTGCATTTCTGCTATAATATACATTTGGTGTCACACAATGGGCTACGATCCTCAGACTCAACAACAACCTCAGGCCCTTGGGTATTTTAACTCAGATTACCCCTCCCTCGCATAGCACATCCTATATGGTGACACCTTTTCCTGGAAAAGTTTCTCTAAAAGGCTTCTGTGTCGGATTTTTTATTTTTTTTGTCTCCTTGCCTACAAGTTTTATTAAATTGTGCCGCTCATTATTTTCAAAGAACTTGTCCTGTCACTCGTCTATTTTAAAGTCAGCAGAAAAACAAGCACAATAATCCCAAACAACTCTGAACCCCTGACATCCCTTTCTGTCACCGAGCTCCCCCTACCGCCGGAACTCATTGACTGCAACACACAAGTCGAATCTACGTCTTACTTGATCTTATTATGTCTGCTAAATTGGGTAATACGAGTATAAGGATAATTATAGGGGTGCTTTTTCATGTCTGGAGGGCTCCAACAATGCTTTAGAAGGTTGTTAACAGCTTTCCTGTACTCTGAAACTCTGAAATGACTGTATATTGGTTTTGATTTTCACAAGCTAATGGAAAACGTTCCAAGGTTCATATGAGCGGACATCATTTGGTGCATGCAACATGCTAACAGATGGGAGTTAATACAATGCAAGGTTTATTTGCAAAAGAATCCATCCTCCAGAGAACACGCAGTGTTGCGATTGGGTGGAATCGTCCCCCTGCCAAACAATCAAGAGTAGTGACAGAAAGTATTTAGCGCCTTTTCTTTGTGTTTGAGTAGGCACTTGCGTGGGATACTATCAACCGCCTCTATCGTAACAATTGAGCTTGTGTCGTCGTTTGCCGATGACAAACGATGAGCGCGCGGAGTGAAGCTGCTCTATATGTGCTGCCTGGGGGTTGCCATGGTAACAGATGGTGGGGATCGTATTCCGTCTTCCCATGGCAACAGGAATAGATGCCAGGTCAAGACTGAAATGTCCAACCTCGTCAGCGGTGCAGTCGCCAGACGTGTGCGTGTCTGTACACTTAAGTACTTTATGTGGGCGTATTTGTACACATTAAGAGACTAAATTGTTTTACCTTGCGGTTCGGGTAACGATTTTTAAATCAGCAGACGCGATGGAAACTTGAAATGATAAAATCAGACAATGTTGCCGTACAGGACTCACACCCAGTCGGCCGGGCGTCATGTCTAAGGTGCTAAAAACTTGGATTGCTTCAAACACTTGTGAGTACCCCTCGACAAAAATGTCTCAGCTATCGTACTTTTGCCCTGTACTGTATCATTCTGTGGAATCGAGTGGCCAAACACAGCGCCCTACTTGTTGCTGGGTCATTTTTTAAATTGGCTGCGTCTGCCAAATAACCTGCCACGGGGCCAAAAAAGTTACCAGTGTCAGCAATTTGATAAAAAAGGCTAGAAACTCATCGGCAAGTATCAAGATGGCGCCACCGCCCCTTTTTCCATCTCCGCTCCTCATCGTTTTCGCCATCAAGAGTAAAAGTGATAATGGCCATTTTTGTTATTATTAGTTACAGTAAGTAATATGATAACAATAAGTTATTAGTATTTATAATAGTTTGTTAATATTTTTGGAACCAACTAATTGGATTTACATGATGTAAAAATGGTTAAAAAAAATGTTTTACATGTTTTGGTTTTCATCTCATCTTTTGGAACAGATTAATAATGAAAAGCAAGGTGCCACTTTTAGGTCGGGATAGTAAAAAGCACTGCAGATACATAATAAAGACAAAATATGAGGTAATGATGTATTCGATACATGTAAAAGTAATGTTAAATGTTCATGTACCCATTTTATTTGTTTTTGCAAAACAAATTCTCCATAAAATATTTGTTTCTTAATATTTGTGGGTGTCTGGAACAGGGTAAAAAAAAATCTTATAGGATAAAGTTCCGGTTATAACAAAAACCCAGATCCCAGTGTAGGTAAAATTCTGTTTTTCCCCATAACATACAACGCAAACAAAAATAAGCAGTGTTCGAGTTAAACTGCCACCATCATAAAACTTTCATTCACTGTACAAGCTATATTTGGAATAACTTTTTGATAAATGACATGCAAGTGTAGAAATAACTTCATCTTGAATGGTAGTGTGGTAGTACTATGAAAATAAAAAACACCACTAGCCTATCAACATTCCTAGGGGTAGGTAGTGGTATTTCCCTGTCATAGAACAAGACCCCCAAAGTAAATTGGCAGTCTCCTGCCATCAACATGTTGAATGTGCCAGTCCTGTCTCTTGTTGAGCCCTACAACAGGTTTGACTGTAAGTATTTATGCTTATTGTATACCAGATGATTAAGTGGTAGTTATCTATTTAGCTGTCATACCTGGAGCTGCTTGAAATCGGCATGTAAAAACGCCAGCGGGTATGTGGGATTTTCACCGTGCACTAAAGCAGTTGAGCTTATTGGTGAGTTAAAAACAGTAAGTCAAAAATTACATGCAAATATGTAACATACAACTGATGGCTGACGTACTCTTAAGTAAAATTGAGCAATTAGTCATCTTCATGTTCTTAATATTTCATTTTACTTCATGCACTATTTGTAAGCATGCAGTTCGTCATCATTTCCGTAACAAAATGCTTTAATAAATGCCTCTGAAATGCACTTTGGACATCTAATTATGTGTATTAAGGTTTCAAAAGACAAGACGAAAAAAACAAACGCGTTTGCTTGGTTTGACTTCAAAAAAAGTGCGCAATAAATAAATAAATAATCAAATGAAGGCAAAAGTAAATACCTAAAACATACTGTAAAAAATAATAAAAACAACAAAATAATTAACATTACTTAAAAGTGTAAATAAAATAACAAAAGTAAAAATAACTTGAGCAGAAACATAAAAAAATACATTTTAATTGACAAAAAAAACAGTAAAAAGACTTAAAGTGTTCAAAAAAACAAAAAACCCCAAATAAAAATTACTTTTATATTGGAAAATGTGGGTCCCAGATTGAGACCATTTGAGAACCCTAAAGAATCCTTAGAGTAGATAACATGGTCCAAACACTATAGAAAATTCTCTTAGAATAAACCCAAATCTGCGTGCTGACCACATACGGTGTATTTAGCGGTAATGCTGATCAGTGTCACGGTGGAGGAGGAGTTAGTAGTAAAGAAAGGGGGCCAATATCTTGGGGCACAAAGGAGAAACTATTTTTCAATGTACATTGCTTAGAACAATTAAGTCTACTCACATGTTGAGAGGCAGCTGAACCTTTGCATGGGCCAGCAGCTCCGAGGTTATGGATGCCACTTTTGGGGGCACCAGCACCCCTGCCGAGGAGGGAGAGGGACCTGGGGAGGATGCATCCTGGAGGCAAGTATTAGAAAAGACATGTATGTCTGCAGCTTTTCACCTCCAAATGCATCTTGGGTAAAAACCAGAGGACAGCAAACAAAGAAGCGGTGATTGGGAAACATACCAGTGATGCCGTATTATTCCGGCCTATTTTTAAGAGAGTATTTCATCACAGACATCCTTTAGAACGTGGAAGTTGCATCAGGATGCAGTTTGCCTTACATCAGTCGCAAATCACTCGCTACTGTACTTGCAGCTCACATGAATTCAGCAATGGGAAGAACATCTAATTAGGAGAATACATCTACAAAGGTGTGCTGAAGAGGTGAGCGCACACCTGGATGCGAGCAGCGGCCCTGGGGTCGGAGGAGCTGATGAGGACCGGGTGGGAGATCTCCATACTGTGTCTGTTGTTCAGCTGCGCCGCTCGCTGGCTGACGGACAAGGCTGAGAAAGAATGTCTCTTCTTTGCGTTTTTCTTCCCTTCTGCTCTCCGGTGTCCCGAGCCATTCCCGTTGGACGGCGACGTGCTGGGGGAGGGGCCGAGGGAGCAGGGACCCAACGGGGCCGGCTCAGAGCTCGGACCTGGAACGTTGGTCGTAGTCGGCTTGTCGATCTCCATCAGCTGCTTTGCGGTTTCATTTAACTGGGGAGAGCGGAGGAGGAGAGCGGGTTAGGAAGGACGCACGTGTGAGGATTTTTGCATCTTGAACAGATTGCATTTTCAGTATTTGTTATTTTCAGTATTAATGTCATCATCTCAGCAATATCCATCCAACCTTTTTCTATACCGCTTATCCTCATTAGGGTCGCGGGCATCTCAGCAATATATACACCCTTAAAACATGTCCAATATTGTACCTAAATATTGCAAGATTTCTTGTATTTTATACACCAAACATTAAAATTAAGTATTTAAAATGTTCATGTACACGATTGTCCATCCATCCATTTTCTATGCCTGCGATCCTCGCTAAGGTGGCGGGGGTACGCAGGAGTTATGCAATCGCAGGGCAGACAAACACATTCACACACGTATGGACAATTCACCAATTAGCCCGACATGGAATGTGGGAGGAACGCAGAGAAAACCCACGCATGAACGGGAAGCAAACTCCACACAGAGATGCCGAGCTCTGATTCGTTTGAACCCTCATCTTCCAGATATACTGACTGTGTGGCCAACGTGCTAACCACTCGACCAGTTTATTGATAATATGTATATCAAATAATCATTTTTTATGAATGAAACTGTACTTCAATTAAATATTACATATTTATGTGTACATTTTAAATCATGTGAAATGAAATACTGGATTTAAGTTCAATATGACATATTTAAGATCCACATGATATTTAAATGCTGCACGGTGGCTGAGTGGTTGGCATGTTGGTCTCACAGCCAGGAGGGTCAGGGTTCTAATCTCTATGTAGAGTTTGCATGTTCTCCCCGTGCGTGTGTGGGTTTTCTCCGGGTACTCCGGTTTCCTCCCACATTCCAAAAACATGCATGTTAGCTTCATTGGCGACCCTAAATTGTCCATTAGAGTGTGAAAGGTTGTATGTCTGCCCTGCGATTGGCTGGCGACCAGTCCAGGGTGTACCCCGCCTCCCGCCCCAAGTCAGCTGGGATAGGCTCCAGCATACCCACGACCCTAATGAGGATAAGCGGCATAGAAAATGGATGGATGGATGTTTAAATTGAATGCCAAACTAAGTATTTTAGGTTAAGATTGGATAAAAAGATTTAATAAAAAAATAATTATAAACATTAAACATCTATTTTTAATATCTCAAGAGATAAAAAATATAATATCCCACATTTTACAAATTTTTTTCATATTTTTTTTACCTGATTATATTGGAACAGTTTGAGGAAGTACATTCTTTTTCACCTAGAACATTCTCATCAGCTATTTTTAATAGAATATGTTGACAATGTTTGACAACAATTGATATACATGTATTCAGAAATAGGTAGTTTATTTTTTTGGTTTCAATAAATCCCCACAAATTCATGGACTAAGACTTTTCATTTGTGTTTCTCCAAGAAATGGCTATTTTGTAATAATTTATAAATATTTGATAACACATGTTGAATTTATAGCACACTGGTAAAAAAAAAAAAAAAAAAGCCCTCATGTTCAAGTCTTTTTGTTTTTTCGGCAATTGTTAAGATTTGTCCCTTTTTTACGGCGATCCTTGAACGCACCACAGTTGCTGCTTTCGGGCTTAACTGTGTATCTTTATGGTCAGCATATGGCATGAAAAGATCCAGTGAAGAAGGATTTTATGTATTGATTCAGCTATTTGACCAACAGACTACTGACACGGCACGGCATGAATTCTGTCCCATCCCGCTGGAACAACACAGACACTTTTTTTTTTCGGATTCTGATTGTGCCCGGCAAATACAACAGACTGTCTGCCAGCACTGCAAGGGAAAGCATCTCTGACTTCTTAATCTGTGCCGGTCACTCGAGCTTCGGTACACAATCAGCTCATTCTCCAGAGCAGAAGGGGCAAATGTGTCGGTGTGATCCGCATCATCTCGATGCTGCAACTGGCGGCCGCATTGGACACTTGTTTGTCGATGCGGCTGTGAATGCCGGCCAGCCAAAGAAGTGTTTGACAGCAGCTGCAAGCACAGCATGAATACCAATGAGAATCTCGGTCAACAATGCGCTCATCAATTATGGGGCTTCATGCGAGTTTAGGCAGATGCTGTTACTGACACACGCTCCATGTAGTATTCTGCCATGTATCTTTCTTTGGCTTCATATTGGCTTGTTTTGCAGCCGTCATCAATAAAAAAAAAAAAAGCAGAGACGGTCTCAGAGCTGATGCTGGCACTCAAGAGGCATGCTGACAGTGCTCCGACAGACACAAAGTTACACGCATACCGCAAATTCAGGATTATACGTGGCTACTTTTTTCACACGCTTGTACCCCTGTGTCTTAAACAATGACGTGGCTAATTTGTGTCTAAAAGAACTACACTTTCCATGTTCCTTAGAGTGCAGAGTCAGGAAGAAATGACTTGGAGCAGTCAAGTGAACGCTAAAATCGTGTTTTGATCTAACAAATCTTAAGTAAGTTTGATTAAGTCTAGAATTACTACAGCTTCTGCTTTGGACTGCTTAGAGCTGTTGAACTCCGATAAAAACAGTGCCTCACGCCTCATCCCCAGAGCTAACGAGTGACGCTGGGAGCACCGAGTGTAGCTAGGATTGCAAGGTTTATTGTATGTCTTTCCGTGTAAATATCCCATGTGTGTAACATACGCTGTAGACAAGTGCAGCCCATATGCTTACTTTTTTTTGTGGCTGTGGCATATATTCAGGTGGTGTCAACAGTCTGCAATATACAATAATATGATTATACAAAAGATTCCGATTGCTGTAATCCGTATCTCTATAATATCCCAACACTAAAAAAAGACTGACTCACCAACGACAAAGAGCCGTTGTTTGGCAACTCCAAATCTACTTATAATAGGAATAGTTAGTTAGGCACAGTGTTTGGCCGTACAATAAGGCAGTGTGTAGAAAAACGGACAAAAACAGACAATGGGCAATATTTTTTTATCAAAAGCAGAATCCTACAAAAAACAGGGCGTGCAAATACTGTAGATTTGTATTCATCTGCAAAGGTAATGTACAAAACAAGATTGGTAACTAAATGGAACTAACGTCACATTCTAATTACAGTGCAACCTCTAAAACTGAGATTTTGACCAAAATTTGCATTTTACTTAAATCCCGCATGACGTCACACAAGACATCAGTATATGGCACCACCACTGTGCAAAAGGTATAAGGACTCACCTTTTTACTATTAAACAAAAACCAATCGACACAGCAACCAAAACCGCTCGGCAAGCAAACTACATCAACTGGCTCTGGCGAAGTACTCCGACAGATGGACCCCTAACTGCTGGTCTTTAACTGCTGGTTGCTCTAAATCCCACCACAAATTGATGTAAAACAATGTCAAATGATTAGTCCTACCCTAAAAGCATTGATACGGCGGCTGAATAATTTGACGTCAGGACGGCTGTAATTCAGTTGGCCATTTCTTTGCATGTCAACACAGAGCACTCACTCCTTTGACAAGACGTTCCACTTGCTACTTTCTTGTTCTTTCTCGTTGTGCTACTCTAACCAGCATGTCGAACACCACTGCCCTCTGTAGCCCACACACTAAGCAGGATGTTGCAACACAACATACCCATCTCTGCAGTATTTTGCACGCCCATCTTTTTCAATTGTATCTTTTATTTGATGGACTTTTTTTTTCGTTAGGGACCTGACTCACATAGGTTTGTCACAAAAGCCAAACATATTTTTGGTCATAAAAGGTAAATTCAGCAATGCTTTGGTTGGATTATTTGTAACGATTTGAAGAGCCATTTAAGATCCATATTCAATTCCACAAATTTATGTTTGTAGCAAAAGTTTATTTAAAAAAATGGATTGGTACCGGATCGGATCTGCAAGACAAAATCAGCTCGGATGCCAAAAAAATGTGGATCGTGGACATCCCTAGTTCAGCATTCATAAAAGCGTTTCAAAGACCGGTTCGAAGTCCGCTCCAAAGTCCATGAACCTAAAGTGCATTAAAAATTACAACCTGTTCTGCAACTGAACGTGTCTTTCCAAGTCATCTACAAGACGGTGCTCCCAAAACGACAGCGCCGGTGATCTACCAATGCACCAGCTCCTCTTGGTTGCACGGAGGAACCCAAACACCGCAACAACCAATAGAGCGATGTCATTATAGAAGAGATGATCTTCTATGATCTATCTTCTCCCAACCGGCCACATTTTTGAACTGTGTTCACTGACTCATCTCGGGACCTCTTCCCTCTTCCCTCTTCCAGGTTAGCCTGGAAGAGTGTGTGCACGGTATGAGAAACACCTTTCTTGGAGTTGCAGCAAAACAAAATTACAAGCAGGTGCATGTCCATTGAAAGGTCCCCAATTAATTAACCGAGACGTGACAACTGAAACAGGTTCTTGTTAAGCACCTGCATGGGTTTAGAGGACACTCAAACATTCGTTTCCTGGAGACTACCTCGAAACAAGCACACACAAAGGAGCTGCTATACATCAACACAAACATTAAGGGATAAACATCCGCTGGTGCCCTCTGACAAAACTTCAATTATCTTTGCCTACAGCCTCACTCCCCGGGGTGAAAAGAGGAGTTATTCCAGGAGAGACGGCGAGAAAGCAATAGAGGTGATTCGAGTGCATGTACAAGAACAACCTATATGGACTCAGTGTCGGTGACGCGCATTTCCATATTAATAAATATGCTAATGGAGCCCAATCATATGCTAATAAGCGTGATGGATTGAAGAGGAAATTCTCACGGGACAGACGAGAGGACACGCACGCAACCTCCCCGAAGGCAGAAGGTCGCTACACTCTAAAATCAAACCCAATCAAGTCATTTTTACTGACGACCTGCACACACACACTGCCAAAGTGCCGAGTCATCGCTGCAGAAAAGGTGATAAGGGTGTGCGTTTGGAGGGACAAAGGGACATGACTGACTGGGACAATTCCTCGCTTGGAGATTTTGTCTGAACGAAAGATCCCAGGTTAGCCATTCTGCTTTGAGATGGCGCTTATTTTCAGTTTCACTGGGCAGGGTGTGCGATGCCATGATTTGAGCTGACATCTGCACTGCAAATAGGCTGAGTGCATGCAGAGACATCCACAGCACGTGGACATATTCAAGGAGCCAACTCATCTATTCCGTCCCTCAAACAACTGGGAATATTTCAACATACGGTGGAAAGTCGCCATTTTAACATCCCTGATGTTGCACCTCCGGGAGTTCAACTACAATTTTGCAAGTGCTTTTAACACAGGAACGTTGGTATCGTAACGGCAGCAATGCTGACCTAATACTGAGCAGCTATCTGTGCCTCATTTGGGTCCCAAATGAAAGCAGACAATCACTTGCAGCATGCGCTGGAAGGTGCTATTGTGCTCTTTTATTGCCAACCTTAACACGCCAACAGCAGTGCTCGGTTGCAACACCACTCACACAATCCACCATTCTCCGTTATTTATTTATATTATTGTGCAAGATGGCCGAGCGGTTAGCGTGTTGGCCTCACGTCAGCATAGGTTCCAGCATACATCCGGGACAAGAGCTCTGCTGACCATACCAGAACTATTTTGGTGCTTTTCTGACTACACTTCATGAACACAAGATCAGAATTACTTGCTGACACCCTAAACTTTAACAGGGATGAGCGAGAGGTGTGGATTCTTTGAAATAAACTTGTTACACGTGTTGATATCTGAAATTATTATGATCATCATAATACTAGAATTGTAAAAAATGTGTTAAACTTTTTTTCTTGTTATGACGTTTTCCTCTTCATATTTTTCATTCATTCATTCATTTTCTATGCCGCTTATCCTCATTAGGGTCACGGGAATGCTGGAGCCTATCACAGCTGACTTTGGGCGGGAGGCGGGGTACACCCTGGACTGGTCGCCAGTCAATCGCAGGGCACATATAGACAAACAAACATTCACACTCACATTCATACCTATGGACAATTTAGAATCGCCAATTAACCTAACATGCATGTTTTTGGAATGTGGGAGGAAACCGGAGTACCCGGAGAAAACCCACACATGCACGGGGAGAACATGCAAACTCTGATCTCCTGATCTCCTGACTGTGAGGCCAAGGTGCTACCCACCCAGTCACCGTGCGGCCATATTTTTAGTCTCATAAATTACGTTTTTTCACTTTGTTTTGAACTTTTTTTTATCTTGTCATAATATTACGATTTAATTCTCATAATTATTTGACTTGTTTACAATATTAAACCTTTTTCCATAATCTAATATTCCAAAAAATCCATTTTTTTCTCAAAATATTATGCCAATTTGTTTGTCTTTAATATTTGACCTTTATGCTACATAAATGACAACAATATTACAACATTTCATAACATTTCATACAATTATACATTCTTTATTTACAACTTGTCCTCTTAACATTTTGACTTTATTCTTGTAAAATTACTGTTCATTTTCAAGTTTTTGCAGTTTTTTTTTGTTAAATTATATTTTTAGAATCGCCACTGACCAATAAAAAAAGAAAAACAAAATAACTGCCGCCAGCCAAGCACTTTGGCCACATTTGGTCTAGAGCGAGAATAATACCGTAACTACTTAAAGCTAATTTGAATGCACACGTACTAAAACCATAAAGGACGCAATACGTGACGACACACAGTAGTGTTCAAAATAATAGCAGTGCGATGTGACTAACCAGATGAATGACTGATATTTATATATTTGTATTGTTACATTGCAAACAAGTTACCAGTAGGTGCAGTAGATTCTCAGAAAACAAACAAGACCCGGCATTCGTGATATGCACGCTCTTAAGGCTGTGCTACTGGGTAATTACTTGAAAAGGGTGTGTTAAAAAAATAGCAGTGTCTTGTTGACTTTACAAACTCAAAACTATTTTGCACAAACTTTTTTGTTTGTAGAATTTGTCAGTCCTGTGAACGACTAAACTAATATTTAGTTTTTTATGGTACCGGTATGGTATAAGTGCTTCACATCTGTGTGGCATGGACTCTACCAACTTGTGGCACCTTTCAGCTCTTTTTCCCCTCCAAAGTTCTTTAACAACATTCCATTGTTGGAACAGCATTTTTGATGTCACTCCACAAGTTCTCCATTGGATTAAGGTCCGGGGATTGGGCTGTAACAAGATGTTGCTGGTTTACTAGTGTGTTTGGGGTGATTGTCTTGTAGAAACCTCCATTTCAAGGGCATGTCCTCTTCAGCATAAGGCAACATGACCTCTTCAAGTATTCTGACATATGCAAACTGATCCATGATCCCTGCTATGGGATAAATAGACCCAACAGCATAGTAGGAGAAACATGCCCATATCATGATGCTTCACCGTCTTCACTGTGTACTGTGTCTTGAATTCAGAGGTTGGGGGTCGCCTCACAAACTGTCTGCAGCCCATAGACTCAAAAAGATCAGTCCACAAAATGTTCCTCCATTTCTCTTTAGGCCAGTTGATGTGTTCTTCAGCAAATTGGAACCTCTTCTGCACATGCCTTTTTTTAACAGAGGAACTTTGTGGGGGATTCTTGTGAATAGATTAGCTTCACACAGACATCCTGTAATTGTCACAGTACTTACAGGTAACTCCAGATTGTCTTTGATCATCCTGGAGCTGATCATTGGCTGAGCCTTTGCCATTCTGGTTATTCTTCCGTCCATTTTGATAGTTGTCTTAAGTTTTCTGCCACGCAATCTAACAGGTGACATCGCCCCTTCCCAACGTTTTGTCCTGTATGTTTTGTGTTTTGACCAGTGGTGACCAGTCCAGGGTGTATGTACGCGGGCCCAGCTCACGTAAGTGTCCTACTGAGCAGCAGGTAGTTTTATTTTTTAATGCTGTGCTGCAACTGTGATTACGAGCCGGGCAAAAACAGCAGACACAACCACTGCCGCCCTTTTTCCACCGCCCACACCTTGTACTCTTTTTAAGAGAGCCAGAAAAAGGCGAGGTGACATCACTTCAAACTCCTGACACCCTCAAGGCAAACTTATTCATCTCTTCCCCTTGGGCCTATTTTACCAAACTCTGCAGAAAAAAATGTACAAAAAAGACTGCATATCATCCTGCCATGCAAAATCACAAACCATTATTTCATGAAAAGCCTCCTACTTTACTTTTCCAAACTTCTTCACGTGTACTATAAAATACCAGAAATAAAATGGTTTCAATTTAAATACACAAAATTAATTCATCCCCAAAGGATTTTTGTAAGCCAAATTTACCATGTAAATTGACTAATTTGTTCCACTGACCCGAAACCCCTCATACAGTGGAAATAAACACTGTTCTGCACATTTGATACTGTATAAATACAAGTATTGTAATACAAATGTAATGTAATAATAAAACCTAAAATAGAATGTACAGTCCTGGTCAAAATCTTAAGAGCAGAAGAAAAATTGCTAAAACCTTTTGCGGGTTTGGATCTTAATGAGTTTTAAAGTAGAGCTACAATATGCAAAAGCGAAAAGGGAGAGTGTGACAAAAAGCACTTTAAAAAAGTCATTTCCCGAAAACAACAATGAAACTGAACTAGGTTGTTTATCAGCTGATCAAAAGTTTAAGACCATCGCTCAAAAAATGACAAAAAAACTCACCAAACCAGAACAAAAAATGTTCTCAGTAAGACTCAGTAATGAGTAGCTCCACTGTTCTTGTTAATCACTTCAAAAATTGGTTTGGGCATGCTTGGGAAGTTAGTGAGAACATTGCTCCACGTGGTGAAGATGGCTTCACGAAGGGCATCAACTGTCTGGAACTGATGACCATTTTTATAAACTTCCCTTGCCATCCATCCCCAAATGTTCTCTATGGGATTTAAATCAGGAGAACATACAGGATGGTCCAAAGGAGTGATGTTATTTCCCCTGAAGAAGTCCTTCGTCAAGCAGAGCATTGTCCTGTTGAAAAACCCAGCTGGTCCCACAGACGAGGTCCCTCAGATGGGACCATCCTGCATGTTCCCCTAATTTAAACTGGTCTTAAGATTTTCAACTGGTCTTAAGGTTTTGATCAGGTCTGTATATTGAGCTAAAATTCTGAAAGATGGATTTGTGGGAGAAGAGGGATTAAAAATACAGGGAGTGTATTGTTAAATAGTAGAATAAAGTTCAACTCAACTCACTCTTTTGCTTCCGTTGCCTTTTTTGTGGGCCGTATGTTTTAGCATGCGCCTTAAAATCCGGTAAATCCGGAAAAGTTTTGGCAAGATCGGCAAACTTTTGGAAAGCGAACACATTTTTGTAAGCCAAAGCAAAAAAAAAATCTGAAAGGTATTTTCGTATTTTTTGTATTCCCGGGCATTCGTATCCCGGTGTTCCGATGTACAAGAATTCCTCGCCACTTCACGCCTCGCGGCTTCACTCTGTCACGTTTTTTCAAACAAATATGAATGAATAAACGATTAATATTAATAAACACATTCTACATACTTCAAACCTGAATTCCGCATTTGCAAGCCTAAAACGGCTAAATGAAGTAAAATACAAATACGGAACCTCAACTTACAAAAAATATGAAAAAAATTCATAATACAATTTGGGTTTCTAACACATTTCCGTCACATTTAACGAAAAAATATTCAAAATACAAACATGAAATTCCAAAGTACCGCCCGACAGCTGTCCTCCCAGAATGAACTTTGTAGCTCATCTTGTGGTTTTTGAAGGTACTCCACCGCCATACAAGCTGCCTGAGGCGGTAATGCACCAAAGAAGAAGAAGCTTATCTCGGTTATCTCCCGTCATCCTCTTCCTCCCGGAATCCCCGGTGATGCTATGTCACGGCGTCCCTTTGCTCTCGAACGGCATGCCGAAAACCTCCCGTTCATTGTAAAAAATGCGAACGAATCGGTGTTTAGCATGTAGTGTAGTGTATTACTAGTATTTAAATGAAGCGACAGTACGTAAACTTCCGTAGGATGTCTGACAAAACTCTGCTCCCTCCTCTTCCTCCTCCGCCATCGAGCTCACCTCGCTTTACCTCCGATCCCTACAACGGGCTAGCGTTGCGCCCGTGACCCACGCCAGGATGAAGGATTTTTCCTGAAACGTCCACCATTGTTTGAAACATTTGCCAAGCAGGAGAAACTTAAAAGGAACGCTCAACAGTCATTGGCTGTGGCGGGAAAGACTCATCCCCTGTCGGCGGTGACGGATGACGGCTTCAAGCGCTTCGTTGAGCGCAGCGACGATTGTGGGTCAAACTATACCCCAGACTACAGCATCAAGAAGCCAATGGGTTTTGATACCTACCGGTGCTGCTAACGTTCCACAATATCGAACAAATAATGCAAGTATCTATAATCTGCGCTAATATCATATCGATATTTGTATCGGACGATACTATTTCATCTTAGTTCTTATCTTGTCGTAATATTACGATCTCATTCCCATCATATTTTGACTGTTTTCCAATTATATTGTACTTTTTTGTGTAATTTTCCAGAAATTTGAATTTGTTTCTCAGAATATCACGACTGCATTTTTTCTTCAGTGTTTCAACTTTATGATACTAAAATGATGCTACTTTTAGACCTTATTTAGAACTTTATACCAGTCCAGGGTGCCGGAAGTCAGATGGGATAGGCTCCAGCATACCCTGATGAGGATAAACTGCATAGAAAATGGATGGATGGATGGATATTACAACTTTATTCTCATAAAAACATATATTTTTCGTGTTAGATTACAACATTTTACTTTATTCTTGTAAAATTACTGCCCATTTTAAAATTGATACTGTTTTTTTTAATTACTTTTGTATTTATATATTTATTTTTCATTCCTATTAGGCAATAGTAATGTAAAGTTGACTACAGGGGTGTTATTTCGCGCCTTGAGGGCTCTATTATTGTTAATAACTACAAAAATATTCCATTTCTAAATAAGGAATCCCACTTGGCGGAAATTCACTTGGTCTGGAACCCATTAACCGAGATAAACGAGGGACTACTGCATTCCTAAGAAGCAATAACCTCTAATAAAATGATTATTTAATCATTAAACCTACATCCAACTTAACACAGCATGACTAGTAGACTAGATGAGCAGAAAACACATTACTTTGGATGTAAATTTTTTTTTTTTTCATCAAAGGCTCCATCATGATTCTCATGTCTAGACATTCATATCACCGGTTACACCACTAATGGCACTAAAATGTAACCATCTTTACATCAGATTATTCCATTTTGCACACACAAAGTCAAGCTGGGCCCCATTTATTGGGCTTGCACCCACCAAAATATGTGCCACTGATAACACTTGATGATTGGACACCACATGATTTTTAGAAATCATTTTATTCCCGTGGAGTCATTAGGGGGGTCTCAAGCTGATATTGGGCTGACATCAGCAACCCCCCCCCCCTTTTACTAGCTGTAAAACAAAAGAGCCAGTGGTGAGTAATATTATGCTAACTATCTCGGTGGTGTCCAAAGTGTGGCCCGTTTTTTTAGTTGCACATTCTAAAAATATGATTAAACAACAAAAGCAGCAAAGATTTTTAGTCAAAATATTAGGAAAAAAAGTCATTAAATTAAGAAAAAATACTATTACGTTGAAATAGCAAACACTAAAATATGATTTTTTTTTAAACACTAAAATATGACCTTTTAAAAAAAAAATGGTAACATTATGAGAAGTAAACAAAACCCAAACATAGATGCAAATTCAAGAAATTTAGGTTTGGGGGAAAATTGGCGATATTACCATATTATGAGAATAAAGATTGCAAGAAAAAATACATGAGAATAAATATTTGTATGCGCACAGAAAAAGGTGAATTGTTATTGTGGGGATTTTTCTCCAAGCAGAAAAGAAGGTCAGGTTCGTTTCCACCTGTAGATGGAACTATTGGTTCTGCTATGGCTTTGCGGGTTTCTTGTTAATGTTCATCATGTCACACACTCAGGCCGGCGTGAGTCTTCGCTTTACCTCCACGTAGAGAATGGGGAAGATGCCAATCTTGTCTCCCAGCATACCCTCTGCCCAGTTTTCATCCACTCGCCTGATCACCGTCAGGACTTCATCCTAGAAAGTGACGGACACACACACACAAAACATAAACACATACCCACAAGTTTGTAAGTTACTGTACAGTAGATTCCCGCTTTTCCCGGGGGTTCCGGTCCTCGCCTGCAAGTGAATGTTGAAAATCTGCGATGAACTGATATGCCCGTAAAAATGTCTATTTTTGGCTCTAGATTAAGTCACACCAAAATTATTATTATTGTTATTATTAAATGAAATCAAACTTAAATTTTGATAAAATGTATTATTAATAAATTAAACCTCACTTTCCCATCCAAGGAGTCCCTTGGGGTTTTGGAACGCAAGATGGACAGGCTCATGGCTGCGGCGTCTGATGCGGACTCTGCACCGGTCCGTCGTGGTGAAGGAGGTCGATCTACGTTCCTACCCTCACCTATGGTCATGAGCTTTGGGTAGTGACCGAAAGGACAAGATCGCGGGTACAAGCGGCCGAAATGAGTTTTCTTCGCAGGGTGGCTGGGCTCTCCCTTAGAGATAGGGTGAGAAGCACTGTCATCCGGGAGAGACTCGGAGTCCCTCAGAGGTGCTCCTCCGCATTGAGAGGAGACAGATGAGGTGGCTCGGGCATCTGGTTAGGATGCCTCCCGGAGTCCTCCCTGGGGAGGTGTTCAGGGCACATCCTACAAGTAGGAGGGCTCAAGGAAGACCCAAGACACATTGTAGAGACTATGTCTCCCAAATGGCCTGGGAACACCTCAGGAACTGGGGGAGGTGCTGGACAAAGTGGCGGGGAGAGGGAAATCTGGGATTAGGCTGCTGACCCCCACAACCCGACCTCAGATAAGCAGAAAAAAATGGATCTATGGATGGAGCAGCTGTCCTACTCAACAACAAAAATAAACCAAACTGCTCCACAATCCTGTGCAATAAACTGTGCAATAACTGTGCAATAACTGTATGTAACTTGTGTATAATTAATTTGACCTTGTTCTACACCTACCCTGCTCTTGTGTGCTTTTGGCAGTTTGCTGCCGTAGACCTGGAATTCCCCCTTGTGGGACTAATAAAGGCATATCTTATCTTATCTTATCTTCAAGGTGTGCCACAGCAAGCCCCGAATTTGCATGATGAAAAAACATTATCAGTCAAGCATTACAACAAACATTTTGGAAACCGAATGTAACTATGATTATTACATATTTCTAAATTATTACCAAGATGTGTTTTTTATGGGGAAAACGCATATTTGCGTTTAAAAAAAGGTGATTACATATATTTTTAAAAACAGAAATGTGCAAATTTGCTGGGCGCTGAATCGTGAATGTGTGGGCATCCACTCGATCAGGGGTTTTAAACTCAATTTACCTTTGGGCTGCTGGGGGCAGAGTCTGGTTGAGGCTGGGCTGCCTTTTGTTTAATTTTTTTAAAATAAAACATTTAACAACAATAAAATATATGCATATATATTTTTTGATAAAAAATTAAACAAAAAAATCCAAAAATAAGATAAACAAGGACACGGGTGCAGAGAAGTTGTGGGCAAAACTACTAATTATATAAATTATTCACTAATTTAAAAATGTTTCTCTGCTTGCATCAAGCCCGGTCGATGTCACGCCCCTGAGAGGCATATACCCCACCGTGATTGGCAGGTTCGTCAGCTCCGAACACAACACTGTAAAAAGTGACATTCATATAAAACTCAAGGGCCGCACTGACATTAAACTTTCATTTTAATGTGGGGGCCACAAAACATCATTTGCGGGCCGCAAGTTTGAGACCCCCGCGCTAGATTGTTTGGAATATGTGCAATTTTAATTCCCCTAGAATATATTTTTTAAAGCAGTAGAAAAAAAAGACATTTTTCTTTCCTGAGGATATACATGTGACTAAAAAAACGCTGCTGTCTGCAATCTTTATGTACATCATTTTAGCAAGAGCACTAAAAACAGCCTCCCAATTAAGGAATAAATACATGCTCTTCCTACACACGAGCACATGCTGTAGAGCGGTGGCTTTGTATAACTCATGGTACACGTGGAGTTTGCCGAAAGCTGATATTTTTGGAAGCGTGAGGGTAACCATCCCGAGACAAAGCTATATTTTAGCGCCGGTGCTAAGGAATGTTTTTACTCTACTGTGAGCGCAGCAAAGACAGCCCAAGTGTGTGGAAGCACAAGTGGAGAAAATAAGAACGCCAAGCCGGGGAGGCCGAGATATACGATAAGAACAGTACAAATAGGCTGCATGCTTATCTGGACGGATAAAATATTCTGACACACTGGTGTTTTCTCTCATCCCGTGAATGTGAGGGTCTTGGTTTAAACCATCGGGGGCAACAGTGATGATGTAGTTCTGCTAAATGACTTTGTATTAGTCATACTGAGTAATTAGCTGTCCCGCTGAGAAAACAATCACGCACGCACGCGCTGGTTTTGCATGACAGCACACCTTCTCTGCACGGCAGGGGAGTGCACATACAGCATGGCGTACCTGTTGCTTCATTCTGGCCCAAAATGCTAAATAACTCACTTTTACATGCGTTACTTCTGTCTGTTTGACAAAACACATGGCGCACACCCTTGCACAAATGTAACAGAATGTCACGAGCTCCGAGCGCCACAAAAGAACTGCATGTAGGAATGACTACACCAAGCATGAACTTTCCCAAACTCAGCCGTGGCGGGAGTTCCAATATGTAGTGTTACCTTTGCCAGTTTGGTGCGACAAGGTGTCACTACACAAGTAACGTAGTTCTTTGGCATATTATAATATATATAATATAATATATACTGTATATAGTTGTAATATGCAGGTCACGTAAACGGAGCGTTCTTGCCGATTTTAGGGGGTTGTTTTTAGAAGGGTATATAGGTGGATTGGGTTTTTAGCTACCTTTTTTTTGCAGGTTGTACAGCTTAGAACACAAATAAAAGAGAAAAGGTGTGTTTCTGTCTCACATAAGGACTGGGTACACTGGGCAAAAGTGCAGTACCGAAAAATGCGGGTCACTAGTTAAGAACCCCTGCAATAGGGTGAGGCCAAGGAGATGCTGTGTCGAGGAAAGAAGGCATGACTTGCAAAAACAAGTTCCTGAATGGCTGCCAGCACTGACTTTTGGGATGAAGGAAGTATTCTATCTCAAAGCATTTCGAAAGAACAACTCTCCGGAGATGACTCGTCTTCACTTTCAGTAATTCAAAGGTGCTTCCCAGCCCTGGAACCGAGCGGTCTTAAAAGGGACGCCGTTATCGGAGTTTCAAGCGCACGATGTTTAATTACCAGCTTAATTTTGATCCCCCAGATGACAATGACCTCGTGTGAAGGCAGCGAGACGTGCAACATCGCTACGTATCAAAGTGCCCCGAACAAAGCTCGCTCTAATTCTTGGATGAAAGCGGCTTGTTAAACAATCCGTCTCGCGTTACTTTGATGTGCACCTCGGACCATAATAGCTGCAAGCAGCTGACCCTCCGGTGAGATCATTTTCCCCGGGAGAACCCAACCGCAGATGTGATCCACTTGCTGCATGGCTTTGATTGTTTGGCTGTTTTGAGGAATCTCTTGAGGCTCGCCGCTGATTAAAGTTGAAGCGGGCTTGGTACTTTTAGGCAAACCTAAAGGAAAGTTTTCTGACTAAAGCCACTAGATCTGTGTGTGTCACCTTGCTGAAAGCCAGGCAGTCTTTGTCCTGGTCCTTATTTTTGACCTCAAAGTCGTACAGCGCTTTTCCCTGGGGTGGAGTCTGGCTCAGGGGCCGCAGCAGCTGGATGTAACTGGCGGGCAAGAAGCCATGGCAGCCGTTTAGCTCCCCGTGGTACCAGTTGTCGTCCACCTTGCGTCGCAGGATGATGATGTCACCCTTGGAGAACTGCAGGTCCCCCGGCTCTTTGCCCTCGTAGGAGTAGAGAGCTTTCCCGCAAGGCAGGGCTGGGATGTTCTGAAAAGACCAAATCACTGTCACTTGTCATAATGCAGAAACCCTTCAGTACATGATACTGTAGATTCTAAACCACAGCCAGAGCTCTCATGAAAGCGTAACTTGTTAACTTGTTGCTTGGAGTGGCCAAACGTTATTATATACGCCATTTATCCTGTGACACTCTTACACCGAACGGCTTTAAGTGCCTTCTCAAAACCTCTGCGGAGGATTAAAAGGAATGCTGTGTAGCATTAGTGTCACACGGTAGAAGTAAAAACACCACCAAACCTCAGGATTGTAACTTACACTCGACGTTCTCTTGCCATTGAAGTGTTCCTTTCTGTTGCATTGGACGATTGTCATGTTTAACAACTGCGGTATTAAGGAGGTCCTAAAGTTACCTTTCATAGATTCTGTGCAGGTCGCAACTTCCACCCAAACTAACTCCGAAGTCGCTCACACTGCACCTTCTTCAAATATTGTCCCCGGCTGGTCTGGATATATACCTTCCTCCAAGATCTCCTTGTAACAGTGCGCAGAATCCATGACCCCTCGGTCATCTTTCGATCAACACAGATGTGCTGTTCCAACCAAAAGACAAACCAGAAGAAGAAGAAGAAAAACTAGGACAAGGGAGTCAAAGAAGTAGAAGGCAATCAACAAGATGAAGACAAAAACAAGAAAACAGACCAAGGAGAAGACGAAAAAATAGAAAAAACAAAAACAAAAAAAGTAAGACAAAGAAGAGAGAGAAGAAGAAGATGACAAAGAAGATGAAGAAAATGACGAAGAAGAAACGGCGACAAAGATGAAAACACAAAAGAAGAAGAAGAAGACAAAGCACAAGACAAAGAAAAAAAACAGCCACCTCCTTTCACCCACAAGTAAAAGTTCCTCTGACCTTCTGTTATGGAACATTCTTATAGAAACCCCCCCCCCAATTTGAAACACTGATAATATCCATCCATTTTTCTGTACTGTGCGGACTGAACTCGAAACTGAAAGCAAGAAAATGCAACAAGATGGAGAGCTGTGAAGCATACCAGCGTCCTTAAGAGTCAGTTTGCATGTTGAGTACAATAAATGTGTACATGTTGGCAGCTCTGCACGATCATTGAAAGCGCTCCCAGTCTCACGCCCCCTGACACTCCAACACACGCCCCCATGCCATTTGAGAAGCACTGCTGTTAAGATACGCTCGTCGCGGCATGGTGAAACGACCCCGGGGATGAGGAGAGCTGGCTGCAGGCAGGTAAGGTTGCGGGAATCTTTGATAATAGTGCTCCGTAGTAGTACCTAAATGAGAAACCGGTGCACGGAATAGGAAACACGTGAAACTAAGAAAATAACAACAACACAAAGAAACTAACCAAAACTGTCACGTCTTCAAGACTCGAATCGTGACGCACTGCACTGGATTGATGAGTGGCTTACATCCTGGAGGAGATCCAAGTGCACAGCATTGCAAAGACTAACCAAGGAGCATATGATAAAAAAAAACAGTCATTTTCTTCCCCGGAGGTGTAACCACAAATGGACACAGAGAATCGAGCTACTCTGTCATGCAGACCGATTCTCTCCGGATGTCACATTGAAGCAAACAGCCACAGGCTCCCCGATCACACCGTCTGAGATCCATAGTGATGCAATGTTTGGAAAAACCACGGCCAAAATACCATCCGCGTACGCTCTCCCCGTGCTCGTGTGGGTTTACTTCAACTTCCTCCCACATGAAAAGAAACACGCACGCCACTCTGAGAAGAACAAGAGGTAGGAAGTAACCAGTACATGTCATAAATCCAAATCCCTGATAAGAGACTGCAAAAAGCTGCAAAAAGCCAGGGAAAAAGCTCGACAGATGCACAGCTGCTAATATACATGCAAAACAATGCTATTTTATACTCTGCACGCTTGCCATGTGTTACCCAGCATGCCTTGTGGCTCATAAAAATGATATTGTTTAGCATGTGAGTGTACCATACCTGCATATATGTTGCATAGAGCGTGAGGGCGGGGCTGGGGTGTGGGATTTGGGTAGATGACCTCCTCTTGTTTTTTGTTAAGTGAGAATGGGTTCAAATGCCGAGCTAATTAATCGGAGCGGGACAGCGGGGTGTTTTATTTAACCCCCGCAAATAACGGGGATCTACTGTTTAGCAAACTGTCTCTAGTTGAAGTATCAGGGCTTTCAATATGAATTATTATCAATAACTTCTTCCATCTCAGTAAATCCACCAACCTCTCCGTGCACTAATTGGTGCATGTGGATTTCCATAACGAGCACAATGTATGCACGTGTGTGTGTGTGCGTGGGGTCCATGTGGACACACACGCATCGACCACTGCGGAGGCTCCCACCTGTTCAGATCTCTCCGTGTGTGTGTGTGTGCATGCACTGGTCTAGAGTCGGACTTTTCACTCCCTACATTACTGACTAAGCTAGCAGTCACACCTCATCCAATTTGACTCCCATGGAAGTGAAGCATCCCAAAGAAAGCGCAGGGAGCAGATGGAGGGTAGCTGACTTTGGCTTCCGCGCCTGTGATGCGAGGAGCTATTCCCGCGGGGCGAGCAATGGAGATCGCAAAGATCCCCCGGTCATGATGGTGGTGTCGGCATGTGCTGTGGAGTGCATCGGTGCGTGGAAGTGACTTACAGACTTTATCCACTGCGGCCCGCAGCGCTCCAGTTGAAAACATTACAGCATAAAGGCGGAGAGAGACTCATTAGCCCGCTGCAATGATTTTCACACTATTAAGTCTTCCTGCGCCATTATGGCAATCACTTTTCACACTTAGGAATCACATGCAGCATCGCGCGGTGCATTCACTGACTTGATCAAAGCCAGTCTCCTTGCACAAAAGCTGCAGGAGTGCACCCGAGATCAAACATTGTGGCAGCCTGGATGTGACCGTCGTGTTAAACAAACTGGAAGGCCACGGGCTAGAAAAAAAGTTCAATGACGAAAGACTGTGTGAATGTGCAGCAGTACAGAACCACAGGGCAACAATGGCAACCACTATCGGTTTCCTCTAGAGCGACTATGATACACACACACGCACACGCACACACGCCTTTTAACCGGATTAGAGTCTGTACGCCACGCACTAACACCGAGCTAATTAAAATCAATAAATAGCTGACACACTCCGCTTGTGTACAAAAGCAGTTTCATTTTCCAGAACAATACCATGTGGGCCGCTGCTATCAATACCCCCTTCCACAGCGCAGGAACCTTTCTCATTTTCCCGTCATTTTGACAAACCTATGCGTGTTTCCACCCAAAAAATATCATATATATTCCACCGCGACACTTGTGGGTGCAACAAATTCAAGCATCGTTCCAAAGCCAGCGGAACGTTGGTTAGCGTCTTGTCACGTTCTTACAGTAAAATGTGTGCATCCAACGTGTTACAATAGCTCGCAGGAAATGTTTGTTGGAGTGTGAGGGAAAGCTAATTTTGTTTAGCGATACCAGGATGGATTATCCGCCAAACTGCTGCTGAAGTCTGACGGCTTTCCAACGTTACTCGTTCGTGTTGAAAAGTCCGAAGAGCATGGAAACACTGCAGGAAAAGAGCAGGGGTCTGGAAGATCTAGAAAGCTTTTCGGTGCGGTTTACCGTGTGTAGCTGCTCAATAGGAGTCCAGAACTGAATACAAAGACCCGAAAATAAGTGATGATTCCATTCGGACGAGTCTGATTCGACAAGCAATCTTGCAGTCAAATCACTTGAAAATGTCATGTGACTACATGGGGGTGCCCATGACTGCTGCTGAGCATACATTTTTACATAGAATGTCTTGAATTTTGTTATAAATCGTCAATTTTGCAAATTTTGATACAATTTTGTTAGTAAAGAGTTGAAAATGATATGTGCAATAGAAGACCTACACTTACGCGTATGCACAGCAAAGCCCAGCGTCTCTTCCAGATTTGCAGTTTTGAGGTTATTATTTTGCTCATATCGGGTCTGGTCTAACATCTTCCACCGGGCAAGGGCTTTTGGATAATGTATTTGGCAGCGCCAACGTTTTGTCACCAATCTACGACCCGTCCCTGAGATTTCCAAAGTACCAGAGTCTACACACGCCATAGCTCGACTGGACAAAATCTTTCAAATCGGATTTGACTAGGAAAACACTTAGCCAAAGACAAGATTTTTTAAATCACAAAACGTCTTTCAACGTCTTTTCAACAGCGTATTAGCTTGCTAATACATGGAAACAGGAAGCAGAAGTCGGCAGTACTATCAGTGGCGACTGTGTAGTTCTTGGCTAATGAACACAGTTTTGCAACACTAAATGTTAACACAAAACACATTTTTACAGTTTTATTATTATAGTTTTACATGAACAAAACATAGCTAAAGACATATAAATTAAGAATGGGGCAATGACCCTTGCCAAAGACATTGTGACAGCAAGCGAGACACCACCTTCTTGTTTTGCTATGAGTTATTACCCGAGTTCAATAGTGTTTCTCACTTTCTTTATGAAAATGCTGGCAATTTCGGGTTATTCATTCATTCATTCATTTTCTATACCGCTTATCCTCATTAGGGTTGCAGGTATGCTGGAGCCTATCCCAGCTGACTTTAGGCAGGAGGTGGGGTACACCCTGGACTGGTCACCAGTCAATCGCAGGGCACATATAGACAAACAAACATTCACACTCTAATGGACAATTTAGAGTGGCCAATGAAGCTAACATGCATGTTTTTGGAATGTGGGAGGAAACCAGAGTACCCGGAGAAAACCCACACACGCACGGGGAGAACATGCAAACTCCGCACAGAGATGCCCAACGGAGATTCGAACCCAGAACCTGCTGACTGTGAGGCCAACATGCTACCCATTCATCCACTGTGCGGCAATTTTGGGTTATTTTGCAGATAAAAAAAAAACTGAGACCTATTACACGTATTACAGAAATACAACGTATTACAGAAATAAGTCATAGCAAAACAAGAAGGTGATCTCTGCAATGTACATAAGAGTAACAAATGTTAAATTAATCCTTTCATTCATCATTTTTTAGGTGTTTTCTGAATGTAAAACCGTGTAGAACTATAAAAACTTGCTTTGTGTTGACATTTTTCTCTTTCTGGAGCGGATGAATTTGATTATTTCTTATGGGAGAAATTGAAAATAAAAAATCGGTTAGAGTCGGATCTTCGGGAATGAATTCCTGTTCCAATGTAAATACATTTGAAAATATGTACATGTATAATTATTGAACTATGTAATTAAGGGACACATTTCTATTGAAAAGGTATTTTTGGATTACACAAGTAAAACATGATGAAAGCGGCACTTGTCTTTACGCTCTGAAATAAAATAAAAAATATTTTGCCTGCTGTTTCAGTGTTGTGAGTGTAACAGAGTAACAGAGTGTTATTCTTTCTGTTTCAAAGAATGATATCAAGCATGCAGTCATTCTCTTTGTCTCGGCGTGCGTGTGAAACATCCAATGAGTACACAACGCAGCACAACAATTACACCCCAACGATTAACAACGCTCACATGGCAAGCGTTTCTTCATCTATTTATGAGGGGATGAAATAAACGAGCCAATCATTTCATTATAAATGGATGCGGAAAGGCCTGCAAATCAATGGGAGGCCAGTCAAGCCGCGTGAAACGGAGATTGAGACGTTATTGCTCGGCGGGCATGTTGCCACTGAGACCAACGAGAGAACATTTGCTGAGAGGCGGCACTTTGTAGCCTCTTGACCCACAGAACCCAGCCTCCGTTTGTTCCTCTCGTTCGCGTGCGGTTCCTCACATAAATACTGGTGTCATTATAGCACTGGTGCAGATGTAAACAGTAGTAACCGGACTGAAAGAACTAAGTAGCCATCAGCGCCTCATTTGGGTGCTAAGCAAATGCTGACTGCTAGTGCTTGAAGGTGATGTTGTCTTGCTCGATGTTATTTTCTAATCAAACTGTATCGCCTACCTTAACACCCCAACAGCAGTGCTCGGTTCCAACACCACACATCCCTCTCCACACTCATTCGCTCATTTTGCTCTGTGAATGTTCTGGTTGTTGCCGATATTGTGATTGTCACGGTTGTTATTGTTTATAATAAGGTTGAAATATGTTTGTGAGGTTCTCTTCAACAGGCGGACATTATAGACAATTAGCAAGACACCCCCAATAAAGGAGTGGCTCTGTAAGTGGGGACCACAGACCACATCCCAGTTCCTAAGCTTTCTGGATGATGTTTTGGTCACTTTCACTCTAGTGGTAGCATCAGAGAGTCTACAACAATTAGAAGTGGCTCAAGAAGTGCAGCTCATCCAGGATGGCGCATCAAAGCAAGCTGTGGCAAGAAGGTTTCCTGTGTCTGTCGTGTCCAGAGCACGGAGGTGCTACCAGGAGACAGGCCAGTACATCTGGAGACGTGGAGGACGCCGTAGGAGGGCAACCACCCAGCGGCATGGACCACTACCTCCGCCTTTGTGCAAGGTGGAACATGGAATGACCTCCAGCAAGCCACAAATGTGCACGCATCTGCTCAAACGGTCAGGAACAGACTCCATGAGGGTGGTGTGAGGGTCCGACGTCCCTCACACCACACAGCATGGTGTTGTGCTTACAGCCCGACAACGTGCTGGACGATTGGCATTTGCCAGAGAACACCAAGACTGGCAAATTTACAGATGAAAGCAGGTTCACTCTGAGCACACCTAACAGACGTGACGGAGTCTGGAGACGGTGTGGAGAACGTTCTGCTGCCTGCGACATCCTCCAGCATGACCGGTTTGGCAGCAGGTCTCTAAGTGTGTGGGGTGGCATTTCTTTGGGGGGCTCACAGCCCTCCATGTGCTCGCCAGACGTAGCCTGACTGCCATTAGCTACTGAGATGAGCTCCTCAGACCCTCCGTAAGTACAAAAATATTTCATTTATTAACACTAAATATCGCGGTAATTCCAAATCGCCTCTATAAACCATTTTGGTGAGCGATGAAGGATTTTTGGCTTTACAAGCAAATCTGATTTCAGCAACTCAAATGTGAATATATATTTCCTTAATTTCCTAAATTTCATCCTTTAATTTGGTCCGTCGAGATCCTAACTGGTGAATTGAGAGAAGCATCAAAATAATGGCGGAAGAAAATAATGGATAACGATACCCAGCCTGGTACTGGTACGGGTACTGGTACGACTGTGGTACTGAATTTCTTCATCTTGTGTGTGTTTTTGCTGGACACACCAGTCTGAAGATGCACGCTTTTCCACCACGATGCCTTTTCTCCAACATGCTCCATCCTTCCTGTGGCTCAGATCTCGCAGGAGATGCCAAAATGCGGCTTTCACACATTTGTCATGCCACTGGGATCTGCTAAATATAGAAATACATAAACAGTATCTTCCTGCACATCCTGTCCAATGTTTCTGCACGGGACCCCTCTTGTCTCTCATGCTTCTCATGAATGCGCTGGCATGAGCGCATGAAGCTTGGTGGTGTTTGCTCCCGCAGTAGACATGGAACCACGCAATGGTTGTAGTGCACCACATGTACATGCACCACCTTTACGTTATGCACTCTTATTTGCTCATTTTTCCTTCCGAAATATAATTAGAAACATGCCACAAATATTTTACCTTAATTTTTTTTGTTAATATTATGCCTTATTCCCAGAATATCTGACTCTATTTTTGTAATATTTTTTTGTATTGTATTGTAAATTGTCTTTTTGTATTTTGTAAAAAAGTAGATCAGGTCATTTGTAAGAGGATGAAACTTGTACATGTTTAAAACATACCAAAAAGTTGTATTTATATATTTAATATATACTTTAAACCAACCTAATTTTGCCAAAATTGCATTGCATTGTTGGTTTCTCATGGTATTATGGCTTTTTCAGATTATTTTATTTTTAAACTTTTTTTTTTCTCTGAACATAATGACTTCATTGTCACTGATATTTTTTCTTTATTTACAATTTTCCCCCCCAATTTTTCATATTTTTGGAATATTTTTGGAATGTGCCAAGAGCCAATAAAAAATCAGCCAGAGGCCTTAATTTGCCCACAGGCCACCCCTAGGTTAACACTTTAATTGCTGGCATTTCCTTGGTACAACACTGTAAATGTACACCGATCGAGCAGGTTCCTGTGAAGTAGAACTTCGGGTCGTTAAAGGGCATAGAGACGACGTGAAGAGCAAGGTATGAGGATGAGATTGGGCAGATTTGATTAACATACATGTTGGGCGGATGTGCCGCTGCTATGACAATCACGGCCAACCAAGCAAGGATTTCGCCCAAGCAGATGGGACAGCATGTTCCCTTCCGCGAATACCCCCGTCCATTTTTCGGTGACATTTTTATCATGCCATAGAGAGTTGTACTCCGGGGAAACTATAATTCAGGTTGGCTGCCTGAGCAAAGTCGCAAGGGTGAACTATAAATCAAAACCCTCGGCCAGGATAGCAAAAAGGGTAAGAAATGTGATGCCACGTGAGTTGCAGAGCTCACACACTTTTTCTAAATCAGATTCCAGCACTTTGCTGCAGCTACCAAGGAGGCCGTGCTTGTTTGTGTGTTGCTAGGACTACGCCATACATATACAGTAATCCTTGGTTTATTGTGGTTAACGCCGCACTGCAGAATTCCAGCAGTTTTGTAGTCAGATGCAACTTTACCACTCCGATATTTTGTTAAGCCACACGTGTACGTGTGCCAAGAATGAATTTCAAGAAAAAACGGCATCTCTGATTTATGATAAGTGAAAAATTATTAGTATCACATTTGTTTTTTTCTAAATATTCCAACTTACTACTTAAATAATCGTAGTGATTTCTGTTGTCATAATATTATAACTTTTTTCTTGTGTTTTTTACTTTATTCCCATAGTTTTATAGGTTTTCCCCAAACTCATTTTCCAAAAATTACACCTTCATTTTGTTTATTTTGTTTTTCATAATATTACTTTAAAAAAAAACACTTTTTTTCCTTGAATTTTTCAACTCTATGCTACTAAAATGTATTATGATATAATATTAGGAGTTTGTTGTAAAATTTCCACTCTTTCCCTCCTTAGAATACAACCTTTTTCCATGAATGACATTTTTGCTGCTGTTGTTTATTGTTTCTGTTGTACTATTTCAACTACTACTAAGTTTTATTCTTGTACTTCAGATTCCCCAATATTTTTTAACTTTCTTCTTTTTCAAAATGTACAGTTTTATTCGTTCTTTCTTTTCTTTTCCATGTTATAAAATAATTTTTTTAAAGAATGTATTTTGACTTTATGCTACTAAAATGATGCTATTTTTCTTTATGATATGGAAACATTATTGTTATTAAATGACAATATTTTTTTACGAGTAGATGGGTAGTAGACGGTAGTAGGTGCCCTTTAGCCAGTGGTGTCCAAAGCGCGGCCTGCAGCTGTGTTTTTATTGGCCTGCAGCACATTCTAAAAATAGAATTTATCATAAAAACTAATAAAAACAAAAATATCAGTAGGTTTACAAGAATAAGGTCATTAAGAGAAAAAAATAATTTTAGTAGTATTCAGTTGCAGTATTAAGGAAAAACTATATTATTTGTAATGTCATAATATTATGAAAAACAAAATAAAAAAGTGAAAATGTTACCAGAATAAGGTCAACTATTATGGGAATAAAGTAATAAATAAAACAATAATTATGTGGGAGGAAAATTACAGCAAGTAGAAATTGTAAAAAAATACAACAACAAACAAAAAACCCTAAGAAAAAAGGACAAAACTGTTGTACTTTTGCAAGAAAAAAGTCAGAATATTCCGAGAAAAAAGTTGTGTTATGATGAAAAATAAGGTTGTAATTTTACGAGAATAAACTTCTAATATTAGGAGCTAAAAATGTCATTTTAGTAGCATGGACTTGAAATATTAAGGAAAGGTGCAGGACATTGTACATTCCTACACTGCAGCGACGTCGACCACCAGCCTGCACCGGATGGATGAGGACGACAGAGCGGACGGTGTATTTGTATTTGGACCAGCCAGATCAGGATGCTGCACAGGCGGAAGAGGATGATGGGGAAGTGGGAACGTTCACGGAGCAGCTTCAGGCACTTCAACAGAAAGTCGACATTCTGGAGAACAGTTCCATCAAGTTGTTGTGACTTGCTTGCGACGCCGAGATGAAAGGTGGGAGGAAGAACTAAAAAAGACTGCAGCCACAAGCCGCCGGACGTGGAGACCTGCTGGTTTGTCCACCCCTGCAGCCCCAGTATTAGTCTGCCGCCAGCCTTCTGATGTTGCTGTTCCCCCTGCTGTCACTGCAAGACCACACACCAGAATGGAGTTTGCCCAGTTTGGAGAATCCCGGAGATTATCAAATGTGACCAAATTTATTCAGCAATGTGAGAACTTCCTGGCTCTTCGAGCTCTGAGTGATACTGAACTGGTTGGAACCCTTAATGCAGTTTTAAAGGGAGCCACACGGAGTTGGTGGTTGGCATCCCGCGACAGAATAACCTGCTGGTCTACCGTACATTTAGGCAGTCCTTCCTTGAAACCTTCTTACCAACAGACTATCAATCAGAGATTGAGGAGAAGCTACACACCAACATCCAGACACCTAACCACTGTCTGCGAGACTTTGCATATGACTAGCGTGCCCTCTGCCTGAAAGGGAGACGTGACATGGGTGAGGAGTTCCTTGCGTCCTCAGTGCAGCCCATCTTGGGAGAATGAAGACCCTCCTAAAGGATTTTATTGCCTCCTTTGTTGGGAACCATCATCAGGTCTGGGGTAGATGGTTGCCTGAGTTTCGTCTCTCCTTCGACACAGCAGTCCACGAGGCGACAGGCGCAACTCCTGCCATGTTGGCTCTGGGATGTAATGGCCACACACGTCCAGTGGTAGCGTCATCACTTGTCAAAGTGCGTGCATAGTTTGGTAACAACCTTCTAAATACAAGTTTTAACATTATTAGATCCCTCTAGGCATGAAATAACACCCCTATAGTGACCTTTACACTGGTATTACCCAATATAGTATACATAATAATATAAAATAAGACAAAATAAGACTTGTGCACATGTGTGTTGTTCAAAATGTGCTCTGGTGGTGCGGACAGGAAGTGAGAGTTGAGTGTGACGCAACAGCAGTCTGTGTTAGGGGTTATTGCGACTGTTGTGAGAACATTCAAACTTGCAATAAAAGTAAAGTCTGGTGCTTGTGTGTCTCGCTCAACATGCCAGTACCAGTACTGCTGCCACACAGTGACCAGTGTAGAATACTACATATCATCAGCATAAGCCTTTTGAAAGCCTTATATTTGCAGCTGACGTCATTTAGCCACTTTTAGCCTCGGAAATGCTTAATTTTGGCCGTGACCTTGACCATATAGTTTTGAAAAACCGTGATAGAGTGAAGCCACCCAATTAGAAGCGAGGGATTACTGCAAATATGAGGAATATGAATTTTAAATAGACTCACAATCAATATGAATGATTATATGACCCCACTGTTGAGGTTTCACTTGAAAGGAAACATTTGCATACGCAGTAAGCGTGCATGTCACTGGGAACGTCACGTAAGGTGAGCGTTCCCAGTAAGAAGGAATTAAGAGGACTAAAATATTAAAGTTTGGCGTATCGGAACGCATCCCCTGACTGGATTCACTCGTTTGTCAGCTGAGCTGCTCGCCAACGCCAACATTCTCACGCCGCGCCAGTAGTCCACGTTTGTGTGTGTGTGTGTGTGTGTGTGTGAACGTTAGGAGCTGGGACAGGATGTTCCACTCCACTCACGTCCTCATGCATTTCTATAAAAGCAAACCAGTCTGTGTCCCTGCAGACCGTCTGCCACCCCCCGTCTCTCGCTCTCTTTCTACAAAACACACACCTTCGAACTGTGGTTACTGGGCCCCCTTGCCTCCTGCTCACCTGTCCTTGGCGGGGCGCTGGGCCTTTACCAAGTCTCCCCGCTCTGCGTGCGTGTAGTAATAGTCCGGTAAATCTGAAAAGGGTCTTTTTCCACTCGGCTGTGCGAGCATGACACTCAAGCGCAACACACACCGACACGCGGCGTGATGCACGTCGCAAAAATATCAACTGCGTGTGCATGGATCAAATAAATGGAGCGAGTCTTCAAAAAGGATCGCTGACGCGCGTCAAGCACCTACGATAAAATAAAGAACACCGGGCCGGCTTTTCATCCGAGAATTCACCGACAAAAAACAGGAAATTACGGCGGGGAATGTCACACACACGCACACACACACACAAAGGTGGCAAGGGGGTTGTCTGGCAGCCATTCCGTGCACTATTGATTCACTTTCCATCTATAATTCACGATACAACACACACACCTCTGGTTAAGCGGCGACACGAGCAGACTCAAAGAGGCAGAAGGACAAGACGCGCTGGAACACACACAACTCTAACCAGCGGCCGCTACTCCTACCGCATCCTCCACTCCCGCTGCGCTCTCCCATAATAGATAGATAATAAATACACAATAATAAATACAGTAGCTTCGAATTTCACAGTTTTAGTACAAAATATGCATATTTAAGCACATTATTTTGGTCTAAATGGAGCATTTTCCAGCATAAAGGTGTCTAAATGAATTAAAATGAAACTATAAGGCATTCTGAAGACACATTTAAAGATGTTGTGGTGATCTGTAGTACACTCCACTGGCCACTAGATGTGAGTAATGTTACGCAACAAGGAACACTAACGCCATTCATTCATCCATTTTCTATGGATGCTTATACTCATCGGGGTCGCGGGTATGCTGGAGCCTATCCCAGCTGACTTTGGGCGGGTGGCGGGGTACAGCCCGGACTGGTCGCCAGTCAATCGCAGGGCAGACACACAATCATTCACACTCTAAAGGACAATTTAGAGCGGCCAATTAACCTAACATGCATGTTTTTGGAATGTGGGAGGAAACCGGAGTACCCGGAGAAAACCCACACACGCACGGGCAGAACATGCAACATGCAAACGGAGATTCAAACCCAGATCTCCTGACTGTGAGGCCAACAAGCTACCCACTAATCCACCATGCGGCCAGAACAGTAACACTTCACAATGTAATTAAAGTTACTAAACCTGTTATATTAATAGAATTATATATTAGATGCTTATATAAGGCTATATAACATTCACATACTATTTGTAAGATATTTATTGAGAGTAGGTAATGGATAATAATGCCTTATAAATGCTAATAAATCCTGCTATTATGTACTTATTAACAGTTAACAATGCTGCTCTGCAGCTATTGGATCAAACGTGGGAACAATGCCTTATTAGGATTAATAAAGTCATTAGAACAACCTTTTTAACCTAACCCCAAAACATGACCCTAAACCTTTAATATATAATGTTATTAATATAATATGAGTCTTATTAACTTTAATTATAATTTATTTAGGCTTATTACAAACACCTTGATATAAAGTGTTGGGTAATGGGAGTATAAACATGACTGTAGGGGTGTTATTTCAACTCTGGAAGGCTCTAATAATAATAACCATAAAGTTTTCTATGCTGTAACTATGAAAATATTTCATTTTTAAATACAAATTTCCAGGATATTGACTTAATAAGGTCATGTCTGGAAACAATTAACCGTGATAAACGAGGGAGTACTGTCAATTATAAAGTTTTGACTGATAAAAGTTTGAAAGTGTAGAAAAAATGGCATGATGCTCAGACAGCAGAGTAATCGACACGTTCTGCTCACCGGACCCGGAGGCTGTGTCCGTCCGATGCCGAGCCTTTTACCTGCCGTGGGAACGCGGCACTCGCTCAGCTCCAGACACGGGGTTCATGTCTGGGATCTCAACCAGACTCAAGTCTGTTCGCCCTAATTTCCACCAGCACGTATCGAAGGAGCGGTAAGAAAAGCATGTGCAGACCAACTGTTAGGTATCTTCACTAAACTTTTCAACTTCTCCACCGTTCCTAGCCGCCTAGAGGCCTACACTATCATCCCCAAGAAACCCACCATACGCGGCTCCAACCATTACAGACACATCACCCTGACGTCCGTAATTATAAAGTGTCTGGAGTGATTCCCACCACTGACCCCCACACTGACTCTCAGCACAGGTTCACCACAAGGCTGTGTACTGAGTCCCCTACTGTATGCCCGGTATACTCATGACTGTTCTCCACCCCACCAACAGGATTACTCATTACGTAGATGACATCACTGTGGTGGGACTCCACAGCGGGGACGAGACAGCATATAGGGACCAGGTAGAAAGACTGGCGACCTGCAGCAAGCTAAGGCTGAAAGTCCAAAAAACAACCATAAAGAACTTCTGGAAGCACAGACAGGCTCACACCCCTCTCCTCTTAAACGATGTACGCGTGGAAGCTTTCTCCAACTTCCAGTTTCTGGGCTCGCACATCTCTGCCGACCACTCCTGGACCTTCAACATCAAGTCCCTCAGCAGCGCAATCCCTTCCTGAACAACCTGGACCAGAAGCTGCTTCAGACGGTTATAAAAACTGCCCAGAAGAACATCGGCCGCACTCTACCCGCCCTGGAACACCTGCCCACATCCTGCTGCCTCAGGGGAACAAAGGCCATCACTGGAAAAACCCCACACACCCCGCACACTCACTGTTCGACCAGTTGCCCTCTGGGAGATGCTACAGGTTGATCACTAGCGGCAATCTGATACCGATACTAGCCTGGTATCAATAATCCGATATTTCTTCTAATGGAGATTGACAAAGGTTAAGCGCCACTTGTGTCTGCTTCTGTTCTCCCCCATCACGTCCATTTGAAAAATGGACACAAAATGTCATTCCGACAGTCAGAGAAGTACGTTCACAGTGTGTATTTTGCAGACTGGACGTTCGCACGTGCATGAATAAATGAAAATAGAGCGAGTCATGAGACGCCAAAAGGCTCCTCATGAATATTCATCAGGCTCATTTCCATGTGAGCTGAGAGGGGCTGTGAGGAACCACAAAGACGTGCACACACTGACACGGTGCTTGTTAGAAAGGCAAGCTGCGGAGTTGGAGAAGAGGCTGTGCGTCCCACCTGATTGAAAGGAAGCACCGGGGCAAGAGACCCGATGAAAAGCATGGAGGTGGGGATGGCTGCATTTAAAGAAACATCACCGTTATTGTTGATAGCTGTTTGCATGCTAACATTGATAGCATGCTAATATTAGCACAGTAGCATTTTTAGCCATTTTCACAGGTAGACACCTTTATTGTTCTGATAGCTGTTAGCATCCTGGCGTTTGCATGCTAACATTGATAGCATGCTAATATTAGCACAGTAGCATTTTTAGCCATTTTCACAGGTAGACACCTTTTTTGTTCTGATAGCTGTTAGCATCCTGACGTTTGCATGCTAACATTGATAGCATGCTAATATTAGCACAGTAGCATTTTTAGCCATTTTCACAGGTAGACACCTTTATTGTTATGATAGCTGTTAGCATCCTGACGTTTGAATGCTAACATTGATAGCATGCTAGTATTAGCGTGATAGCATTTTTAGCTGTTTTCACAGACACATGTTATTGTTAAACTAGTGTGTTATCACGCTGAAATCATCATGCTAACGTTAGCATGCTAACATTGCTAGCATGTTATAATTAGCATAGTAGCATTTTAGCCGATTTTATGGGAAGACACATGATTATTATTATGTTAGGTAACACTGTTAAGCTAGATGTTAGCATTCTAACATTAGTTAGCATGTTAGCGTTGTTGGCATGTTTACAGTTTCAGCATGTTATTTCAATCATTCACACGCAATCGAAATTGCAAAATTTCTAGTTTTATTAGTAATTATCTCTTTTTGGGCTCCCCTGACAGTCAAGGGGCATTGGAATTGTCCTGACTTTTCCCTTTTATACAGCACCCATGGCTGATAGCACTCATTACAAATGACGTGGAAACCAAACAAATATCGGTATCGGTTGATATCAGAATCGGAAATTGAGAATGAAACAATATCCGCATATTGGATATCAGCAAAAAAGCCAATATCAGACATCCCCATATATCACATATATATCACTAATGTTTGTAGCAGCCTACTCACCAAAACCATCGAAGAGAGCCATAAATGCAAACAAAGATGCCACTTGCCATGGCGGAGTAAAGAATGTAAAAACACGATGTCAGAAACATTAAAGGAATGGAGCTTCAAATGAGCAAGTTAATTATTAAAAAACCCTCCTTACGCCATAGCCACCAATCTCAATAGTTTCTTCATAAATTCTGTGTAGATCACTCAGCATTTTACTCTACCTGCTTATTCTGAAAATGTCAGGGGCCCCGATGAGTCCCTGTTCAGGATTACTGAGATTTTAGACTACGAGGCTGCAAAACTCATTACTGATTTAAAAAATTCATTGAAGTTGGTGTTCCGCAGGGGTCTATCATTGGGCCGGTTTTCTTCTCTACAGGTAACTCATTTAAAGCCCAACTGAAAAACCGGCTGCGGTCAAATCAAAGTTGCAAACAAAGTTTAGTGCATATGCATATCTTGGTGCTAAATTGTGGTTAATATGAAGTATTTGTGATGTGATGCAGTTTATTGGAGAAGTAAATTATTGTATGATAATGATGAAGGCTCTGTAGATATTGGATGCATGTAATTTTTGATCACATTAATAGGTTATTGTGTGCTTTTGATTCCTGTGTGACCCCAGCCCGCGGGACTCCAGATGGAAATTACCCTTTGGCTACAATCCGGCGTGTTTACATTCCTGTGTAAAATCGTGTCTGTTCATTAACATGCCTTTTGTGACCATTGTTTACTAGTACCACAAAGGAAACTAATCGCGCTAGATTAAAAGGCGACAAGATTCCCTGTAAAAAATTAATTAGTTAATCACATAATAAATGAAAATAAATTCAATAATTTTGCCTGCCTTAATACATTGCTGTTTGCATGTGTGTCTGTTTTCCAAGTCTCTTGCCTCCAAACAGGCAGGGAAGAGAGTTCACTCTGTACAAATACTCTGTACTTTGTATAAATACTAATATAAGGCATTCAGAATTCAAAAGATGTTGCGATGATATGTAGTATGTTACATTGGCCACCAGGTGGCAGTAATCTTACAGTAATGTTTGTTGAGACACACAAGCACCACACTCGTCGGACCAACAGGCTTTAATTGCAGGTTTGAATGATCTCACGACAGGCACAATAATTCCTAACATGGGCTACTGTTGCCAAGCAAAAAGTCATCTCTGAAACCATGACCTCATTTCCTGCCCGCCCCCTATTCAGCTCCCATAGCACCAAAACAATTACAGCAATACACACGAGCATGAGTCTTATTTTCTCTTTTTATGTACACTATATTGGGTAACATGAGTGTAAAAGTGACTATAGGGGTGCTATTTTATGTCTAGTGGGCTCTAATAATGTTATAAACTGTATTTAAAAGCTCATAAACAGATTTTCTATGACCCAAATATGAAAAAATTCAATTTATGAATAAGGAATCCTATTGTGGAAATTGACTTATCACGGCCGGGTTTGAAACAAATAAATGATAAATGAGAGATTACTGTACGTAGGTCATATACTGTAGGTCATACATATGGAAGATCTTTTGACATTTTTATGCACTTTTGAAGTTTTGTTTGCATGTTTGCATCATTTGGTTTAGTGAGTGGCCATGTGTTGATGGCACACACGCTGCATGCTTCAAAAAAACATATTGATAAAAAAAAGGCAGACATGGCAGGAGGCAGGTGATGTTTCCAAGGGTGATAGGTCGCCACGGATGTGCCCTTTCTATTTCACCCCCACCGCCTCCTCCATCTAGAACCCCTGTTACTGTGGCGACAGGGGGTCTTGAGTGACATACGGCTGCTGAGGCGTGTCTGCGGCAGTTAGGAGTACTTAAAGTGCCAGTCAGCCGCAGGAACAGACAACTAAAGAGCTTAAAGGAATACACCTGCAAGGATCGGATGATATTCACTCAAGGTCCGCAGCGAATCAAATATGCAAAATGTGTGAAGAATGATCTGCAGAAAATGTCTTAGTCATGATGCATTTAGGAAGGCTTCTTTATAACCCTGAACGGCTCGGAAGAATGACATAAGGCATGGTATCGGGATTTTTTTCACAAGACTAAGGCACATTATTACATAGGGCATCATATGTAATATCACCTGATGAAAGATGACGATCCCTGCACATGTGGGGTCTTATAATGGCAGGCCAAGAAGGCAGTTTAGTATGAGTGAAATGACTTTCAGCACGTTTGATTTGAAAAGTCTTTTCTACTCGTGAACCGCAGAAGAAAACTGCATGGGCAGAATGCAGAACTGCTCGGACATTTGAGTCGGCATTGTGTGGTGCTTTGTTTGTGACACAGGGCAAAAGGACTCGTTTGTTATGTGCAACTTTGCGTGATAACAGAGACAGTGCACACAAATCTGGGCAAGAGTTTTTTTGCTGACAACCCAATCATATGAAAACTGGGGTGTTTCAAAAAAGATTCGACAGCAAATCAAATATTTTTCAATGACCACGTTTGTCACATCTTGATTATTTTACTTAAAGTACAAAGTGGCGGCACACATCAGCAAAATCATAAAAACACCCCAAAGACTTCTAGACCAGGACGAGGATTGGAGGGAGAGGAAGAATGTGCCGTCTGGCAACAAGCACATCTTATAAATGATGCTACCTTCTCTGTCGCTGACATTTTCCCCAAACAATGTTAGATGGGCCAGAGTGACAAATAATTGATTGTCAACTGTCAAACCAGTGAAATTGAGTTTTGGCTGATCTAAAGGTCTGAGCAGCTGTCAGAGAAGGTTTAAGCATGCCCTGCGAAGAGTTCGAGCCAAAGACTGCATGGTGGCGCCACAGGTTTTTGCTCCAATACCATACAGTAGGGATGGGCCGGCATCAGATATGATAACCTTGTATGCTCTACGTTTGACCTGTATTATCACGTATTTATAAATGATTCCCGACTTTCTGCAGAAAAAATGGCCTATTTTTGGGGAAAAATCAAACGAATAAATCGAAGAACTTGCAGGGCCCTGAATGCTGAGTCGTGACTGTGCGGGGATCCATCATTACGAGAGGCGCTTCGACTCGTTTTACTACTTTGACTTCAAAGAAGTTGATTTAAGCTGAATACCTTAATATCAGACTGTAAAAAATGTAATAGATTCAAGGATGATCTGTTTTTATCAAACCATTTTTTTAGAGTAATCATTTCATCTGAAACTTTTTTATTAGCTGGTGGTATCATCTGCAAATAGTACTAGCTTTAGGTGTTTTGTCACTTTGCAGATGTCCCTAATGTACAGGCTAAATCAATTTGGTCCCAAAATTGATCCATGTGGTACGCCACATAACATTTCTAAATTTGTAGATGTGTATTCTCCTAGCTTCACATATTGTTTCCTGTTTGCAAGGTAGCTCTTAAGCCAATTCAAAACTAACATAAAAAATGCTTGTTAAGGTGCTGCTGTAAATGTGGGAAGAAACGTCGTCGGGGGGGTGGGGGGTGGGGGGGTTCCGATGTCGAGTTCTAGCTTGGCGTAGGTTACGGCTGCAACTATTGTGAGATCACTGCATGTTGTTCAGGTAATGAAGTCAATACCGTAACATCACTGACACCTAGTGGCTTCTTCCCAACATCACAACATCCTTAAATGCGTCTTCTGGATGACTTTTATTTGTATTTTACTTCATCAAGGCATTTTTTGTGCTTAATTTAGGCAAAAATAGGCACAATTTGTTTAAATATGCATATTTTTGACTAATAATAGTCAGCATTCAATCACGTAAAGAGTCCCAAAATATGAACACAATCTTTTACATGCAGAAAAAAGGCCGAATGCAAATCAACGCCGAATGAAATGGACAAATGGCACTTTTACCTTCATTGAGGCAAACACAGATGAGTTTTCTATAAAGAATCAATCAATCCATCATCTAAACTCAAGGTTTCAGGTCCCGACAACAAGTCTTAGCCTAGGAGGACCCGCCGGCAGCTTGACCCGGGTTAGGCCGAACCACTGAGAACGCTAAGGAAAGATGTCCCGACAGACGGTGACACACGATGGCAAGAACAACCAGGACATCATCCACCTCGCTCTCACGGACATGAACACACACGTAGCAGCACTGGTGCTAAGAAAAACTGTGGATCTTCCCTCAGGGCTTCCTATTGAGTATTTACTGCAAAGGGCATTCTTCTAGCGTGATGTTAGTGCTGCACACACACACACACACAGGATGGAGGTGATTGGGTGGGAGAAATAGGCCATAGCCAATCAACTGACAGCATGGAGTGATGGCGCTGAGGTTTCTATGCTTCACCTTCTCACTGCATGCATCCTCTTTTCCTTTTTATCTCTGCTCTCTAGAACTACGTTCACACTGCAGGATTCGGACTTTTTGTCTGGAACCCGATTTCTTATGAGGCGGTTGACGTTGACAAACAAATGTGACCTGTCATGTGAACGCAACACGCGAGAAAATAAGGAGACACGAGGGAGTGTCCCATCTTACCTTCCAGGTAAGATCTGTTCAGGTTTTCTGGAGAGGAGGATCCGCCGGATAGTCGAATCTCGGATTCAGAAGGAGCAGTGTGGTTTTCGTCCTGGTCGTGGATTTGTGGAGCAGCTCTGTATGCTCTGCAGGCTCCTTGAGGGTGCATGGGGGTTTGCCCAACCAGTCTACATGTGTTTTGTGGACTTGGAAAAGGCATTCGACCGTGTTCCTCGGGCAATACTGTGGGGAGTGCTCCGGGAATATGGGGTATCGGACCCTCAAATTCAGGCGGTTCAAAGAATGACTTTTGCATAACCCCAGAAATTTAACTTAACATGAAGACTGGAAGGAATCCGGAATAGCGGGGATATGTCAAAAATCACACTTCCTAAACTTCACTATCATTCCAAAGTGGAGGAATGGACCAACGAGGAAAAGGAAGAGTTTGTGGCCTGGTGCAGAAAAAAACTGGGAAGGGGATTAGTGTGGATGATTCTGCACTCTTACTTACTGACTCTTACTGACTTTTATTGTAGGTTTGAATGAATGATGACGATAAAAACACGGGCTACTGTGGCGGTCGTAATCCCACGCCGAGCTAAAACTCGCTTTTCCGTCCACATCCCACTCAGCTCCCCCAGAACCTCAACCCAGTTACAGCAACACCAGTCTTATTTATTTCTCCTAAGTCTTATTTTCATCTATTATTACTACTATAGTGGGTAATCGGAGTGTAATGGTGACTTTAGGGTTGTTATTTCGTGTCTAAAGAACTCTAATAAGTTGTTTTAAGTTGTAAATACAAAAGTTTTCCATGTATACATAAGGAATCCTACTTGATGAAAATTAACTTATCACATTAATATCATTTTATTTCCAAGTTGATGAAGAAAGACATTTTTTTTAACCTATAACTCTACTAGATTCCTTATCAGTATGAGCTTGTTTCACGGAAAACAAGGCAGATTTGCTATAAAAAAGTGGCATGTTCTCTTTTGACTTTTTACTGGCATGTATTCTGCTTGGACTCAATGAAGATTGCTTTCATTTCTCTCCAATAATCTTCTTCCTGGCGCTTGTAAATCCCCTTTTACGCTTTGGTCTTTGGTTCCTGGTGAAACTGATAAGACACAAACCTTGTGACGCTCGCAACGCTCAAATAGGCTCCGACCGGTCTTTTGTCGCCATTCTTTAACACACATGCAACCGAGAACATTGCAAGAACAACAACTAGGCTGAAATTTCAACCCTGCGCATCTGTTTCATACAAAAAGTTTTTAAAAATAACAATTACTTAGCAGTGTTAGAGGAAAAAGGTCCGGAGCTGACCAATCATGTAAATCGGGGGTCCCAATGTTAAGAAAGAGGCTCTCTAGTTGGCCAATCAATAACCAACACTGAAACACAAACAGGAAAACACGGCTGTTTGTGTGCCGCAAAGCATGCTGAGAAGCAATCCCAGTGATGCTGTGTATGTTTGACAAACCGTTATTAGTATACCTTGATTTTTTTTTCTTCTGGATTTAGAAAGTACCCGTATAATGCTGAAACTGTTTACTGAAAAACGAGTGGGTACGTCACGCACCCTGCAAATGTGTCATCATTTATTGTTGTCATCGCTAACATTTAAAACAAAATAAAAATAAATAAAATGAATGCATGCAAAATGTTATGGTCTCCTTGCTGCTTTGAGAGGCTAATGATTGTTGCGGTTCGCACATGTCAAATTTTGTGTAAGGAGAGAGTCTCTGTGGATTTGATTTATTGCTGATTATTGCTCATGTGTGCTACTTTGCCACACGTGCACACATTGGTACTGTATAAACACATCACAACTCAGACCGCCCACCCACACATGCGCTCCATGTACCAAGAAGGTGAGTTGAAGCCCCTTGACCCCATACTGTACACCCAGTGATGGACTGGGCCACATATGGCACATCCATCTCACACACACCCACCAGGTTTGATCTCTACCCATACCTAAAAATAGGTCTTGAACTCTTTGGGGGGGGGGGATTAGAAATGATTTGACGAAAAAAGGGGTGGAGCCTGACCTTTGGAACTGCTTGTTAATCGATCGAGTGATGTAGGCATGGGAGTGATAAAGAAAGCACAAATTTAAAGGTCATTTAAAAAATAAAAACAGCGACAAGAGCTTCTCAATATCCCCGGTGCAGCTGTTTTTTAATATATATGTTAAAAATCTAAATTTTTGGTATGTTTTAATATATTTTTTGTAAACATTACTTATTTTATACGTATAAATATATATTGACATTTTGAAAGTGGCAAAAAATATTACATGATGTATTTAAAGACCCTTTTTATTTTTTCCTTATGCTGTTTTCTTCTTTTTTGCTGCTTATTTTACTTCTAAAATGTGATGCGGGCCAAGAACAAACATGAGAAAAGTATTTCAACCGGCCCGCATTTCAACTGCAGCAGCTCTTTGTCAGTCTGGAGCGTGTGACGTGACGCAACCGCAATTATCTTCCTTTGTAGGGTGCGGACAATGGTAATTAAAGAGAAAAGAGGTGTTATTGCAGCTGGAGCTGACGCATTACAACAGTCAGTCAATTGGGGGAGAAGGCGTTCACGAAGCCGGGGCGTCTGCCCTCAGAACAAGTCTAAACACACAAGAGATAATATCCTACACGCCAACCAATTACAGCCTACACGGTTTGGTCGCCACAGATCAAAGAGTTTTTTAAGCGGTGCACAACGCTAGGCTTCCAGACGCAACTCAAAACTGAATCCGCCAACATGCAGCAAAGAGCAGCGTGGCGTGCAAGCACATTCAAGGGTCAAAATGCATGCAAAGTATGAAAAAAACGTACACGTTGGCTGGTCTGCTATGGTGCCGTAGTTTCTCTGATCCAATCCTAAATCAGGGGTCGGGAACCTTTTGGGCTAAGAGAGCCACAAGCGACACATATTTTCAAATGTATTTTCCTAAGAGCCATATCCTATTTAGAAAAAACTACCACAATTTTAGATAATAAGTCTCAGAATTGCTGTGCTTTATATTTTGAATGTTATGTTTAACTTTATGTCAGAAAAAACCATTACACATTATAAAACAAAAAATGTATATATTTAATTGTATAATTGTAAACAATTGTAATTATGACTTTATTGCCACAATATTTTAACTTGGCTAAGCAAAATGTAATTAAAAACACTAAAATGCTGAGTAGTTTCTACTGGCCAAGCAGGAATTGTCAACTGCTGTGGGATCATCTGAAGCAGGGGCTCAAACCTGCGGCCTGTGAGCCATTTGCGGTCCGCAATGCGGTATTTTGGGGCCCCCACCTTAATAAAAAAGTTTAATGTTAGTGCGGCCCTTGAGTTTTATATGAATGGCGCTTTTTACAGTGTTGTGCGCGGAGCAACCCTACCAATCACATTGGGGTATATGGCTCTCAGGGGCGTGACATTGACCGGGATCGATGCAAGCAGAAAAACATTTTTTAATGAGTGAAAAAGTGATTATTTTGAGAATATTATTATTACTTTTGCACACAGCTTCTTTACACTGTCCTTGTTTATCTTATTTTGTGTTAAAAAAACGTTCAACAAGATTGACTTGTGTTTTTTTTAATTAATTTAAATTGCTGTGGCCCAGCCTCAGCCAGCCTCTGCCTTTAGCGGCCCCAAAGCAAGTTGAGTTTGAGACCCCTGATCTGCAGCATCCGCTTTGCTCAAATGATTTGATGAATTTGCATCCTGAATGTTGGTTTTGTCACAAAACCAACATTGCTTTGCATTGCTACGCACCTCCCAGGGTTTTACCGTCACCGAATAATATGTGGCAAATCTTTCAAATTAAAGTTTTGTTTTCAAGTCTGTTGTGATTGCTTGTTTGTTTGTGCGCCTTCGGGATCTCTCTCGGCAGCCCGGAGCTCAGGGGGAGATGACAATGCATACTAAAACACGGGGTATGACAGATGTAGCAGTTGGGAGAACATGGTGGTTGATCTACGAATTTTGGGTCCTTGGGAAAGAAATATTGTGAACGACAACACGCAATTTGGTTTGTCAAGCCATCTTAATCAAAACGGTGCAGCAGAGACGCTGAAGTAATGAATGGAGACAGATAGCGTCTTGGAGCTCATGATGTCTACAGCACTTCATCTGCAGAGCCCGGCATTGGTGTCTTGCTATTGTGCACATCAATGACCTTGGAATAACATATTTCTTCATTAGAACAATATGAAACACAAGGAAAAGTCTTTTCGTCCTCATAGTATGTGACTAAAATGGTCAAAAACCCACAAGATTACACGCAAAATCCATTCCATGTGATCGCTGAAATGCTGAAGCTAAGCTGAAACATTCATCCATTCATTTTCTATGCCGCTCATCCTCATTAGGGTATGCTGGAGCCTATCCCAGCTGACTTTGGGCGGGAGGCGGGGTACAGCCTGGAATGGTCGCCAGTCCTTTTGCAGGGCAGACAAACAACCAGTCACACTCTAATGGACAATTTAGAGCGGCCAATTAACCTAACATGCATGTTTTTGGAATGTGGGAGGAAAGCGGAGTACCCGGAGAAAACCCACACACGCACGGGGAGAACATGCAAACTCCACACAGAGATGCCCAACGGACATTCGAACCCTGATCCTCCTGACTGTGAGGCCAACATTCTACCCACTCATGCACCGTGCGGCTCTAGAACATTAGAGTACTGGAAAATGATTTTTCACCAGTAGGGGGCACTATTTTAATTTGTCTATCCCTTTTTAGCAGACTAAAAGTGGTGTAATTGAAAATGTTGGAATGCAGACCGAATGTTGAACTGTACAAAGCTGAATGATTGCTATTGCGAGGATTGAACCAGCATATTTACGATATACATTAGGCAGCGTTGCAACTAGTTCTCGAGCGAGTGTTTACAGAGCGATGTTGAGAAATACAACACGGAGCGTCTAAAACCAAGCGCCACTTGCATATTGATCTTGGACAAAGCAAGGGTTTTGTTCAAACCTGAAGTATTCTGACTCACTGCTAATCCAATCCACCAATGCAAACTGCAACGTTTGCCAACCAACGTGCTTCCGGTTACAAGGAAGACATTTAAGACAACAGTCACTATCATCTATGTAGCCCACAGAAATGTGTGTATGCATGTGTGTGTGTGTAGACCCCGGAGAAGAGGGAGGAGACAGGCAGGGATTGGGTAGCAGCATGTAATGACTTATGGGGCCATGGGTTGGGCAGGATCAGGTGGCACATTAAGTGGGTGGACCAATACACACACACACACACACACACACCGACTGGCAATTTGAACAGATATACCACTGGATTGCACTTGGTGGTGGTTGAAAGAACACCTTTTTACACGCTTGTACGTGAAGCCATAGTTGTGCATTCTCATGTAATTCTCCTGACTCATAACATAACATGAGCACAACCCCCACCCCCGTCAGCCATTAGCACATATACGTGTGAGGTTCAGTGCGCTCACATATCCTCAGCTGTTCAGCTCACTCAATCGTCTCAAATGCTGGAAGCGCATGACTGAGCTCACCTCCTGACAGGGTTTTCACGGGATGTTTTGTCTGGAATGTTATGGTAATCATCTTCATTCACTGGGAAAAGGTCGGAGTTGAGTGCCTGAGAATATTCTCGTTCAGCCAGGTCATTCTCAGGACATTAAACCGATCATAACCGGCCAAGCCTGTTCCCAGTCACCGTTGGCCTCCCCAAGGCTGCCCTTTGCACTGTTCGGAATTCTGACTCGGGGTCCAGTTTGGGAGCTTTAGGATCTTGTCTCTGTTATTCGCAGATGACATGGTCCTCATCGGGCTGTGACCTTCCGCCTTTACTGGTGCGTTTGACAGTGCAAAGGGAATCAGACTCGGCACCTCCAAATCTTTGCGGTCTCGTTCACGAGTGAGGGAAGGCCGGAGCCCGAAATTGACGAGCGGATCGGTTTCAACGTCTGCAGTCACGCGGTTCCTGCACCATTCCTGGTGAAAAGAGAGCTGAGCCAGAAGGGAAAGCTCTCCATTTTCTGCCCTCACCTCTGGTCATGAGCTTTGGGTGGTGCCCGAAACAAGCGTGGATACAAGCGTTCCTCCGTAGCGTGGACTCGAGTGAGGAGCTGGGTCATCTGGGAGTAGCTCAGAGTAGAGCCGTTGCTTCTTCTCATCACCAGTTGAGGTGGCTCGGGCATCTCGCCTGGATGCCTCCACGCCTCCACGCCTCCCTGGTGAGGTGTTCCGGGCATGACCAGCCTGGATGCCCGGTCCTGGACTTATCCGCTAAAGATGGCAGCCCAGACAAGAATGAGTTCACTCTTCACTCTCTAACTAATGCCCGAAGTCTCAGCGTTAATATTTTAGCGTTCTATGCTAGTAAAAGTGTGATAGTGACATGGCTTCCAACCTGAACCTGGTTGCTTGTTCGATCCTCCGTCCTCCCATCCCAGGTGTCCTTGGGCAAGAGACTGAAGCCCCAATTGCCCCTGATGCTGTGTCATCAGCAGGAGCAGCACATTTACGCTTGCAAACAATCAAAAGAGTGAAAAAAGTGATACAATTATTCAATTACACTGTTCACAAAATCTCCTTATTATGAATAATGTATCATTAGTGTACAAATTACGGCTCTGGCAAGTCTTATTTCAATCCATCACCGCCTGTTTGAACTCAGCACACACGAGGATGGTCTTAGTGTCTAGAGATGGGGGAAGGAACTCTCAGTAACAAAGCAAATATTCATCAAATCCCACCAGAGAGTGAATTATTCATCACATAGGGACTTGAATTATATATGTCCATCATCAAATATTTACCGTATTTGCGTTTTCAAGAACAGCGGACGGGTTGAAGTGTTGCTCCGCAGCAGTAAAATGTGACCAAGGAGAAACGGGACATGACATTTACATGTATTTTTATTCTAATTTTTAACCCTACGTCGCTTTATGCGGCGGGTTGTGGGAGTTGTGCGATAGATGTACTTTTGAAAACAGTGCCAGCTCATACGCGGTAGGCAGTTGGGCCGATATAGAACCCATTTTACACCAACCCACACGTAGGAGGGCATGAATTACATCATCGATATTGACAAGCAAAACGTTTGGCAGGTGTCTTCTGCACAGCTTTCCTGTTGTTGTTGGTTTTATTCTGTTTTTTTTTTGTAAATATTGGTTTTGGTTTTGGTTTTTCTCATAAGTTATCTGATGTTCAGGAAGTGCACACACACCAACTTCCTGCAATCAAACATGTCATTGAGCGCTGTGTTGCGACCAGAGCGAGCTGATGTGTAAGCAGATAATGTGCAGAAAGGAGAAAGACTAGTATTCATTTTATATTTTCTAATATTCATTATAATATTAAAGAATATTGATTATTAATATTATTATTATATATTATATTATTCATTCATTTTCTGTACCGCTTATCCTCATTAAGGTCACGGGGATGCTGGAGCCTATCCCAGCAGACTTTGGGCGAGAGGCGGGGTACACCCTGGACTGGTCGCCAGCCAATCGCAGGGCACATATAGACAAACAAACATTCATACCGATGGACAATTTTATAATCGCCAATGAAGCTAACATGCATGTTTTTGGAATGTGGGAGGAAAGCGGAGTACCCGGAGAAAACCCACACACGCACGGGGAGAACATGCAAACTCCACACAGAGATGCCCAACGGAGATTTGAACCCAGGTCTTCCAGATCTCCTGACTGTGTGGCCAATGCGCTAACCACTCAGCCACCGTGCGGCCCTTATTATATCATTATTATATTATATTATTATAATTATTCTTCTGTATTCCCCCAATGTTAATTGTTTTAAAGTATACTTTTTTTAATGTATGACAAAATCCAGTCAAGAAACGACTGCTTGCCATTATGACCTATTATGAATGACTTACATTTTGTCTAATTGTGTGATATAATTATGTGTATAATTATGTGATAACACAGGTAAAATGTAAAGCATACATGTCAAAAGCCCACAATTTTCACCTGTTTGTGTATTTATGCTTCACTGATAATAGTGTTACGACTTTGCACTTGGCCGGTCCTTGAACGCACCATGGCAGTTGCGAGATGCAAAAGTCAAACTTGTGCCCGGCCTTACGAAACTTCTAGCGAGGTGAACAGAAGTTAATTTTAGATGCTAATTGAATTACAGCAGGCTGTAGTGCCAGCCTGACGACCATGCTAAAGGCTAGCCTGCGACTCTGAGACTCTGTTCTATAAATCATCGTCATCATTTGTTAGTGGTGACTACATATATATATTTTATACTTTAAATGGGTTCAAGAAGTGTGTGGGGCATATTTCAGGCTTTAGCCTGGATTGTGCATTTAGCTTGTTAGCTTTCGGGTGAACAACGGCAGAGGGTTCTGGAGCTGAATCCAATCTAATAATTCCAACCGTTTTATTGCAAATGTTGATCTGAAATCGGAGAACGCCGACATCATGGCGACGGGAGGGAAATCAACTTTGTGAATTACACTGCAGGATGAGGAGTTTACGTTATTTTGTCCGTCGATGTTGACACTCTGCCAGGAAGAGCGGACTTGTTTCTCTCAAAATAGTTGGATTTGGTGGTGATATGCAGCAGCTGAACTGTGTTGTGTGGGCATCTCTTTTAAAGAAGATTAAACCTTTATTTTGGCAACCATCTTATTCAGTGCTGATCCATCCTTTCACAGTCACTCGTGATGCATTCATGTGCTAAGGGTTGGGAGGAGGGATGCTGGGATGATACGGAGAATTGAGAGATACAGACAGAAGAACAGAATAAACAAATCCTCTCCACTTCAGCAAACTAAACCCTTCATGCGGACACAAGAAGCTGGGAATTGAACCTAAAACCCAGTGATTAGTGGGTGACCTGCTCCTCCTCAGGAGGCACAGGCAGGATGGGAAGTGGGGCAGATGTAAGGGGCAACCCCGGGTCAGCTGACGCCTCATTGATGGAGGGGGAGAAAATCTCATTCCCTCGCTCCATTCCGGTCTCCACTCTTCAGGGCTGGAGAACAATTTCTATGTTCCGAGAATGGTTTCACTTGACTTGATCAAAGAACTCAAAAATCTCCATAATCTAATCACATTTCCTCCAAGTTCAGCACCGGCTGTGTAGGTGGGATGGCGATAGCTGCACACTGTCAACTGCCAAGCCACTCAACAGAGGAAACCCTCTGCAAGTCTTGGAGAAAACCAGTTGTGTCCTCTTTCTGATGTCTGGTTCTACCATTCAGTGCTGCCACTGAAGGTCCTGTCCCACACCACCTTTTAGCTATTCTGTCATATGGCATGGTCGGTAGATAGAAAGTCCAAATACGTCTGCTGAAGTATGAGTAATGAACAAAACAGACAGTACATCCGAATCGTGTGGACTGTCGCCCCTCGTTTATTGAGGTTAATTAGTTCCTGATGCGACCCCAATAAATGAATTTCCACAATATGGGACTCGATGTTATTGGATGGAAATTTTTCATAGCTAGAAAACCTGTTTGTGACTTTCTAAATTCAGTTTTCATGATTATTAGAGGCCGTCCATCCATTCATTTTCTTCCGCTTATCCGAGGTCGGGTTGCCTAAACAGGGAAGCCCAGACTTCCCTCTCCCCGGCCACTTCGACCAGCTCCTCCCGGCGGATTCCAAGGCTTTCCCAGGCCAGGCCTGGGTCTTCCTCGAGGTCTCCTACCGGTCGGACGTGCTCTGAACACCTCCCCAGGGAGGAATCCGGGGGGCATCCTAACCAGATGCCACCTCATCTGGATCCTCTCAATCCGGAGGAGCAGCGGTTCTACTCCGAGTCCAGATGACAGGACTTCTCACCCTACTTCTAAAGGAGAGCCCGGCCACCCTGCGGAGAAAACTCATTTCGGCCGCTTGTACCCGCGATCTTGTCCTTTCGGTCCCTACTTATTAGAGCCCCACAGACACTTTTCTTTTTTTCTTTACAGCAGAATGCGAAACTTTTATGCTGCGGTGACTCGGCTGACAAGTTTGCCTTGAATTTATTTCTTCTAAACGTAAGAAGCAAAAAACGTACCATTTCCACACGGAATGGGAGAAGAACTATTTTCAATCTATCATGTCAGGCATACCATGGCTGACTTCAGGACTTCGTGCGGTGTCAAGGTAATGTTATGTAAGGTAACGTCTCCATGTTTTGTGTCTATACTGTTGCCTAGTGACCAGAAAACTACACACCACTTTCTATATGTTAGGACTGATAATACAGTAGACCAGAGTCTACTATGAAACAGCGGTCATTAATAAATTAATTATTTTCCAAAAATATAGATATAATATAGATATAATCATACTGCGATATTGCGAGGGACAACTATATAGTAGACAGAGTAAGAATAAATAAGACACTCAATACGACTCATGCTAATGTGTTTTGCTATAAAGGACAAGAAATGATGTTGGGGGTTCAGAGTTGAGTTTTATCTTGCCGTGGGTTATTGTGCCTGTCGTGACATCTTTCAAACGTTCTGGCAATCGAGTCTGGTGCTTGTGTGTCTCACCCAAGATCACAGTAATATTATTGGCCCCTAGTGGCCTGTGTAGAATATTACATATCATCAAGTCTTGGAATGTGCCTTTTGAACGCTTATATTTGTATTTCAGTTCATTTAGCAATGATAAGGTTTGAAAATGCACCAATTGAATGAATGTATACTGCATATGCACCATCCGGCACCAGACAAACAGGAAATAGGGAATGAAATGAATGGACATGCTGACCATCTGTTGCTGCACTAAACCTGCTATGACTGTCTGTTTGCCATCCCCAGGTTCTACAGCCAGCGTCTCCAATCAGACTCCACAACTAGATCCCGCTGCCTTTTCTGCACTCGATGCTTATCTGGCCCAGCCAGCAAAAAGCAAACAGGCAATGCAATGGACGCGTGAACCATCTGTTGCCGCCCTAAATTGCAACAGCAGGCAAATATGCCATTGCAACAGTTGCTGCTATGTCTTTCTGTTTGTGCTGCCGTCCATCCCCAGGTTCTGCAGCCGGGGTCTCTAATCAGACTCCACGACTAGATGACCCAATTCTTATCCGGCCCATCCAGCACCAAACAAACAAGTAAGGAATCGGACACGCTCACATTTGTTGCTGTGCTAAATCCCCCTGTGGCTCCCTACTCGTGCCCAACCGCAGTCAATGTTCATGTTCACTTTTTCTTTCTTTCTTCTTCGTCTATCCCTTCTTAAACTATGTACTGTAGAATAAGATAATAAGATAAGAAGCACATTGAACATGTCCAAGCTGTTTAGTGTGTGGGCTATGGAGGGCGGTGGTGGTTTGGTTTGGTTTTTGGTTTGGTTGAACTGCATTTGGAACATGCATACATTGTACAAAGAATTATTCGTGGTACATTCCTCAGTTCTACATGTCCGAAAAGGAGTAGGAAGAAGCAGAGCTTATTGAATCCTACCCCCTTCTCACGTGATTTGCTAATACAGTACATACTCATGCCCTGCGATTGACGGGCGACCAGTCCAGGGTGTACCCCGCCTCCTGCCCAAAGTCGGCTGGGATAGGCTCCAGCACACCCGCGAGCCTAATGAGGATAAGCGGCATAGAAAATGGATGAATAAATGAATAAATGAGTACATACTCATACATACTGTGTATATATATTCATATACACATACATTCATATGTATACTTACATACATACACATATATATTACATATATACACATTTCCGGATCAGCATCTTGCTGTCTTGGTGTTGCACTGTGAGTGTCATTAAATGGAAGTACATGATTCCCTGATTTGAATACTTTGTTGAGCATCCTCTTTCAATGTTCATATCAATGTTCATATTATTGAATGTAATCGTACTGATTTTGTACGTTGTATCCTCTTTTATCCTTTGTTGTCATGATTATGTGATGTTTAGTATGTATCCAGATCGTTGATATCTTTGACAACCAGCACTCCTGCTTCTCCTGGACATCCATGTAGCTTGATGTATATTTTCCCGTTGGTGCTCCAAGTACTTTGTATCATTCCCTGCTTCCTCGAGTCTCATGCTTTCTTGGCAATGTCAGCGTTGCGTTTTGTCAGATGCTCATTTAAGTTGACGTTTGTGCCTTTCAAGTTCTTCCTCATTCAGCAGTGCCGTTTTGAATTCCCTGTTGATGAACTTGATGACGACAGGTGTGGTGTTGTTTCTGCCATACAGTGGGATGCAAGTATCAATGGTATTGATATCGATATCCACCTCCTTTGGTTGTAGGAAGCTGACAATCTGTTGCTTTGCTGAAGGAACATTCATTCCATCTGGTTCTCCTCTGTTATGAGCTTCCCTATCTTTTGACCCGGGTGTAACTCTAAACCCTGTGAGGATCACATCATTCATTTGTGAATTTGGATCCACCTCATCCATTATAGTTTTCATTTGCTCAGTGATGTAATTCTTTGCTTTGGTGTTCAGCATGCTGGTTCGAGCAAGTGTTTGGAGTCAAGTGCAGAGAATACTAAACTAGGAAGTGCAATGTCTTGTCAAAGGAGTCAGGGATAAACAAAAATCAAAGGACAGAGTGCTCTAAACGGCCAACTGAATTACAGCCATCCTGACGTGGAATTATTTCTTTTAATACTTTCATGGTAGGACTACTCATTTGACATGGGTAGAGATCCATTTGTGGTGTGATTTGGAACAACCAGCGGTTAAAGCGACACTTCCCGTGCAAGCTCCCGGCACCATGACAGAGGAGTCCGGGCACAGCGAGGGAAGTCAACCGCTTTGGCTACGGAGCCAAATATCCAGCGTCCAACGTGAAACAAATGTCACCACGGTAGCCCGCGGACTTCTATGCACGATGGTGTTGCATGTTCTCCTTCATCTGGGTGCCGGGAGTGGAGGGACAACCAGCTTTGAGGCGCATTTACCGCACCTTCCATGTTGGAGTGTGGCCCAGCGTTACGGCAACCGGATCGGACATACGACATGCGCAAACTTTCTACATCCAATATAACTTTCACTCGCTTACATTAGTGAAACTTTTCCTGCTGTGTATAAAAGCACTCCACTAATTCGCCAGTGAGCACGATTAAGCCAAATTAAAATGTTAGTACTGTAAACTTCAGATTGTCTCGTCTCGGGTTTGTTGTCAGCTTTTTTGTCTTTTTTCCTATTAGCTTGTTTACATTTTATGGGGGGCGAGAAATTAGAGCTGCATTTACTTGGAGAAAGTCTTAATAGATTCTCAATGCATGGACCATTTACTGATAAAAAGCCAACATCATTGCCACTAACACAGGGGAGCCATGCACCCATTTTCTATACTGCTTATCCTCATTAGGGTCGCGGGTATGCCGGAGCCTATCCCAGCTGACTTTCGGGGGGAAGGGTGGTTCCAATCCTGGATTGTTGTTTTTGGAATGTGGGAGCCCGGAGTACCCGGAGAAAACCAACACACGCACGGGGAGAACATGCAAACTCCACACGGAGATGCCCAACGGAGATTCGAACCCTGAACCTCCTGACTGTGAGGCCAACATGCTACCCATTCTGCCACCGTGGAGGGGAGGGGAGCCAACCTCAGGTTACACAATCAGGTTTGGGTATTGTTTACGTACACTATTATCTAATATCAGAGTCCAATCGGTACTTGTGAAACCGTGGCTGAACTGGTTCCAAATGTTGACAGGTATGAGACTTGGACTGTGATAAAAGTCTACCACATGCTGACAAAAGCATCTCAAAGCACCTAATGTCATTTTTGCAGATGGCAGGTGTGCGTATACCGTAAGTAGTACACACTACAGACGCATGTAGGACAGTTTTGCATATCTGGGTAACCATGACCCAGTTCCATCTTTCTACCACTGGTACTGATATGACTCTTAGGAAACATTTCCAACTGTGACAGAGAAAAGGCCAACTGTGAGCCAACGTCGGTTACGCGGCTTCACGTGAGTGAAAAAGAACATTTGATAGCGGTGACTTTTTTCAACCGAACTGTCCTCAAGTGCTGAATTGGGTACTTCAGTGATATCACGCTCAGCAAGACATGCTGTGAGCCATCAAGGGTCGTTATATGAATAGGAGGCAAAAATACCTGTCAGCAGTTCTGCATTGTACAGTCTTTGCGCTAGAAATTCATCTCAATCCCATCATGTCGGCATAAAAAGAGCAATAAAGCTGCAGGATTTGTATCTCCACGGTGTGGATTTTATTCCAACTTTGGCCTCGGATAGTAAACATGCAATTTGCAGTGACTGTGAAGCGCTGGGTATGCGGGGGGGGGGCGAGTATGGGGCGGCACTGAAGAAAAAGAGAAAAAAAAACGATACCGCTGCGAGCAGTTTATCATTTCACTGACTGGCATAGTTTCATTCCTACGCGAATGTTTGTGGCACATAGCAATGTGCCGCTTTTGTGCCGTTGCTGTTGATAGCAGTTGATTTGAGATTAAAAAAAAATGTCATGGCTGTTACGTTGAGAAAAACAATCATTACAATAATTCTTAGTAAAATGTTGACCAAAAATTGCACAACACATTACATATCGCAGTGTTTGCCTTATGTAGGCACAAGGTGTGAAAGGGCTGAGAAATCAATTAATTAAATCATAGTTTTCAAATGAATTCACCGTGATTAATCTCCATTTGCAACTATGCGAGACATTTTTTTACTGTTTTAATAAGCAGACAGATAAACGACAGGACATGATTGTATTTGTATGTACAGTATGTATTTTTTTTTATATAGTGAAAAGAGATGTAGAAAGTGGCAGATCACTTGAACCACATTATTATGAACCATCGGTGGTTGTGTTCAAAGACATTACGTAATTTAAGATGACCACCTATTTTTAGTGCACTGTATTTCCTGGGATTTCTGAGCGGCGAGAATGCCTGCTTACTGTTTTTCTTGTTTTTAGTGGCTAGTTAGAGCACACACACACCAATAATACAGATGACTGTGAATGCAACTTGCAGTCGTCTCAGACATTTGACCTAAAGCCATGTACCCCCTACTCCGCACAAACATAACTGTTTTTATATTAATGAACGTGAAATATTGAACATAATATCGCAAATGTGAATATTTGCCACAGATTCATTTCGTAAAATGTGAAAAAGCGACGGAAGGGGTGTCTTTCCGCTGACGTGCGCGGGGTGTCGGCACCAGGACGCAGCTGCTTGATGACATCATCACTGCAGGCCGACTGACGGCAGCCGCGAGGCCGCCGAGAGAGACGCCTGCTTGGGTCTCGGCTCTAACTTCCACCACCGTAGAGTTGCCGGACCGATATTCGGGTCATCGCTCTTTTCGCAAGCCGCGCCGACGAAATGCATGTTTAATAGAACCGATGGCGGGGGCAGGAAGAAAAGGGAGAGGAAAAGGTTGCCATGGCAGCAACCTGCCAATCATAAGGCTGCCACAAGGTGACACTTCCTACAGCTTTTTTATCCAATATTCTACTGTGAATAGGGGCTTTATTTAGCACATTGACTACAATGAATAGGGCTCGCCCTGCTCCTCAGATGCCACGTTCATGACATAAACACCTCAAGCATACAAAAGCAAGAGAAATCTACCTAGTTTGTTGTTAATTGCCATTGTATTTTTTTATCATTACACCTGCAAGCTTCCCGTAGCGGTAGCTTCCAGTTACGGGCTTTCCCAGTCCATGGCAAAGGCCTGGTGGTTGGGGACCCCCCTGATTACTCAAATAATTGAAAAACAACAAGCTTGTGTTGGGTAATTTTGCACATACAACACGCGGAAATACGCAGTGTGCTTGAACGCCTCACCAGCGCAGGGCACACAATGTTCAGCAGGAGGAAGTAAGGAACCAGGATCTAAATTGTTCATTGCTCTGTACGCGCTTCATAAACAAATAAAGCGGATTAAAGGATTCCTGGACCAGAATCTATAGTCTATGGTGTCTATAGTGTCCCAACTCTCGAACAAAAAAGAGAGTTCCACTGAGCATACCATCATCCCAACTCGGGACCTTCAGCGTTTACTGGAGCGGTTTGCAGCTGAGTGTGAAGCTTCTGGGATGAGACTCAGCACCACCAAATCCGAGGCCATGGTTCTCAGTCGGAAACGGGTGGACTGTACCCTCCGGGTTGGGAGTGAGGTCTCTAGCACTATCACCGTGTGATTGGGTAAAAGGCGCAGACAACGACACGGGAGTAAAACAAGCAAGAGTTATGCAAGGCCAGCGACTAATAACTCCCTGGAAATGCGGTCGGCTCAGCTTCCCCCCACAAATAACCCTCTCTAGAATCAATTTCCCTTCAAAGGGACCACTTCCTCTGCAGGCTTTTATGCGGCTGAAGCGCACGAGGAGATCGCTCGTGTTCCGATGTGCTCAGAAAAAGAAACCGGTGAGATCCAACCGGATATAGCCACTCTTGCGCCTTTTGTCTCAGTAGCAACCGCGACCTTCTCGAACAAACACACTGACACACAATCTTTGGTAGGTTCCACTTCTTTGCCTCACACACACACAGAATCACCGTGCCAAAAATACAGCACGGGGAGGTGCTTGTAGCCATAATTGAGCTTCCGACAGTCAGTCTGAGGTTCCCTCAATCAACAAGACGATATTTCCTGTCTCTGTCTCACACACACACACACACACACGCAGTATTTCAAACGCTTTACGTTCATATTTCTTTATGCACTGAAGTGTAGCAATTACGTGAGGCAGACTGTGGCCAGACTTGGATGGGACCTCGGTGGTGAATATATGTGGGGGCGGGGAGGGTCGGTCTAGCCAGCGCTATAAAGGAGGGGAAGCTGGTACTGTGACACACACACACACACACACACACACACACACTTCGTCCATCTGCCCACAGTGCAGGTCAATCATAACCTCGTTAGGCCAGAGAGATACATACAGGCTCCTGCTGGGACCAAAGACACATTCGCTTCCCGTCTGTGTGAAGTGTGGCGTTATAAACCCGATTCAACTGCACGGATATGAAAGCATCGGCAACCAAAATCACCCTGATGGATCATGCCGGGCTAAAAAGGGATTATTAAAATTTGGGATTATGTTGGTCAAAGCAGCACTGTGTGGCTTTCAAGTGAAAATAATGTGCACTGATGACAGAATCAGATTACATCCCAGTGACGCTGCTGCAGTGGTACTTTAGATGGATTAATAATCCATGGTAATAAACGAGAAACATATGCTTCCAATCTCAGTGAATAATCCAGTAATGCATCTTTCAGAAGAGATGGATGCATATGGCAACGTTTCCTTGATGGAATATGGAACAAATGAATGATCAATTCATTGATGTTTTTTTTTTTTAAAGCATGACCGAATGTTGTGAACTCCTGTTTCCATCCCGGTGTCGCACTCAACAGAGCAATTCTGGCTGGAGTAGTGAACTCTTATTTTGCCTCAGCGGCTTCAAAACCCAATAAATCAACAACCAATCAAACAATTCCACGCGATAAACACAATTTGTCACAATCAATTCCAGTGTTTCCCACGGGGGTCCCATCATTATGGGTATATGAAAAGGGCTATCAAGTACCACACAGTTGTGGACTTGGAGGTGCACACTCGGTGCATTGCTTTTGTTAAGTACACTCAACGTCACCATCGTATTGACGGATACATAAATCCCTCGTTTATTGTGAGTAATTGTTGCCAGAACCAACTGTGATCTGTGAATTAAAGCGTCGATTTTTAAAAGAAATATGAATATTTTTAAGTCGGAGCAAAAACAACCTGTTTACAACCTGGTAAATATGTTTTTTCAAACATTATTAGAGCCCTCTTGGCATGAAATAAAACCCTTATAGTCACATTTACACTCCTATTAGACAAAATAATAGACATAAGGAGAGAAGATAAGATATAAATAAGACTTCTGCACATGCGTGTTGCCGTAAATGTGTTCCGGTGCTGGGGAAGCTGAGTGGGGGAGACAGGAAGTGATGTCTGGGGTTCAGAGTTGAGATTTAGCTTGGCCCGTGTAGTAGCCCATTTTAGGGATTGTTGTGCCAGGTGCGAGATCAGTCAAACCTGTTGTAAAATCCTGTTGTTCTGAGGATTAAGTCGGGTGCTTGTGTGTCTCACCCATATTAAAGTCACACTACGAACACCTAGTGACCCGTGTAGAACACTACATATTGTCACAGTATCGTCTGAATGTGTCTTTTGAATGCCTTTGAATTGTAATTTAATACATTTAGCCATTTGTATGTTTG
>QODF01000141.1:1340984-1352773 GCA_024372805.1 Oostethus manadensis
GGATCGGTGCAGCATCTGCAGTAATGCGGTCGCTGTACCGGACCGTCGTGGTGAAGAGAGAGCTGAGCCGGAAGGCAAAGCTCTCTGTTTACCGATCGATCTACGTTCCCACCCTCACCTATGGTCATGAGTTATGGGTCATGACCGAAAGAATGAGATTGAAGTGGCGGAAAAGAGTTTCCTCCGTAGGGTGGCTGGACTCACCCTAAGAGATAGGGTGAGGAGCTCGGCCATCTGGGAGGAGCTCAGAGTAGAGCCGCTGCTCCTTCACATCGAGAGGAGCCAGTTGAGGTGGCTCGGGCATCTCGTCCGGATGCCTCCCGGGCGCCTCCCTGGCAAGGTGTTTCGGGCGTACCCAGCCGAGAGAAGGCCCCGGGAAGACCTAGGACACGCTGGAGGGATTATGTCTCAAAGCTGGCCTGGGAACGCCTTGGTGTACTCCTGGTGGAGCTGGAAGAGGTCGCCGGAGACTGGCAAGTCTGGACTTCCCTGCAGAAACTGCTGCGTCCGCGACCCGGACCCAGATAATAATAATAATAAATTACACTTGTTATGCGCTTTATCAAAGACTCTCAAAGCGCTTACATTGAGGTCATCATTATTCATTCACACCACACTTGGTGATGCTAAGCCACTAAGTAGCCACAGCTGCTATGGGGCAGACCGACGGAAAGCGAGGCTGCCAGTGTGCGCCATGAAACCCTCCGACCACCACCGACACACACCACTTTCATACTAGGCAATGTGGGTCAAGTGCCTTGCCTAAGGGCACAAGGAAAGTTTATTTTCTTCCCACTGTGGCACCTGGTGTTCCTCTGAGGTCCCCCATCCGAGTACTGACCAGGCCCTGCTCTGCTTAGCTTCTGAGATCTGACAGGATCAGGCTTTGACAGGCAGGTTTGGAGAAAATGGAATGGAATGGTTTAACAGTCAGGCGCTGTTTACTAAATAAACACGTTGTCGTTCCAACTATAACGATACCAGAACATCCAAAAATATGACACACGCTCAGGAGGAGGCACCGGTGCTTCCAATGTATCTCCTGACGTGAAAAACACAGAAAGCGGCTGAGAGCATGTCATCACCCTAGACTTGAACGGATTGCTATGGTGACAGAAACGCAAATTGACAGTTTTTGCAGGAATAGGCAGAGTAATGCAATCGCATGACACAACATTGGTTCAGTTTATTATGTTTGACTGTGACTTTCCTGGTAAGTGTTGTGAAATACCTCAATAAGATGGCATGTCAACCTTAGGAAGCTAAACAAACACACAGTGGAGGGAAGCCTCGGCCCCGTGAGGAAGACCTACAAATACCATATAGACACACACACACACATACTTAGACCTCCAGTGGGACCCCAGGCTGGCCCAGCTGTCCATTGATGGACCACAAGTGAATAATGAATCAGTGTCTGTTGATGTGTGACAAGGCATTAAAAAAACACCCTGCTTGTGTGTGCGTGCGTGCGTGCGTGCGTGCGCCTGCGTGTGCGTGTTCTGCCTCGTAAGCCACACACACCAGTCATAAGATTCAATTATGAAAAACAAGAGATCTTTATTCACGATCGACGACAACAACACAAACATCTGCAGGCTTCCGAGCCATCTGCCGTCACAGACTGCTCGGTCGGCCTCGTGCGTGCGTGTGCGCGTGCACGTGCGCGGCACTTGTCTGTTAGTCGGACATGAGCAAAGGTCTGTTTGCATGCATGTTGGTGGTGTGGGAGAATATGCACTGCTTAGGGCGAGGAATGCAGTCTGTCTGACAAGAGGAATGCCCGTCTCCTGTGCTGCAGCGGTTACGAGAAGATTGGAATAGCTATAGAATAGTTATCATTTATAGTCATCGAATAGAGCCACGGGTGCCCCGCAGTTGTATAATTTAACGGGGAAACTAAAAAAAACAAACAGCAAAAACGGGATAAAGTCAAAATATTACCAGAAAAATGTGTAAACTTGCAACATTACCAGGTGAAATGATGTCCTTCTAGTTGCATGAACTTTGGATACTACAGAAAGATAACGGTTTGGTTTTTAAATTGTTATGTTATGAGAAACAAACCAAAAAAATAAAGTTGGAATTTTGGGAATGTTATGCGAATTAAGTCAAAATGTTAAGTGAAGAAATTGGCAGGGGGAAAAAATGAATGGAAAAAAGCAGAAGTAATTTTACAATTTTCGCAATTTTCCAAAAATAAACTAGTAATATTGTTAGCACAGAGCTGAAATATTACAGGCCAAAATCATTTTTTTAAGTCGTAATATTATGAAAAACACACAAAACCAAATACATTTGTAATGTCTGAAAAATAAACGAATAAAGCTAAAGTATTATAATAAAGTCATATTACAAGAACATTTATTTCACTCAAACCATTAACTAATCACGTGGCCGAGAGTGTTGGCAGCGCATTAAGAAGACCTGGAAGATCAGGGTTCGAATCCCGGCTTGAGCGTCTCTGTGTGGAGTTTGCATGTTTTCCCCGTGCGTGCGTGCGTGGCTAATCTCTGGGTACTCCGCTTTCCTCCCACATTCCAAAAACATGTTAGTGTGAATTGTGCGAATGGTCGCTTGTGTGGGGATCTCTTGGGGATCTCTGGGCTTAGGCTCCAGCATACCTAGCATACCCTGTGGATAAGCGGCGCAGAAAATGGATGAATGGATGGTATCTGCTGCACTCTTAGAATTTAGACTCAGACCCTTGAAAAACAAGATCCCGCGAGATTAAAACGTGATTTCTCATTCAGAAAAAACTTGACAGATTTGTCTCTTTTGTCATTGCTTTCAGTTTGTTTCATAGAACAACGGAATGAACAGAATGAGCCCTTTTGTCAGTAGAAATGTCGTTAACAGATTACGATATATTTTCATTGCACTTTTTTGGAATGTTCAAATACCGTCTCATGCCGTTCTCGCAGATCCGAGCCCGGGTATCGTCTCATGGCACCCCTAACTCGGGATTTCAATCAGTCTGTGCATCACGGACGCAATCTGCAGACACAGCCATTCTGACGTTTTGTGACGTATGTGTGGTTTCTATATGCTTTTTGTTGCCATTTTAAAGCTGGCCCGTGCAGAATCCACAGATCTGCTGCTAGAAACAAGTCCCTGCTCTGTTGTTACGTCTGCGATGTTGCAGCATCTCTGTGGGAGAGCGGCTATTCTTTCAATACGATTACGTTTTTCCATTCTTTTGGATTGGAGATTTTTGCAGCTATTGTTGCATCACACTGGCCTCTAAACTCAGCATCTTCAAACATCTGCAGCGTGGTGTTTTTCATCCCGCATTTCCTGCGTGGTTGGCGTGCCTGTTTGCAAATGAAACCATATGATTAGCATTAGCACGGGGAGCAGTCAAGGTTGTGCTGGTGCTATGTTGGGATTCAATCTTGGACTACGCCTGATTCTAATCCAGCACGTGCTTGGATTAGAAAGCCTGACAAGAATACAAAGATAAGAAGAACAAGCTAAATACCAACATAAATACCAGCGTGTGGCAGTGGGCGACGTTATAATAATGCCACCGCCGTGTTTATCTGCATGCAGCAAGGGACACGGGTGACTTATCTGGGACAGGGATATCACAGGGAACAATGGCGGCAAAAATGCCATTTTCTGGTGGCAAACGACGAGGAGAAAGAGCGTGACTGAGCGGCGGTGCCCGTGGGGTTTCCGTAATCCAGCCGCCATCGTAAAGAACACACAAGAGAAGAGTCTTCCTGCTGACATTGTTCTGTGTTGTACAAAAGCGCGTGAGAAAGCGCGCGTGCGTATGGACCCGCAACAGCTGAATTCAGCAGATGACATAAAAGAACAGCGGCGTGTCACTCAAAAGCAGCAAGAAGATGAGAGAAGATGGTGCACGGAGCAAAGGGAAATAGAATGCGTCAGAGAAGGAAATAGTGTGGGCATTAGTCAGCAGACATCAAAACATTCCTAGGGATGCTGACCAATACCACATACAGCCATCAATTCCTTCCAGAAGGTTCGAGAACAATCAAAACATAACAAAAACATTTTTTGCCTTTAGGAAAAAATGGAAATAATGTACAGAAATGCCTCGTTTATCCTGGTTAACTGGTTCTCGACCCAACTGTGATGAGTGAATAAGTAGAACACAAGATTAACAGATTGAATATTTAGGCAGTGAGAGCACAGAAAACCTGATTAGGACTTTCTAAATGCAGTTTTTGAGATTATTAGAGCCCTTTAGACATGAAATAACACCCCTATACTCACCTTTATATTTGTATCAGCTAATATAGACATAGACATAATGCGAGTAAATAGGACGTAAAACATAAATTAAGACTCGTGTCCGTGTGTGTTGCTGTAAATGTGTTCCGGTGCTGGGGGAGCCGAGTTGGGGATAGACAAGAAGTGACGCCGTTTATCTTGCCGTGGGTTCTGGCCACAACTGAAGCCCAATTTAGGGATTACTGTGCCTCTTGTGAAACCACCCAAACTTGAAATAGAAGCTTGTTTTTTTGACGATCAAGTCTGGTGCTTGTGTGTCTCACCCAAGATTACAGTAACATCACTGACACCAGTGTACAATACTACATATCACCGCGTCTTTGCACGCGTCTTCTGAACCTATTTTACTTCATTTTTTTATGCTTGAAAATGGTAAAAAAAATTCCAACAATTTGCCTAAATATGATTTTGTTTTTCGTAGTATTACGCCGCATTCAACCACCAAAAAGCAAATAGAGACGGCCTCGCTCTGTCATGCTTTTGTGAAAGAGTGAGGCCGCAAAATTAGAAGCATAAAGCACAGCAAAGGAGACATTCCAGACACTCCAATATGAACACAAACACATTTAAATTTCAGGGTTTTTTTTTTTTGCAGCTGTCCTAAATTATTAAAGCGTGGATTTCTCTAACCCTCTGAACTACAAAGTGCACTTGAACGCTTGAGCGGTTGGTACGCCCCGGACTAGTCGCCAGCCAATTGCAGGGCATGTACGTACAACATACAGTACTACGAACACAAGGAACATCACAAACCATTTCAAGTCTCCGGGAAAAACGTGCACATTTCACAAAAAAAGATGCCCGAAATTAAGACCCTCGACCTTCTTACTGTGAGGCCAACGGGCTAACCACTAGTTCATGGTGTGGTCGCACATGTTTAAAATGGAAAAACCACTTTAATATCAATTTAATCAATACTAGGAAATAAAGCATTGGATTTAAGCACGGCAGGCTTTGAACGGATGTGTGTTTTTTTAGCTATTTTAATGATAAAGTCGTCAAACGTTACCCTTGAAACAGTTTCATTTGTCGTCATGTGATGCTGAGCATCTGTGTGGACGTCCTAAAATATGCAATTTTTCATAGGATGTGGGCTGTATTTTCATTGGTGTACATGCTTGTTAGCTCTTCAACTTGGCATGAGAATTGGACCACATCCAAAGTTAATTTGAAGCCTTTGAAACTCATGGATGGGAGCGTCAGGACAAGATAAAGGGTACGTAGTGAGTGTTAAGTTTGTGCATGTTTGTGTTCTGGTTGAATGGGGGGCTTGTGGTTTGGGAGCCACCGTTGTTCTGGCGTATGTTCCATTTTTTCTTGCAATGCTAAGCGTGTTGATCAAACACCCCCTCGTAGCTCTAATAGCGTCTGTGCAAACGTATGCAGAATATTCATTCACTTGAATATCTATCTGCACATGAAATGCCATTCTAATCTGCTGGTGAGAAATAACTTCTTTAACACTTTGGTTAGAGAAGTGAATGAGGTGTCAAATTAAAGTCAGTCATGTGTTGGTTACACTTTATTCCAAAACAAGGTGAATGCATTTGCCATCAATTGTTGTTTGGCTTTTTGTTTATATCCATAATGAATGAATACCTGATTCCCTTACAAAAAGCAAAGGGACTTTAGGAAACTGCACCTGCACTGTCCGGTATCCAGCTATTTCTTTCAGCGTCAGACTGTTTGAATTGAAATAGTTTGCTGTTTTTTGTTCTGTTTTTTTCTCTCTGAGGAGGACTACAAACAAAGCTGTTCCCTGGAGGAACTCCCTCCAGAAGATGACGGTGAGAGATCACAATTATTCAAAACACCACCATTCTATCTCCATCTCCTTCCTTCACGTTGGATGAATGGCAAATTGGTCTAAGGCCGTGGTTCTCAACGCAATTATTTTCTTCCCCCCCCCCCCATGCTTACATTATAAGAGTCTCATTTTTGCAAGTACTCATTAATATGTTCAGTTTGTCCTCGGGGTATTTCCGCCCTGCCATTGGGACGCACAATGTCTCCGTCCTGTCTCTTGATGAGTGGTAGAAAATGCTTTCCGGGGCACGGTACGGCAGCCACACATCCCCAGCGATTGTGAGTCTTGTGGCGCATGCTTGCCGGAAGACTACCCACCGTCCTGCACAGCCCTTAAAGTGTCAAAGAGTGAGGTTTACTTCATGTACAATCGCACCGCTACACCGGCCGGCATCCGTTACACTAATTACATCGAGATTGTTACGCAGTAATTAAAAACTACTCTTAGAGGAGCTCAAGATTTGCAGGGTGGCACTAAAGGTGACACGATTGCACATTCTCATTATGCCCGCGAGCGCTGCTGGGCGTCGGGGAGTTATATGAACTAAAAGATCTTCACTAGAATAGCAACACCAAGCTGTTGCAACAAGTCCAAAGTATAGCTCGGGAAGAAAATGTTCTTGCAGGTGCAAATTCAAAAAGATGTGCTGATTGGCTGCAAAGATGAAAGGATGAAATTAATTCAGTGATATGATAATTATGGTACACCGACAATTTTGTTGATTATGTCCTGCCGTGTAGACACTTTTGGCTTGCCAGAAAAGTGTGCCTGCAAAATACAGTAGTGTTAAAAAATTAGCTGTCCAGTGTACTGATGAAGATGAAGTACTGTTATTAGTATATTTGTATTGCTACATGGCAAACAGGTTACCAGAAGGTGCAGTAGATTCTCAGAAAACAAACAAGACCCAGCTTCCACGATATGCATGCTTTTAAGGCTGTTCAATTGGGCAATTAGTTGAAAGGGGTGTACTGAAAAAAAAATAGCAGTGTGGCATTCAATCAGTGATCAGTGATCAATTTTGTGAAAAAAACACAGGTGCGAATCAGGTGGCCCCTATTTAAGGATGAAACCAGCACTTGCATTTCTCTTTGACAGCCTGAGGAAAATGGGTTGTTGAAACATTGTTCAGAAGAACAGTGTACTTTGATTAAAAAGTTGATTAGAGAGGGGAAAACTTATGAAGAAGTGCAAAAAAGTGAAAATGATCTTCAATGCCCTAAAATGGGGAGCAAAACCAGAGACACGTAGAAGAAAAAGGAAGACAACTATCAAAATGGATCAAAGAATAACCAGAATCTCAACGGCTCAGCCAGTCACCATCCAGGATGATCAAAAACAGTTTGGAGTTACCTGTAAGTACTGGGAAAATTAGAAGACGTCTGTGGAAGCTAATCTATTTACAAGAATCCCTCACAAAGTCCCTGTGTGGGACTCAAAGAACAGATCAGATGGCCTAAAGAGAAATGGAGGAACATTTTGTGGACTGATGAGAGTAAAATTGTTCTTTTTGGGTCCAAGGGCCACAGACAGTTTGTGAGACGACCCCCAAACTCTGAATTCAAGCCACAGTACACAGTAAAGACAGTGAAGCATCATGATATGGGCATGTTTCTCCTACTATGGTGTTGGGTCTATTTATCCCATAGCAGGGATCATGGATCAGTTTGCATATGTCAAAATACTTGAAGAGGTCATGTTGCCTTAAGCTGAAGAGGACATGCCCTTGAAATGGCTGTTTGGCAGTTGGGCAGTTGCGCAGACGGCCTGTAAACAGAAAACTTGGCAGGCACAGGGCCGCACGGTGGGTGAGTGGCTAGCACATTGGCCTCACAGTCAGGAGGTTTAGGGTTCGAATCCCCGTTGGGCATCTCTGTGTGGAGTTTGCATGTTCTCCCCGTGCGTGTGTGGGTTTTCTCCGGGTACTCCGGGATGACTCTAAATTGTCCATTAGAGTGTGAAAGTTTGTTTTCTACATGTGCCCTGTGATTGACTGGCGACCAGTCCAGGGTGTACCCCGCCTCTCGCCCTAGGTCTGCTGGGATAGGCTCCAGCATACCCGCAAGCCTAATGAGGATAAGCGGTATAGAAAATGGATGGATGAATGAAAGTACGAGTGGCCGAACTGGACGGACAAACTGTTACTTCGGGTCACACTGGATTATAAAACCAGAATAAAGTGAAGTGCTGTGTCTTCCAGCATTTGTTCTTCTTCTCGAAAATGAAGAAGAAGCAGATTTTGCTGCAATAGCGACAGTAGGATCACTAGCTTCAGTAGGACAAAAACAATCTACGGCGCCATTGTTGTTTCCGTGTTTGTGGGTTTAGCGCGCTTGTAAAGGGGTGGGGCTATGACGCAAGCATTTTCATAGAAGCCGTAACTACGGAGCCGCGAAAATGCCGTCTTCAAATCTTTTCACTCTGGGACCCGGTTTCAAAAGCGTTCGTTTGCAGACCATGAAAATGCCGGCTTCGTCTGTATGATGCGCCATTTTGATCAAGTATTTACGCGTTTAGGCTTCGGATCGTCTTCGTCTGGATGGACCTTAAGATTGGCTTGGTGTGGACTAACCGGAATAAATGTACTGGCTTAGGACTTAATTTTTTGTCAGATTTCTGTATGGTGTTGGAATACTACAAAGCTTCAAAGATGAGTGTCATTAATGTCTGTTTTGCAACTAGTCTAACATTTGCGTTAAAGTACCGGACAGTTATAATTGCATTCTGGAATGGTTTGTATCAGTTGAATGAGCTTCCCAATGACGTAGAACACTCTCATCCATCCATACATTGTCTTCGGCTTATCCGGGATTGAGTTGCATGGGCACCAGCCTAAGCAGGAAAGTCCAGATTTCCAGATCCTTCCACGGATCCCGAGGCGTTCCCGGGCTAGTTGAGAGACACAGTCTCTCAACATGTGCTGGGTCTTCCCCGAGGCCTCCTCCTGGTTGGACGTGCATTGGAGGCATCCTGTCCAGATGCCCGAGACACCTCATTTAGAGAAGGAGTGGTTGTACTCAAGAAAAAGATTGTCCCAAGTGACAATGCTTCTCACCTTATGTATAAAGGAGAGTCCAGCCGCCCAATGGAGGAAACTCGTTATGGCCACTTGCACCCGTGAGCTTGCCTTTCAGTCCCTACATAACTACTGTACATACTGTATAAATGTAAAACACCAGGTAATTGCTACCGTTTAATAGGACGTTTATTGCTACTATAAGAACCTGATACCTTCGATCATATTGGTTTGATTTGGGTAGTATGTATTACAACATGGCACTTCCGGATGGTGGTAATAGTTCACTTTAACAGCAATTTCAGTCACATTATTCCAATTTAAAGCCACTTTTCAAACCCTGACTTTTAAACGCAGAATCTCAAAGCCTACAGTTTTTGCTGCCAAGACACATTTGCTGACGAAACTCTATTTTTTAAAGGAAATCATATATGTTGAAAGTCACATATGATTTGATATTTGAGAAACTGTTTTTTCGGTTTGGGCGCTGACAATTGAATATTGTACTACATTTCTTGACAGACACCATCGTATTTAGGTGTCTTCCGCAGTCTAAATATGAACATGGAAGCTCGCAACACTGCTTTCTCAGCAGCTTGTGCCATTGTGTCTTCCCTCTGTAGCACTGACAGGGTTCCTGATCACAGTAATTTGTAAATCACTTTGATAGGACAGGTCCCTTTCTTGCCTCACAAAAACACACAATGGGCTTGGAAAAGAGCGAAAGATAATTAGCAGAGGATGAGGATAACACAGAGGATGAGGGGTGACTCGGGTGGGTGCTGTAAAAAAGAGTTGGTAAGTATAGAAATGGGGTTAATGTATGAAGAAAAAAATGTTTTCAGAGAGGAAATGGGGAAAGCCGTGGCTGCAGGGTCTGACACTGTCCCAGTTTTACGAAAGCGTCTGTATCTCCTGTGGCTCTCCTGAACATTTCCACCCGCTTGATTAACGCTGCCATCACAACTGCAGCCAGCATCTTTGAAGCCTGCAATGAAACTATGGTGAGCCACATACAGCTCTGCTCAATGTTACACTTGCAGCAGTTTTAGCCTAGTTTTACATTATAGTCATGATTGCATGAGACAAACTGTTCTGGGACTTGATGATAGTCGAACCGGGCCACAAAGGGTGTGCTAGAACTTAGGATGGTCTGTAACAAACATATGACAGAAAATACAGAAAGAATACTCCTTGGAGAGATCAAGTCCCCAATGTTTTCTCCCAACCATATACAGAAATTAAAACTGAATTAAAAGTGGATGAGTGGAATCGGTTTCTCTAATTGCCTTGAGCAGCATGATAAGCTGTGACATTTTTCCTTACTTATCAGTGTAGTTCTGGTCCAATTTTTAGCTCAAATGCCAGGTTGACAGTTGCAAAAATAGGCTGTCAAAATACATCGTGTCATTTTAAAGGATCATTCAATCACTAAATTGTGTTCAAATACACCCATGTCGACTGATCCAGTGGGACCTCTTTTAGCATGCGCCCCGGCGGGGGGAGTGGTTGTTTCGGCTCCGGGTCTCAGTCGGCAGCAGTGCTGGGAGGAGTGCGTGCTTGCGTGGCTGTGTGCGTGCGTGTGTGTGTGTGTGTGTGTGTGTGTGTGTGTGCATAGTGCTGTGGCCGTGGGATTTCCGACGGCCGGGTATGGTGGTATGGCCCCGTGTTTTGAGGGAGCTCGCGGTGGTGCTGCTCGCTGCATTGGGGGGCGGGGGGTGGGGACCCAAGGGCCCACTACGGGCGCCTGCCTCTGGCGTCGGGGAAGGCGATGGTCCGCGGTAGTTGTGTCTGGGGCGGCTTGGAGCTCCCAGGGTGTTGAATATGGTCCCTGCATTGAGGGTTGGGTGGCTTCTGGGCCCGGGAGCCCGGGGGCTCGGGGGCTCGGGGGCGGTTGTCCTGCTTGCCCAAAGCTGGCCGGCCCCCGGTGGGTGTTCCGGCGGTTGGCGCCCGGGTCCCCCTTGTGGCCCTTGCTCGGCTGCCGAGTGGCGTCCGGCCGGGTCTCCCTTGCACCTCTTCGGAGTGAACTCGCGGTTGCCTCTTGGGGGGCGGGGTCAGGCGTCTTCCTAGTCAGACTCTCGCTTTTGGAGGGAGTGTGGTTTGGGATGCATGGCTGTGTTCACCACGAACATCTCCTTATTCTCTGTTTCACTCTGTTGCAGATATCTTGTCACTGCAGAGTAATGTAGATTTAATGTAGATTTGTTGCACGTGTCATCTGGATGGTTATTGTTCAAGAGGTTCTTTTTCTTTTCTTGTTGTTTTTCTTGTATGTTTATCATTATTAGTACATGTGTATGTATGTATGTATATTTGTGTATACATATATATTCACACTGTATGTGTGTGTATGTATGTATGTACTGCATGGATATGTGTATGTGCACAGTATGTGTATGTATACGTGTATGAATATGTGTGTATGTATGTATGTATATATACATATATATATGTGTGTGTGTATGTGTGTGTGTATATATGTATATATTTATATATATATATTTATTAGTATTCATTCATTCATTTTCTATACTGAGTAGTATTATTATTATTTTTTATTTTTTCCCCCTGTATTTTTCTCATTTTGCTCTGTGACTGTTCTGGTTGTTGCTGCAATTGTGATTATCATGGTTGTTTATAATATGGTTGAAATATGTTTGTGAGGTTTTTCTGCACCCTTTCTTATATCCCCCACCCCACCCC
>QODF01000141.1:1352885-1371316 GCA_024372805.1 Oostethus manadensis
CTTGGCAAATAAATTTTGCTCAGCATTTAAAGGCAGCTTGACTCCCATTCAGCTGTTATGATGCTGGACAAGACAAAAAAAAAAAAAAGCATGCGCCCCAGTTTGCATAGTTTTCGGTGTATATCAAAATTGTACACAAAATTGTGCCTCAGTTTGCAAGCATTTGCCAGTTGGTGTACAATACGGCACGTCTTGCTGTTGATACACTGCATACCGTCATTTCCGGTGTATAAAGCGCTACTTTTGTCTTAAACTTTAAAACTTGGGCCTAGACAGTAGTGCGGGTAATTTATGGCCACAATGTAATCTTGTGACTGCTCATGTACTATATAAGTACTACTAAATGTTTAAATACGGTGCCACTCGCGAATCAGTGAGGAAGCGGTAGCTATTTTTTTGCCAGGAGCCAATCACGAGCAACAAGGGAACTCCCGACAAGGTTGTCAACTGAAAAGTCTGAAATTGCAGGTCACTACTCAAAAGTGTGACTCATGGTGTCATCTAAGAAACATTTCTAAAATCATCACACAGCAACTTAATACACAAAAAGTAGTAAGTACCAATTCGGGGACCAATACGAGTTAAAAATAATAAACTATCTTAACTGCTTCCCAGCAAAGCAGAGCAAAGCTGCTGCAGTTCATTCAGCTGCAATGATGGCCTGTGTCTACCGGAGGGAATGAACGGGCCGTCAACAGTATGTGGTGGCAAAGCAAAGAAATGCATGAAAGGAAGCAGTTAGCCAGTTATTTATTCAATACTTGTACTGTATTGGTGCTTGTCTTATATATTTCTTATGTACTTTTTGAGTGTTAAGTTGCTGTGTGATGATTGTGGCATTTTTTTCTTACATGACAGCGTAAGAAAGTCACCAGGGAGGCGTCCGGGAGGCATCCAAAGATAGATGGAGATGCCCGAGCCACCTCAACTGGCTCCTCTAAATGTGAAGGAGCAGCGGCTCTACTCTGAGCTCCTCCGGGATGGCCAACCTTCTCACCCTATCTCTTAGGGTGAGTCCTGCCACCCTACAGAGGAAACTCATTTCCGCCGCTTGCATTTGTGATGTTGTTCTTCCGGTCATGACCCATAACTCATGACCTTAGGTGAGGGTGGGAACGTAGATCGATCGGTTAACAGAGAGCTTTGCCTTTCGGCTCAGCTCTCTTTTCACCACGACAGTCCAGGACAGCGACCGTTTTACTGCAGATGCTGCATCAATCTGTCTGTCGACCTCACGCTCCAACCGTCCCTCACTCGTGAACAAGACCCGGAGATACTTGAACTCCTCCACCAGGGGCGAGACCTCACTCCCAACCCGGAGGGTACAATTCACCAGTTTCCGACTGAGAACCTTGGCCTCGGATTTGGAGGTGCTGAGTCTCATCCCAGAAGCTTCACACTCAGCTGCAAACTGCTCCAGTAAACGCTGAAGGTCACAGCCTGATGAGGCCATAAGGACCACATCATCTGCAAACGACAGAGACAAGATCCAAAAGCCGCCAAACTGGACCCCTCGATGCCTTGACTGCACCTAAATGAAGATTATGAAGAGAATCAGAGACAAAGGGCAGCTATGGCAGAGACCAACCGTCACCAGAAACAAGCTCGAGTTACTGCTGGCAATACGAACCAGGCTCCTGCTCCGATTGTACAAGGACAAAGTAGTAGCGCACCACCAATCCCGTACTCCTGGAGCAACCTCACAGGACACCATGAGGGACACGGTAAAATGCCTTTTCCAAGGCTACAAAGCACATGTTGCCCGGTTTGCCAAACTCCCACATATCCTCCAGTACCACCGCAAGAGTGTAGCGCTGGTCCAGTGTTCCGCGTCCGTGACAGAAACCACAATGCAACTCCTGTAACCGAGGTTCGACTAACGGTCATACCCTTCTTTTCAGCAACCTGGAATAAACTTTACATGGGAGGCTGAGGAGTGTGACCCCTACAAACCCTCCAGTCACCCCTTTTAAAAATGGGGACCACCACCCCGGTCTGCCAGTGCAGAGGTACTGTTCCCGCCCTTCATGCGATGTTGAATAGATGTGTCAACCAAAACATTCCCCCAACATCCAGAGCCTTGAGGAACTCCGGGCGAAACTCCACCTTTGTAGCCTTGCCACTGGGGAGTGTTTTGACTACCCCAGATGGTAGAACTGTCCGCATACGTGTCCTTAGACGCTGCTTCCTCCACGGAAGGTATGTCAGTGGTATCAAGAAGGCCCTCAAAGTATTCCTTCCACCGACCGACTATATCCTCAGTCGAGGTCAGCAAGCCTCCGTCTACACTGTAAACAACGTGAACTGGGGACAGCGTCGAGGTGCCGGACGGTTTGCCAGAACCTCTTCGAGGCTGACCAAAAGCCGTGCTCCATAGCCTCAACGAACTCCTCCCACAGCCGAGTTTTTGCCTCGACCACCACTGAAGCCGTGTGCTGCTTCCCCTGCCAGGACCTGTCTGCTGCTTCGGGAGTCCCGCAAGCCATCGATGCTTGATAGGACTCCTTCTTCAGCTTGACACCAGCCCTGACCTTTGGGAATAAAGTCATAATTAATGCAGAAATAATTGGAAAAAAAAAGCAGAAATAGAAAAACAGCTGCAATATTAAGTCAATAAAATCTAAATATTAAATGAACAAAGTATAAAAAGTATCGTGACAATAAAAGGTTGCAATTTTACAAGAATAAATAAATATTATTTGGAAAATAATGTCATTTTAGTAACATAAAGTATTAAAGAAAAAATACGTAATTTACATAACAAAGTCATAACATTATCAGAAATGAAACAAAACAAAGTTGTAGTTTTTGGAAAATTAGGTTGGGGAATAAATCATCATTAAACGATTATCGGAATAAAGTCAAAATATTATGGGGATAAAGTCACCACTGCGAGAGAAAAATGTACCAGGAGAAAGCAGAAAACAGTTTTTAAAATCATTTTAAAAAACAGCAACAGCAGAAATGCAATTGGAAAAAGCAGATCATTAAAATAAAACATAAAAAAACATACAACATAAAAAACATTTTGGACATCACTAGTGAAGTAAATTTATGATAATTATAGACATACATAAGCTACACTGTCCAATTCCGTTATCAGCATAACCAATAGTAGCAGTAATAGTAATTAGTAGTAGTAGTAATAGTAATAGCATCACCATTTTGTGAGTTGTTATAACCGTTTGAGGAAGTCACGGACCGCTGTCACATCAAGCTCTGTTATTCTTTGTGTCAGAAAAGAACTTTGTATCCACTTTACAAAGCTCACCTGGAAGACAACTAATGAAAGTTGATGACATGGAATGCGCTCATATGGCAGCGATGCTTGAGCCAAGATTGAAAAAAAAAAATCTCCTTTCTGCAAAGGTTGAGTCTGTCTGTCCAAACGTCAAGGCCACCTCTGACAAAAGTACTCAGCAAAGGAAATGGCCCAGACTCTCTTCTTATATGGTGTCTCAAACAACTGTGACCCCAATTGACACAACCTCACATGAGCTCCCAGTTTACTCGAGCACACCGTGTTTGCCTGAGGAGGCCAACTTTTTTATTGTTCTAGAATAAAAAAAAACAAACCACTTTACCAAACGTAGCGTTACTGGCATGCAAATATTTGGTCGTACCAGCTTCCTCTGCACATGATGAGGGGATCCTTACTGTTGCAGGCAAGATCAAGAAGACCAGAACGATGTCGCCTCAATGACAAAACACCTGAGGGACCGTTAGATGCAACAACGTTACCCTGTTCAGTACTTCAATAAAGGATTACTGCATTTACCAAAACATTGTTTGTTGCGATTGGCTGGCGACCAGTCCAGGGTGCACCAAAGTCAGCTGGGATAGGCTCCAGCATCCCTGCAACCCTAATGAGGATATCGGTATAGAAAAATGAATGAAGTTTGCACGGGGCTGATACCAATAATGCACTTTTTCACCTATAGTACAAAGCAAAGACGCAGACGAATTTTTTACTTGAAATATTCAATTTTACAAAGTATCAAAGTGCTTCTTCCATCCTGTAATTGTTCATTATGTGTCCCTCGGAGGAAAAAGTGTCAACAGTCCTGGTCTAGCTGCTTGTTTGCACCACCTGCTATTACTTCCCTAAGGCGTCTATAGGGAGAGGTGTTTTATTTCCGCAAGTGGGCATGATGTCTATTACACTAACATATAAGGAATGGAGAAAAAAGTCACACTAGCATTTCAGTTACATTTATGGATACCCGTATTAAATTTACGCCTAAGATGAGCCTTTAGGTCGTTTGCGGTCTCTAGCAAAAAGACTGATTTTAGACATTGGACATAGTAAGAGGTTTTCCAATGCAATACGGAGCCGGTGCCAGATCAACGGCTTGATGACCTGCGGTGCTTTAATGGAGCTGGCAGGACTCGGTAGAGGAAGCCTGAGATGAGTTGGGACCCCGGCCAGCTGTCTGAGGACCCATGAAGGGAATGAATAGTGAGCTGAGTAGCAAAACGGCCGCAACCATTTGCACGAAGTCGCTCTCAGAGGGCCCCGAGCATCACTCCGACACAAAGATGGGAGTGATGAGAGAGACGGCAAAGAAAGGCGAAATGACACATGACAGTGATGCACAGTGGCGGCGAAGGGCCCTTTAGTATTCAGATGATAGTCACACACTGAGTTTAAGGACTGTCAGCGCTGGTGTGTGTTGCACATGCAAAATATCAACACTGGCAGTGCAATCCAAGGTTAGTTGTTTGGAGACTTTTAATCGCAGAGTCTGATTGTTTTCTCATATAGTTTGCATATTTTCCCTGCATCTTTCCCTTGTTTACCAGTTCTGCTTTCTGGCACGCTGGCCTTTGTTGTAAAGTGACATTTAAATGAATCATTTCATTCATCACCAAGCAGTCTTTTCATTGCCATCGCTTCAAAGGGAGGACGGAAGGATCGAACCAGCATCATATAGGTTGGGAGAGAGATGACCGCTCTACTGCCTGAGCCACGCCGCCCCCAAATGTCTAATGTTCAAAAAATACAATCAAATTCCGTTTTTGAAACTGATTTTGGCCACTTGTGCCCGCGATCTTGTCCTTTTGGTCACTACCCAAAGCTCAAGACCACAGGTGAGGGTAGGAACGTAGCTCAACCGGTAAATTGAGAGCGTTGCCTTCCAGCTCACCACAACAGACAGATGTAGAGCCTGCATCACCGCAGACGCCGCACCAATCCGGCACCTTGGAACAGATTGATAACAAAAACCGAGGATATAGTCAAGTAAAAAAATCAGGACACCCAATGATGTAAGCTTTCAACTCCTGAACTGCTGCACACAAATGGGTGAAATTTGCCCAAACATGCACCCCAACATGGTGGCACTGTTATTAAAGTCCAGTTTGACACCATGAGTCGAATTGACTTGAAGTTTCAAGAATCCCCACAAAAGTTGGTAAACGCCATTCAAGGGAATGACAACACTGTCTTTGGAGTAAGATTGACTAAAAACACTGCCGCTATCAAGCAAAAACTCTTTGCAGGGGCACGGGTGGGTGGAACTTACACCAACCATTTGTCTACTGCAGGGGTGTCCAAAATATTTCCACAGTGGGCCACATATGGAAAAATGAAAGAATGTATGTCACTTTTTAAAGCAAATGTTAGGTTATATATATTTATACAGTGGTGTGAAAAACTATTTGCCCCCCTTCCTGACTTTTTGTCACACTTCAATGTTTCTGCTCATGAAAAAGAGTTAACTATTAGTCAAAGATAACATCATTGAACACAAAATGAGGACTGCCAAGACTTTTGGGAAAGGATCTTGTGGACTGACCTTTTTGGAAGGTGCGTGTCCCCTTACACCTGGCGTAAAAGTAACACAGCATTTCATAAAAAGAAGAGTCAAATATGGTGGTGGTAGTGTGACAATCTGGGCTTGTTTTGCTGCTTCAGGACCTGGAAGGCTTGCTGGGATAGATGGAAGCATGAATTCTACTGTCTACCAAAAAATCCTGAAGGAGAATGTCCGGCCATCTGTTGGTCAACTCAAGCTAAAGCCATCTTGGGTGCTGCAGCAGGACAATGACCCAAAACACACCAGCAAATCCACCTCTGAATGGCTGAAGAAAAACCAAATGAAGACGTCGGAGTGGCCTAGTCAAAGTCCTGACCTGAATCCCATGGAGATGCTGTGGCATGACCTTAAGAAGGCGCTTCATGCTAGAAAAGCCTCAAATAAAGCTGAATGACAACAATTCTGCAAAGATGAGTGGGCCAAAATTCCTCCAGAGCGTGTAAAAGACTTGTTGCAAGTTATGGCAAACGTTTGATTGCAGTTATTGCTGCTAAGGGTGCCCAACCAGTTATTAGGTGCGGGGGCAATTACTTTTTCACACAGGGCTATGTGGGTTTGGATTTTTTTCTCCCTAAATAATAAAAACATTCATTTCAAAACTGCATTTTGTGTTTACTTGTGTTATCCTTGACTAATATTAAAATGTGTTTGATGATCAGAAACATTTTGTGTGACAAACATGCAAAAGAATAAAAAGTCAGGAGAAGGGGGCAAATAGTTTTTCACACCACTGTATATACTTTGGTCTTTTTTTGCCTTTAAAAATATTTAAACTTTCTTCTACTACATTTTTTCACGATATGATGTGATTTTATCCCCATTAAAAATGTGCAATATATTTGACTTTAATTTCATAAAATTTCAGCTTCTTTTCTTTTACATTTTTGCTATTTTTTCCCGTCTACTTTAAGTTTTTGCTTGTGAATTTTCTGCTTATAATACTGACTTCAATCCCATAATATTTTGACTTCATTCCGGTAACATTACTTTTTCCGAAACCTCATTTTCCAAAAAATTTTTGTTTTGAAACATTGCTGTTTTTTTTTTTCCCTCATAATATTACAAGTTTAAACAGTCAAAATAACGTCCTTTTGCTTTTTTCTCAACTGATGTTATTTTTATTATATTATATATTATATTATATGTAAAATGTAAGTGTTTTTTCTTTGATCTAATTATCTAGTGTAGTGCCATCTCTGGGTCGGGGATGAAGTTCTGCCTCAAGTGGAGGAGTTTTATGAGGCTTGGGCTCTTGTTCATGGGTGACGGAAGGATGAACAGGCGGATTGGTGCGGTGACCGCAGGGACTCGGTCTGTCGTGGTGAAGAGGGAGCTGAGCCGAAAGGCAAAGCTCTCAATTTATGGGTCGATCGACGTTCCAACCCTCACCTACGGTCATTAGCTTTGGGTAGTGACCGAAAGGACAAGATCGCCGGTACAAGCGGCCGGAATGAGTTTTCTCCGCAGGGTGACCGGGCTCTCCCTTAGAGAAGCACCGTCATCCCGGAAGAGACTCGGATTGAGAGGAGCCAGATGAGGTGGCTCGGGCATCTGGTTAGGATGCCTCCTTGGGGAAGTGCGACCAGGCACGTCCGACCAGTAGGAGGCCCAGGACACGTCGGAGAGACTATGTCTATCAGCTGGCCTGGGAACGCCTCGGGATCTGCCGGGAAGAGCTGGACGAAGTGGCTGGTGAGAGGGAAGTTTGGACTTCCTTGCTTAGGCTGCTGCTCCCGCGACCCGACCTCGGATAAGAGGAAGAAAATGGATGGATCATTCTCTACATTTTGACTTTTTTACTGTTAAATTACTGCTGACTTCCATTTTTGCTGTTTGCAAATCTGCTGCGGGCCACTTTGGACACCCCTGGTCGAATGCAAATGAAACTTTGAGTATATGTGTATCACATACATGCCAAATGTGATATCAACTCCTAAATCCAGTAAGTTGGTGTGACTGCCAAAAACATAAACAAAGACTAGACAGGTTGATCCCAACTGAGATTTGCATATGGCATGTGAGTCACACAGGGCAAAAGACGCACACACATGCCACTCATCAAACGAGCTACACGTCTTCTCTGTTCTTTTGTACAAACACTGCAAGAGTTGTTTTTTAAAATCCAAGCAAATGGTAGAATTTTCAGTTTCAGCAGTCTGACACATTTTGGACACCTCTCTCTGTCTCATTTCCCAAAGGGCTGCTGTGGTCTTTGAGTACAAAAGTGCATCTTTGGGCCGATGCACTGTGGTGCCCTCGTCTACATCATCCGCGGTGCTGGGCACTACATGAAATCAAATATCTATTTCTTAGTGTTCTCCCAAGCCTCCATCCATCTATCCATTTTCCTTGCCGCTTATCCTCATTAGGGTCGCGGGGGTATGCTGGAGCCCATCCTAGCCGACTTTGGGAGAGAGGCGGGGTACACCCTCGACCGGTTGCCAGTCAAAATCAGGGCACATTGATTTTCCTCTATTGTCCTTGTCCTTCTGCCAGGGTGGCTAGTCCATACCTGATCACACGATTCCTGCTTGCAGTGACTATGTAGTATCTACGTTTAAATGTAGCTATTGGCGAGGGTGATGGGAAAAAATGTCACGGACAGGAAGTAACGTCACTACCTCGCCACCATTCACATACTTTGGGCGAACGTTCTGCACAATAGAGTCCATACCAAAGCTGCTGAGAGAAGTGGCTAGGACTAGTCACCGTGGAAGAAGTACCCAACCATTGTCTTTGCTTTTTTCTTTTGCTCGGTAAATGCAATGGAAAAAAGCCCACGTAAAAGACAAAGACAAAACAAAAAAAGCAAAGACAAAATGAAAAATGAATATGCGGTATAATAAATGGATGGATGGAGCACATTGGTTTTCGTCCTGGTCGTGGAACTGTGGACCAGCTCTATACTCTCAGCAGGGTGCTTGAGGGAGGATGGGAGTTTTCATGTGTTTTGTGGACTAGAGAAGGCATTTCGACCATGTCCCTCAACTGTAAGGAGTGCTCCGGGAATATCTGGTATCAGACCACTTAATTCAGGTGGTTCGTTCGACTCCTTTATCAACCAGCTGTGAGAGAAACGGGAGTCTGTGACCAGTATCAGAGTTTGGTTCGCATTGCTGACAACAAATCCAGTGAGGGTTGGACCCACCAGGGCTGCCCTTTGTCACTGATTCTGCCAATTACTTTTATGGACAGAATTTCTAGGTTCAGCTATGGTGCCGAGGGGTTTCGGTTTGGTGACTGCAGAATTGGGTCTCTGCTTTTTGTGGACGACGTGGTCCTGTTGGCTTCATCAAGCGGTTAGCCGAAAGCCAAAGCTCTCAGTTTACCGGTCAGTCTCGGTCAAATGTTCCTACCCTGACCTGGGGTCATGAGCTTTGGGTAGTGACCGAAAGGACAGCATAGCAGTTCCAAGAGGCCAAAATTAGTTTCCAGGGTGGCTGGGCTCTCCCTTAGATATAGGATGAGAAGCACTGTCATCCTGGAGAGACAGAGTCATCCTACACATTGAGAGCAACCAGATGATCCTAACCATCTGGGGATGCATACCGGACGCGTGTTCACAGCACTTCTGACTGGTAGGAGGTCTTGGGAAAGTTCCAGGACACGTTGGAGAGACTTTGTCTCTCAACTGGCCAGGGAAGACCTCGGGATCCACTGGGAGGAGCTGGACGAAGTGGCTGGGGAGAGGGAAGTAAGGGTTTCCCAGCTTAGGCAGGTGCCTAAGCTGGGAAACCCTTACTCGCGAGACAACTTAAAACTTAAAACTTACTCGCGAGACAACCGAACATCAACAACTCCACACAGAATTGTCCAACGGAGATTCCACTCAGATCTTCCAGATCTTCGACATGCTAACCACGAGGCCGTCATGCGTAATATGAACATTTTTTCCTTAAATGATACTTTTTTGTTTTGTTCCGCAAATATTTCAGCATTTACATGTTCTTATAATACTATGACTTTATTCCCATAATGTTATGACTTTACAAGGGAGTGCAGAATTATTAGGCAAATGAGTATTTTGACGACATCATCCTCTTTATGCATGTTGACTTACTCCAAGCTGTATAGTCTGGAAAGCCTACAACCAATTAAGCATATTAGGTGATGTGTAATTAGAAGGGGAGTGGTCTAATGACATCAACATCCTATATCAGGTGTGCATAATTATTAGGCAACTTCCTTTCCTCTGGCAAAATGGGTCCAAAGAAGGACTTGACAGGCTCCGAAAAGTCAAAAATAGTGAGATATCTTGCAGAGGGATGCAGCACTCTTACAATTGCCAAGCTTCTGAAGCGTGATCGTCGAACAATCAAGCGTTTCGTTCAAAATAGTCAACAGGGTCGCAAAAAGCGTGTGGAAAAACCAAGGCGCCAAATTACTGCCCATGAACTGAGAAAAGATGCCGAGATGCCACTTGCCACCAGTTTTGCCATATTTCAGAGCTGCAACATCACTGGAGTGCCCAAAAGCACAAGGTGTGCAATACTCAGACATGGCCAAGGTAAGAAAGGCTGAAAAACCACCACCACTGAACAAGACACACAAGCTTAAAACGTCAAGACCGGGCCAAGAAATATCTGAAGACAGATTTTTCTAAGGTTTTATGGACTGATGAAATGAGAGTGAGTCTTGATGGGCCTGATGGATGGGCTCGTGACTGGATCGGGAAAGGGCAGAGAGCTCCAGTCCAACTCAGACGCCAGCAAGGTGGAGGTGGAGTACTGGTTTGGGCTGGTATTATCAAAGATGAGCTTGTGGGGCTTTTTTGGGTTGAGGATGGAGTCAAGCTCAACTCCCAATCCTACTGCCAGTTTCTGGAAGACACCTTCTTCAAGCAGCGGTACAGGAAGAAGTCTGCATCCTTCAAGAAAAACATGATTTTCATGCAGGACAATGCTCCATCACACGCGTCCATGTACTCCACAGCGTGGCTGGCAAGAAAGGGTCTAAAAGAAGAAAAACTAATGACATGGCCTCCTTTGTTCACCTGATCTGAACCCCATAGAGAACCTGTGGTCCGTCATCAAATGTGAGATTTACAAGGAGGGAAAACAGTACACCTCTCTGAACAGTGTCTGGGAGGCTGTGGTTGCTGCTGCACGCATTGTTGATGGTGAACAGACCAAAACAGTGACAGAATCCATGGATGGCACGATTTTGGGAGTCCTTGCAAAGAAAGGTGGCTATATTGCTCACTGATTTGTTTTTTTGTTTTTTTGTTTTTGAATGTCAGAAATGTATATTTGTGAATGTTGAGATGTTATATTGGTTTCAGGTGGTGAAAATAAATAATTCAAATGGGTATATATTTGGTTTTTGTTAAGTTGCCTAATAATTATGCACAGTATTAGTCACCCGCACACACGGATATCCCCCTAAAATGGCTAAAACTAAAAACAAACTAAAAACTTCTTCCAAAATATTCTGCTTTGATATTAATGAGTTTTTTGGGTTCATTGAGAACATGGTTGTTGTTCAAAAATAAAATGAATCCTCAAATATACAACTCGCCTAATAATTCTGCACTCCCTCACACAAAAATCATAACTCTTTTCAGCCTAATTTTCCTAGAGTTGCAACTTCGTTCTTTGTTTCAATTTGTTTCTCGCAATAACTTTAGCAATTAACATTTCAAATTTATGCCTCTAAAAATGACATTATCTTTGAAAAATCTTCTAATACCATAACTTTTTCCACAACCTAATTTTCCAAAATGTGCAACTTCATTCTTTGTTTTGTTTCTCATAATATTACGACTTTAGAAAACAATGTTTTTTTAAATATTTTGACTTTATGCTTCCCAATAATAGCATGACTTTATTCTTGACTTCCCCTTATGACAGGGGTGTCCAAACCTTTCCAGCGAGGGCCGCATAAGAAAAAAAACATCTGAAGCTTTGTGTTACAGGTGTTATTATTATTATTAACTTTTCTCCTTATCTTACACTTTTTTGCTCAATTTTGCATTTAAAATGTTCCATCCGTCCATCCATTTTCTTTTGCTTCGGTCAGGTCGCGGGGGCAGCAACCTAAGCAGGAAAGCACAGAGCTCCCTCTCCCCGGCCACTTCGTCCAGCTCTTCCCGGCAGATCCCGAGGCATTCCAGGCCAGCTGAGAGACATAGTCTCTCCAGCGTGTCCTGGGTCTTCCCCGAGGCCTCCTACCGGTTGGATGTGCCCTGAACACCTCCCCAGGGAGGTGTTCGGGAGGCATCCTAACCAGATGCCCGAGGCACATCATCTGCCTTTTCTGAATGCGGAAGAGCAGCGGTTCTACTCCGAGTCTCTCCCGGATGACAGTGCTTCTCACCCTATCTCTAAGGAGCCCAGCCACCCTGCGGAGAAACTCATTTCGGCCGTTTGCACCCGCGTTCTTGTTCTTTCGGTCACTACCCAAAGCTCATGACCATAGGTGAGGGTAGGAATGTAGCTCCACCGGTAAATCGAGAGCTTTGACTTTCGGCTCAGATTCACCACAATGGACCGATGCAGAGTCCAGATCAGAAGCTGCACCAATCCGTCTGTCCATCTCGTGTTCCGTCCTCCCCTTACTCGTGAACAAAACCCTGAGGTACCCTACTTGAGCCAGGATGTCATCTCTGAAGATGGCACTCCACCCTTTTTCCAGCCGAGAACCATGAACTTGGAGATCCTGATTCTCATCCCGGCCGATTCACACTCAACTGCAAACCGATCCAGTGAGAGTTGAAGGTCACGGCTTGATGAAGCCAACAGGACCACATCATCCGCCAAAAAAAGAGACCCAATCCTGCGGCCATCAAACCGGACCCCCTTTAACGCACTGGCTGCGCCTAGAAATTCTGCCCATAAAAGTAATGAACAGAATCTGGCGGGGTCCAACCCTCACTGGAAATGGGTCCGACTGCCAGCAATGCGAACCAAACTCTGACACCGGCCATACAGGGAACAAACCGCCTGAAATAGATGGTCCGATACCCCGTGTTCCCGGAGCACTCACCACAGTACTACCCTGGTTGGGCAAACCAGGGCAAACCTCAAACGCCCTGCTGAGAGTATAGAGCAGCTCCACAGTTCCAGGACAACAACAAATATCGTGATAAATAAAGCACACGTAAAGTACAAGCTGTCCGGGTAGAACCCGCGTACGTTCCCATCTTTGCAAGTTGAAATGATACAAATGGCTAATTCCATTGTTTGAATTTGTCATAATCCCTCCCAAAACCCGGTGTGATTCACTCACATGCTTTGCATGTTGAATAACAGCCACAAACCACAAACATATGGCTGGCCCCATTCAAATGCTGAGCACTGTGAGCACACACACACACACACACACAGGGGATGTTTGGGCTCAGACGTCAGAGGGGAAAGCCGATCGCAGCCGTACTCCAGCCACGGACACTGTAGTGTCCTGAAATAACCCGCCGGGTTCTGAAGTCGTTTCATTGGGATGGAGCAACAAAAAGCACCCAGACTGCAACCTGAACGTGAACTAGGCGACGTATCGTTCCCGTCGAAGCCTTTACTCACCGCGAGGTGTAGCGGGCGATTGTTACATAAAGTCGAAGCCAAACAAGTTTTAGGGAGCAACTTGTTGTGCATTGTGAAGAAAGCAGAATTTGGGGGGGAGACAAAAACAACCACAGAAAGTTCAATTGGTCCCACAGGCAAAATTGGGAAGTGGGGGAAAAAAAGAGAGTGATTTCACAAAGAGCAAAAACACATTGCCGTTGACAGATTGAATCGGAGAGCCGTGAGAGTGAGCAGCAGGTCGATGAAGAGAGAGACCTGTATTCGCTGCCATGTCTCCCCATGTGTGTGTACGTGCGAGTGCACGTGGGTGTGCGCACTGCTTTCTTCTCCTTTCCTCATTACACACGCCAAGTTTCTGTTTCCTGCCTGGTCTAAAAAAAATGTGGTGGGTGCATTTCAACATCTCCCCATTAAAGAGAAAGATGAGGAGGACACGGAGGGGCGTTCTGCGAGGAGCTGCAACGTATAAACCCGCAGAGACAACAGCGTGCACCAGCGCAGATGCACGCCGCGGCTTTAAGTCGCTTTCCCCCGTGAGGTGACAGCTTCACTTTCTTCGCAGCGTGTCATCAGTTTGCTATTTCATCCATCATCACGACACACGCAGAACAGACATGACGATATTGACGACCAATGATTATCCAGGATTGACGGCCTTTTTGAGACCAATTTTTCATTAATCGCAATAATAAATACAAACAAAAAAACTATATGAAAATAAAATCAGTGTCGTCGTGCATCTTATTAAAAAAATCGCAATTATTCCGGTTTAATAACTAATTAATAAATCATACTGTTTCATGATCGAATACCACCAATTGTTGGTAAAAAAAAAAAGAAGCAAATATTATGTATTTTGCCTAAATTAAGCATTTTAAGCAAAAAAATGGTACACAAACTAAAATACAAATACAAAGCATTCAAGAGATGCATTCAAAGACGCTTGGTGTCAGTAACGTTACTGTAATGTCAGGTGAGACACAGGTGAAGCACCAGACTAGGTCACCTAAACAACAGGCTTGTCTTGCAAGTTTGAATGACCTCCCAACAGGCATATTAGTGCCTAATAGAAACACTTGCTGCTTTTGCGGCCACAACCCATGGCAAGCTGAATCTCAGCTCTGAACCTTAGACGTCAAAAACTCTAGCTGAAGCGTGTGGATGCATGTGTGTGTGCGTGTGTGTGGAAAGGTCAAACGGAGCATTTAACTTTGTGTCATAACAAGTGTGCAACATTAGCTCAGGTTTTTACAATAAACCTCATTTACAGTAACAACACAGGCACAGATTATTGACAAATATATTAATAACGTTTCCGTAAACGAGGGCCTACCGACTAGTAATGTGCATCACATTAGACATCTAATATTTGACTATACTGAAGAACACATTAAATGCCCAACCAAGTCAGCCGGTTGCTTTTTTCAGATTTCTGATGNAACCTGTGGTCCGTCATCAAATGTGAGATTTACAAGGAGGGAAAACAGTACACCTCTCTGAACAGTGTCTGGGAGGCTGTGGTTGCTGCTGCACGCATTGTTGATGGTGAACAGACCAAAACAGTGACAGAATCCATGGATGGCACGATTTTGGGAGTCCTTGCAAAGAAAGGTGGCTATATTGCTCACTGATTTGTTTTTTTGTTTTTTTGTTTTTGAATGTCAGAAATGTATATTTGTGAATGTTGAGATGTTATATTGGTTTCAGGTGGTGAAAATAAATAATTCAAATGGGTATATTTGGTTTTTGTTAAGTTGCCTAATAATTATGCACAGTAATAATCACTCGCACACACGGATATCCTCCTAAAAAGGCTAAAACTAAAAACAAACTAAAAACTTCTTCCAAAATATTCTGCTTTGATATTAATGAGGTTTTTGGGTTCATTGAGAACATGGTTGTTGATCAATAATAAAATGAATCCTCAAATATACAACTCGCCTAATAATTCTGCACTCCCTCACACAAAAATCATAACTCTTTTCAGCCTAATTTTCCTAGAGTTGCAACTTTGTTCTTTGTTTCAATTTGTTTCTCGCGATAACTTTAGAAATTAACATTTCAAGTTTATGCCTCTAAAAATGACATAATCTTTGAAAAATCTTCTAATACCATAACTTTTTCCACAACCAAATTTTCCAAAATGTGCAACTTCATTCTTTGTTTTGACTTTAGAAAACAATGTTTTTTTAAATATTTTGACTTTATGCTTCCCAATAATAGCATGACTTTATTCTTGACTTCCCCTTATGACAGGGGTGTCCAAACCTTTCCAGCGAGGGCCGCATAAGAAAAAAAACATCTGAAGCTTTGTGTTACAGGTGTTATTATTATTATTAACTTTTCTCCTTATCTTACACTTTTTTGCTCAATTTTGCATTAAAAATGTTCCATCCGTCCATCCATTTTCTTTTGCTTCGGTCCGGTCACGGGGGCAGCAACCTAAGCAGGAAAGCACAGAGATCCCTCTCCACGGCCACTTCGTCCAGCTCTTCCCGGCAGATCCCGAGGCGTTCCAGGCCAGCCGAGAGACATAGTCTCTCCAACGTGTCCTGGGTCGTCCCCGAGGCCTCCTACCGGTTGGATGTGCCCTGAACACCACCCCAGGGAGGTGTTCGGGAGGCATCCTAACCAGATGCCCGAGACACATCATCTGACTAATCTAAATGCGGAAGAGCAGCGGTTCTACTCCGAAACTCTCCCGGATGACAGTGCTTCTCACCCTATCTCTAAGGAGCCCAGCCACCCTGCGGAGAAACTCATTTCGGCCGTTTGCACCCGCGTTCTTGTTCTTTCGGTCACTACCCAAAGCTCATGACCATAGGTGAGGGTAGGAATGTAGCTCCACCGGTAAATCGAGAGCTTTGACTTTCGGCTCAGATTCACCACAATGGACCGATGCAGAGTCCAGATCAGAAGCTGCACCAATCCGTCTGTCCATCTCGTGTTCCGTCCTCCCCTTACTCGTGAACAAAACCCTGAGGTACCCTACTTGAGCCAGGATGTCATCTCTGAAGATGGCACTCCACCCTTTTTCCAGCCGAGAACCATGAACTTGGAGATCCTGATTCTCATCCCGGCCGATTCACACTCAACTGCAAACCGATCCAGTGAGAGTTGAAGGTCACGGCTTGATGAAGCCAACAGGACCACATCATCCGCCAAAAAAAGAGACCCAATCCTGCGGCCATCAAACCGGACCCCCTTTAACGCACTGGCTGCGCCTAGAAATTCTGCCCATAAAAGTAATGAACAGAATCTGGCGGGGTCCAACCCTCACTGGAAATGGGTCCGACTGCCAGCAATGCGAACCAAACTCTGACACCGGCCATACAGGGAACAAACCGCCTGAAATAGATGGTCCGATACCCCGTGTTCCCGGAGCACTCACCACAGTACTACCCTGGTTGGGCAAACCAGGGCAAACCTCAAACGCCCTGCTGAGAGTATAGAGCAGCTCCACAGTTCCAGGACAACAACAAATATCGTGATAAATAAAGCACACGTAAAGTACAAGCTGTCCGGGTAGAACCCGCGTACGTTCCCATCTTTGCAAGTTGAAATGATACAAATGGCTAATTCCATTGTTTGAATTTGTCATAATCCCTCCCAAAACCCGGTGTGATTCACTCACATGCTTTGCATGTTGAATAACAGCCACAAACCACAAACATATGGCTGGCCCCATTCAAATGCTGAGCACTGTGAGCACACACACACACACACACACAGGGGATGTTTGGGCTCAGACGTCAGAGGGGAAAGCCGATCGCAGCCGTACTCCAGCCACGGACACTGTAGTGTCCTGAAATAACCCGCCGGGTTCTGAAGTCGTTTCATTGGGATGGAGCAACAAAAAGCACCCAGACTGCAACCTGAACGTGAACTAGGCGACGTATCGTTCCCGTCGAAGCCTTTACTCACCGCGAGGTGTAGCGGGCGATTGTTACATAAAGTCGAAGCCAAACAAGTTTTAGGGAGCAACTTGTTGTGCATTGTGAAGAAAGCAGAATTTGGGGGGGAGACAAAAACAACCACAGAAAGTTCAATTGGTCCCACAGGCAAAATTGGGAAGTGGGGGAAAAAAAGAGAGTGATTTCACAAAGAGCAAAAACACATTGCCGTTGACAGATTGAATCGGAGAGCCGTGAGAGTGAGCAGCAGGTCGATGAAGAGAGAGACCTGTATTCGCTGCCATGTCTCCCCATGTGTGTGTACGTGCGAGTGCACGTGGGTGTGCGCACTGCTTTCTTCTCCTTTCCTCATTACACACGCCAAGTTTCTGTTTCCTGCCTGGTCTAAAAAAAATGTGGTGGGTGCATTTCAACATCTCCCCATTAAGGAGAAAGATGAGGAGGACACGGAGGGGCGTTCTGCGAGGAGCTGCAACGTATAAACCCGCAGAGACAACAGCGTGCACCAGCGCAGATGCACGCCGCGGCTTTAAGTCGCTTTCCCCCGTGAGGTGACTGCTTCACTTTCTTCGCAGCGTGTCATCAGTTTGCTATTTCATCCATCATCACGACACACGCAGAACAGACATGACGATATTGACGACCAATGATTATCCAGGATTGACGGCCTTTTTGAGACCAATTTTTCATTAATCGCAATAATAAATACAAACAAAAAAACTATATGAAAATAAAATCAGTGTCGTCGTGCATCTTATTAAAAAAATCGCAATTATTCCGGTTTAATAACTAATTAATAAATCATACTGTTTCATGATCGAATACCACCAATTGTTGGTAAAAAAAAAAAGAAGCAAATATTATGTATTTTGCCTAAATTAAGCATTTTAAGCAAAAAAATGGTACACAAACTAAAATACAAATACAAAGCATTCAAGAGATGCATTCAAAGACGCTTGGTGTCAGTAACGTTACTGTAATGTCAGGTGAGACACAGGTGAAGCACCAGACTAGGTCACCTTAACAACAGGCTTGTCTTGCAAGTTTGAATGACCTCCCAACAGGCATATTAGTGCCTAATAGAAACACTTGCTGCTTTTGCGGCCACAACCCATGGCAAGCTGAATCTCAGCTCTGAACCTTAGACGTCAAAAACTCTAGCTGAAGCGTGTGGATGC
>QODF01000141.1:1372133-1389485 GCA_024372805.1 Oostethus manadensis
GATAGATAGATAGATAGATAGATAGATAGATAGATAGATAGATAGATAGATAGATAGATAGATAGATAGATAGATAAACGGACAGATGGGTAGATGGATGAATGGATGGATGAATAGATAGATGATAGATGGATGGATGGATGGATGAACTGATGGATAGAAGGATAGATGGATGGATGGATAGATGATAGATGGATGGATGGATGGATGAACTGATGGATAGAAGGATAGATGGATGGATGGATAGATGATAGATGGACAGATGGATGGATAGATGGATAGATGATAGATGGATGGATGGATGAACTGATGGATAGAAGGATAGATGGATGGATGTATATATGATAGATGGATAGATGGATGATGGATGGATGGATGGATGGATGGATGGATAGATAGGTAGATGATGGATGGATAGATGGATGATGGATGGATAGGTAGATGATAGATGTATAGGTGGATGGATGGATGGATGATAGATGGGTAGGTGGATGATGGATAGAAGGATAGATGGATGGATGGATAGATGATAGATGGATAGGTGGATGGATGGATGGACTGATGGATAGAAGGATAGATGAATGGATGGATAGATGATAGATGGGTAGGTGGATGGATGGATAGACTTTATTAATCTTCAAGAGAAATTAACATTTCCATCAGTTCTGTAAAACTGCCATAATAAACTTAAACACTTAATCACAACATCAAACAACCAAGGAAAGACAGGAGAGATAAGACATACAAGAAAATAGAAGAAGATTAAAGAAATCTGGAAAATAAGACTTCAAACTTGCAGTACGTAATAGGCTAATAAGTCCAGTTCTGTGTGTGTCTTTATCGCGCCCACTCTGTTGTGTTAAAAAATCTCAGCGTGGAGGATAAATGATCTTCTCGGTATGTCAGTGGAGCAGGACAGTGAGAGTAATCTGCCACTGAAGCTGCTCTTCTGTTGGGAGAAGATGCTGTGCACTGGGTGCATGCAAAAATCTGCTTCACTCGCGTTTGCCGTTAAATGATTTGAATACTTTGCTATTTAACTGTACACAATGCCACCAGGGAAATGCGGGGGGCTGACCGGTGCCCACTGACATCTCACCCTCATCTCCATAACAACAGTGGCACCACTAGGGAGGGGGGCTGACCCTTAGCCTAACGTCTATGTGTGTATGTGTGAATTTGTTTGACTGGAGGGGGGAGGATAGGCTGCGATGATGAGATTCCACCCATACACCCGTGGGAATCTCAAGCAAGCTTGTTTAGACTTTAGCAAAACAAACACAAACAACACACACGCTAACCGAGTACGCATGCCAAGCTTTAAACCGCCCTTGACCAGGACCTTGCCTGAATCCATCAATCCATTACCTGGCCTTGCTGTACATGCATATGGACCGGACAGCGGAGGGGGCGGGGGGCCAAGGATAGAGGCAGACAGGAAATGGCACTAACTTCAGGATGAAATGTTCACATGTAAAAATGGAAGTGTATTATGCAGGGTAAGTTTACCCGGGGGGCAATAGATGGGCGGCACTGACTCCATTCAGGCCAAGGGGAGGTTCTGTCATTTTGGTTTTGACAATAATGTTAAGTTATTGGACCGCACGGTGGCTGAGTGGTTAGCACATTGGCCACACAGTCAGGACATCTGGAAGTTCAAATCTCCGTTGGGCATCTCTGTGTGGAGGTTTGCATGTTCTCCCCGTGCGTGTGTGGGTTTTCTCCGGGTACTCCGCTTTCCTCCCACATTCCAAAAACATGCATGTTAGCTTCATTGGCCGCTCTAAATTGTCCATTAGAGTGTGAATGTTTGTTTGTCTGCCCTGAGATTGACTGGCGACCAGTCCAGGGTGTACCCCGCTTCCCGCCCAAAGCCTGCTGGGATAGGCTCCAGCATCCCCGTGACCCTAATGAGGATAAGCGCTATAGAAAATGAATGAATGAACAACACTGTTATTACATTAACACTCCTTTGGTATTTGTATAGAGTCTTTGGCGGAGAGCGTTTCGGTACTGCACTTGTTTGTCATTCACGCATCTACATGAGGTTTTGTGTCCTTCTTCACTCCAAAGCCATTTCATAGCTTGCACTTGTACCTTTTTCCCATTATGGAGACATTAGGTTCTGCGGAAATAGTCAACATTAAGCCAAACCAAACTGATCTAAGAAAAACAAAGCAAAACATACAAACATTGTCCACATCAAGGATGTCTAAAGTGCAGCCCGGGGGCCATTCGTTGCCCATGGTTGCTTTTTTATTGGCCCGCAGCACAATCTCAAACTATAATTTAATATGATTAAGCAGCAAGTCAGCAGTAGTTTTACAAGAATAAAGTCAAAATATTAAGAGTAAAAGTTTGCAGTCTAACAAGAAAATGTAATACTTATGGAATAACGTAATGAAAAAATATATACAAATAATGTAAATTGTAGGAATATCAAATTTAAAGTGCGTTGTTTTAAAAACACAAATAAAAAAGGTTTTAAAGAAAAAAAGTCTATTGTATGAGAATAAACTCCACATATTATGAAGATAAATAATGTCATTTTGTAGCTTAGAGTTGAAATATTATAGATTTTTTTTGATGTCCCAATAAAACAAACCCAAAAATGTGTTTGAAACTGTTGGAATAAAGTCATAATATAACGAGAACTACACAAGGACTTTTAAGGAGAAAGTTGAAATATTTTGAAAAAAAACAACAGCAAAAATGGGGGCGGGAGGGGGGGGGTGCAAAGACAAAGCTATCACAAAGTTCAGATGTAAAATACCAAAGTTGCCCTCGCATCCGTCCATTTTTCCGTATGCGGTCCTTGCTGGAAAAGGTTAGGACACCCCTGGTCAATACTGTCCCATTTTAAAATGTCAAAGAAAAGCCCCATTTTTGTGAGAAAATTGCGAGGTTTCCTTAGGTGGGGGACACATTTTTATTACGCTAAGGTTCAAGGCTTTGTGAGCACAAAGCACAATGCTTCATAGGCTGATTACCAGGACTGAAACTGGTTATTTCCTTTTCGTGGCGCCTCAAACTAATCCTTGCACACACACACACAAGTGGGAATGAAAGGGCAGCCATGTCTTCCTCTGGAGATAACAGCCGGTACTTTCCATTACCGTGGTAATCTCTAACGCCACCAAAGTATCCCCCAGGTAAATACCAGTCTTTACAGCGCATCGCTTTGATGGCAATGTAAACAGCGTATCTGTATCAACTTCACACAGGTCTCAGGATTGGTGGTTCTCACAGTGCTGGGAAGGTGATCCCTTGGACAAAATTACAGATTTGAAGTACTTAGAGGAGTCCAAAGGGTTTCACAGGACTTATATGGGACCACAAGTCCCATATAAGTGGGAAGTCTGTGATCAGTTCACAATCTGGCTGCACCGTCCGGCGAAAATGGGACCTTTTTTGCCTAAAAATGAGACTGGGATTGTTTGGGGTGTTTTGGTCATACACACACACGCACGCATACACACGCACACGCACGCTCGTCACATCCCGCTCCAAATTTCGCACCTTCACGCCGGGTTTTTCAAACTACATTCATTTTAAAATCACAGAATATAATGAAATATTGCGTATTTTTGGTCTAAACCAGTGGTTCCCAAATAGTGGGGCGGGGTCCCCTGGGGGTGGGGTGGGGGGTTGCGAGAAGCAATATTAGTGTAAGCCTGCCAATATGTCCAAATATTAAATATAAATATATTATTATACTCAACATGCCATTGGACTCCTGACTACACCTCACAACGGTACCCCACAGGACATGTTCTGCAGGGTGGTGTTGCGTGTTCTTCTTCCTCTGGGTCACAGGAGTCGAGTGGTAACCAGCATTGAGGTGCGTTTACCGCCCCAATCACGTTGGATCTTGTTAGACGATCTTCAGAGTAAAGCCGATCGGCAGCCGATACTGATCCCGAAGATCGAATCGGTACATCCCTTGTGTCCTGTATGGGAGCCATAAGATATCGTCTCTGCTATTTGAGGATGATATGGTCCTGATGGCCTCATCAAGCTGTGACCACAAAACTCAGGACTTCCAAATCCGAAGCCACGGTTTTCAGCTGGAAAAGGGTGGATTTCCCATTACGCACTGGAGTGGAAGTAAGATCTTGCCCTGGGTGGAGAGGTTCATGTGTCTCAGGATCTCATTCACAAGTAAGGGAAGGCTGGACCATGAGATCCACAGGGAATGCTGCAGCTTCTACAGTATTGCGGTTGCTGTACGTCTTGCAGCTGGCCTGGGAACGACTCGGTGTCCCCTGGGTGGGACTGGAAGAGGTAAGTCTGGCATTCCCTACTGAGACTGCTCCCCTGACCGGGACCCAGATTGAGCTAAGCAGAAGAGAGCTCCCTCACTGATGTATTTTTATAAAGACTTTCTATGCTTTGGCTTGCAGCCATAAGTCCGTTTACTTCTTGTTTTAAAAGGTACAGTTGTACTGGCCTTTCTGCAGCGTACTGCAATGTTTCAAGCATGCGGGGGAATCATCCATCTTGACATCGTCTTATTGGTCAAAGCCCAAACAGCATGAAAAACGCTGGTCTTGCTGCTACCTCAGCACTTCTTCCTCTTCGTCCAGTTTTGTGGCACCATTTTATTCTCAGTCCTCACCGCTTGAACTTGTGTTCTGTTTGACCCGTTTGACACGCTCCACAACTGTATGTGCAAGCGTCACGTCGCATTTGAGTCGCTTTGCAAAGACCCTCTGTGCACGAGGGGGGGGGGTGCACGCTGGCCCCGTACCCAACTGTTGGTGGAGATTAATTCTCACTTTCATCACCGAGCATTGCTCTCGGGGGGAGCCTGGAGGAGACGTGGGCAAAGTGGCTGCAGGGGATTGCGGAGGGTAACGGCTTGCGTGTGCGTGCGTGTTTGTTTGTTCAACGGCATTAAAGGCTACAAACACACAGTCGAGGGGTCTCTCGGTGGGGCCCTAAAACAAACACAGGGTGGTCGCAGCAACCCTGTGCAAAGTGTAAACTCGTTTTAGGCATTCAGTAAAGGCTGAGTTTGCGCCCCTCCCCCCATCGTTGCCACATGCACACGCCTCATCACCTGTCCCCCGGGTTAGGGATATTGGGCAAATGGAAACGGAGTATCGCTTAGTGGAAATGTCACTGAAGGTTTGAGTTGCAGTTCCAAGCCGTCAACAAACTGTTCCCTGCACTTCATCACTCTGCCTCACTCCACTGCATCAATCAATGGCCTGCAAGTCTTGTTGTAAGGAGCACAGGGGGCACGGTGGGGGTTGCTTTGTTATCCTAATAATTCATAGCACCCTGTTTCCTGGGAATACGTGTCAGTGCTCACAGCAAACTTGGACTTACAGTGTGGATCAAGTATTGAAATGTGCCTGTTTTCTCAATTCACCAATAAAACCAATCAGGTTGGCCAAGACCACTTGAGCTCTTTGACTGGCAATTGTTCTTCTAGCTAAGAGTTACGATTGCGTGCGCCCATTTTGGGGGGAACAGATTTTGGCTCCGGCATGACAGAGTCCCAGTGTACTGTGTGTGGAAGAACTTGAGAGCCCTGCCATCAACCCCATGAAGCCCCTTTGGAATGAAGAATTGGAATACAGGTGGTCCTCGGGTTACCAACGAGTCCCGTTCTTGGACTGTGATGTAAGTCAAGTTTTGATTTACATTACGTCGAAACTCATACCTAAAATTTACATAAATTGACACTGAAAGCCAACGCGGTTATTACTGCCGCTTTCCAAAGAGCAGATCCGATAACATGCTCAAGATACTGTAGCACCCTGGCAATGTGTAGCGTTGATAAGGGTTTGTGATTTCCGATTGTCTGTGAATGTGACATGAGTTTTGAGTGTGTGTATGTTGGTGCGGGGGTGGGGAAAGGACAGTCGAGTTTGCTGATGTTGTTTTGGCGCGGCACACAGCGTGTTTTGTATTTGAACCCGAGACTGTTGATCAACCTCCTCGTCAGAGCTGCCACAATTAGTCAGCGAATAATTGATCATCCAGGTGTTCGATTCATCTTCGTTGGTGTAAACATTCTCCGATTTCAGCTTGTCAAATGTAAATGTTTTGATTGTGCTCAGTCATCCATGGAAGCAGGCCTACTTTCTTTGTGTTTCAGGCGAAACAAGACTTTGGGAACACAGCGATCGACATTCTTGCCTCCTTTCTGGTATGCTACCCCTAAGTCTCTGTGTTTGGAGCATCTAGGGCCTAACCCGGTGCTTCTCCATTATTCTCTGTCAAGCCCCCTCGGGGGGAAGACAGAAATGTCTTCACCACCCCCGATTTGAAATACTGCTGAGAAAGTGATATCGATTTATCTATCGACTCTGTACAGACAACAAAACTGCCCCACCAGGAAAACGCAACACCAAGGAGAGATGGGAAGCACACAAAAGGCAAATCGCACGTTGAGTACAATAATCGTGTACAGGTTGGCGGGTCTGCGCTGACATTGCAAGTAGTCCCGGCCTCTAACATTTCACTGGTGGCTTATAAAACGGAGATGCATGAAGATTTGGATTTTGCACTTGGGCGTTTTTTACCTCTCTTTAGAGAGAAATGAAGACAAACAACGCCGAGTGTTGTCTACATCTTATCTGCAGTTGAGGCGCACAAGAAGCTTGAAGTTGAGGCCGACCAAGGGCCACAAATATTTATTGAGCCAACGTCCGGGAGCGTTTATGAAACGGCAACATCTGCGGGGAGTGCTAAGGCGTGAAACGGCCGCCGGGAGGCTTCACCTTGGCGTGCGTAGCTCAAAACAAGACAGCGATTTTCTCCGTCTGGATTAATGTGGAAAACGGAAGATCGGGCCTGACGCCGCCGCGGTCAAAAGCTTGAAAGGGCGGCCAAGTCAGACACCCGCTTGCGACCAAGTCACATTTCGAGGATTCCAATCCGATTCCCATCACGCTGCAGAGCAACCCCTTGGCTGCCCCGCAAACACAGACGCTGTCTCTTCCATCATCCGAAACTGTGCTTTTCAACGACCTTCACCGCATCGATCGCAGACAGACTGGCGCTCAAAGTCCATCTTTGCCACACCGTGAGTCACAAAGCTGCAGGGCCCACAACAAAACTCTTCCTACATTAGTGAGTAGATGACTCATCCGCAGCGATGAACACAACGCAACCTCCAGGCTAGGATCTTGTTACCAGGTAACTTTCTCATGCAACGCAATCCTTACACAATCTGTGCTGCACTTCCAGAAGGTGTGTGTGTGGGGGGGGGGCATACACGTGCTGTATCTGGACTGCTGGGATTCAAGTGACCATAATTCATTCTTCAAGAGCCATGTCTCCAGAATCTCCAGCACTGCGGCGCTGAGGACATGCCAGCACGCAAAGTGTCACCAAAAAAGGCTGAGAAGTGAAAATGCAAAGTCTAAACCAACCTTTGCCGGAGAGCTCCGTGTAGCGACGGGCAGCTCCCGGGTCGCGCTGCCGGCTGGAGGCGCGGATATCCCGGCTACACAGCCCTGCAGCGAGCCCCCGGCCGAGGTCTGCCGGCTGCCTACTCCGACGCTCCCTCGCTGGGGCCGCTGCTTGATGCCGTCCAGCAGGCGAACGAGGAGGATGTTCGCCGGGAGGTCGTCCACTCCGCAGTCCACCAGGATGCGACATTCCGGGCAGCGCAGCTCGTTCCGGGAGCTGACGATGTTCTCCAGACAGCGGCGGCAGAAGGTGTGCTGACACGGCAGCACCTTGGCCGTGGTGTCCAGGCGCTCCAGGCACACCGAGCACTCCAGGAGATCCAGCAGCGACGAAGACTCGTACATGTCGGCGGAGAGGGCGATCATCTGGGCTTCAGGCTCCGTGGAGACGCCGCGGCGGCTGGTTCTTGTGGCGGAGGAACGGACCGCGAGCACAGAACATTCCGGTGCGCAGCGGAAAGACGCCCCGCGCGCGTCGTCTTGCGCGTCCCTCTCCCGGGTCGCCTCCACCGCGTCTCCCTCTCCGTGTGCCCGTCCCTTCGTCTGCTGGCGAGCGTGTCTCCCCCGCGGCTGGGCTGGAAGCGCTGGGGTCACGCTCTCATCACCACCACCACCATCACCACCATCATCACCCAACGGTGGCGCGTGCGCATAGCTGCATAGATCAGGAGGCTGGAGGCAGACGGCTTGTCAATCATCCGATTATCCTCAACATCTCTGCACGGGGCGGGGGAAGTGAGGCCCCAAAAGCCCACGGGGGGGGGTTTCAAGGTGTGAGGTGAGTGCCAGAAGACTTTGGCGGAGGTGCTGCAGCTTGAGAAGAATAAAGCAAAGGTCGGTTTCCAAACAGGGTGGCCAGGTGGGGGCAAAATACCAGCGCAGTAATAAACGTAGCGGTGAAGTCACACAAAGTTGAAATGATTATGAGAAAATTATATTTGAGTTTCTGTTATTTTTTTTTAAATCAATTCTTCCTTACAGTAGCTGTCCCTAAAGAAAATGATTCTCATTGAGAACAGCCGAAGTGGAATAATTGGCATTTTCTGCCCCCTGGTGGTGAAAAGCCGCTACCGCAGCCAATTGTTTCCTTCCCCTATTGCAGGTTGTTAGGGACTAAGGATGTACTGAATAAAAGGCCTCCATTTGTAAGTGCTGTATAGGACTACAATGTAATAAAGAATATTGCTAATAACTTTAGAAAAATTGCAAAACGTGCTGCAAGTGACGTGCAACCAATCGGCTGTTCCACTGACAAAATCCAGGGCAAGTTAATGCATATATGTGCAGTGTGTGTGTGTGTGTGTGTGTGTGTGTGTGTGTCCACCTGTTCAGGCCTGCTCTGCAGCGCCAGAGGGATTAGGAGCGCATGTGCTCGCCCGGGTGTGTCAGTAGGTGAACTGAAGCCATGCATTGCCGGGCAGGGGGTTGGGGGGCTAATTGCCACCCACGATGAAAAGCTCACCGGTGGAGCGCTTACGCAAAGGAAGGAGTGTGTGTATGTGGGCGGGAAATGAGAGCACAGATATGTAGGGATGTATTTCATGCAAAAAAAAATGACCTTAAAACGGTACTCAGCAGAACACAGACCTCCGCCAAGGCCGAAATCCTAAGCATGTCTGTGCTTTTCTTTCCTGGATGCGCCATTTGCTGGATCTGCCATTTAATGTGCTCCTCCCTGTGCCGCCTCTGCACAAAGTAAATCGATGATGCAGTGTTTATGCATGGTGTAGGAATAAAAGGAGTTTACATTGAGGCTAAAATGAGTGCAGCACTTAGCTGCAACCAGCAGAGGTGCTGCTGGCCACCTTTGCAGACTCCCTAGGGGTCTGGGAGCTCCTGTTGAAGAATGAATGCATAAGCATGAGCTAAATGCACCGGTGACATTATTAGGACTTCTTAAAACCTTCTTAAGCCCCCTTAAAACATGTGATGCTGTTTTATTGAAATATATATACTGTATATCCATCCATTTTCTATACCACTTATCTTCATTAGGGTAGCGGGTATGCTGGAGCCCATCCCAGCTGACCCTGAGGCGGGAGGCGGGGTACACCCTGGACTGGTCGCCAGTCAAATCGCAGGGCAGACAAACAAACATTCACACTCACATTCATACCGATGGACAATTTAGAGTTCCCAATGAAGCTAACATGCATGTTTTTGGAATGTGGGAGGAAACTGGAGTACCCGGAGAAAACCCACACAGAGATGCCCAACGGGTGATTTTAACCCTGAACCCCCTGACTGTGAGTCCAATGTGCTACCCACTCATCCACTGTGCGGCATATACATATACATACACATATATGTGTATGTATATGTGTATATATACACACAGTATACTGCATATATATATATATATATATCACTAGGGTTGGACAATTTAAACATGCGTGGGGTTTTTTTCAACATTTGGAAGGAGAAAGCAGTGCCTGGAGAAAATCCGCGCACGCACAGGAGAACATGCACACTCCACACAGAAATGATATTACTTCAAAAAATTATATGTATAAGATTTATTTTTCAATATTTTATGTTGTATGTACTTATAAAATTGTCATAATAAATAATTTATTGTTCATAGATTATATATATTTGTAAATATATCATTAAAATAATTGCTGTGAAACATTCATTCATCCATTTTCTATACCGCTTATCCTCATTAGGGTCGCGGGTATGCTGGAGCCTATCCCATCCCAGCTGACTTCGGGCGGGAGGCGGGGTACATCCTGGACTGGTCGCCAGTATATCGCAGGGCGGACAGACAAACAACCATTCACACTTATGGACAATTTAGAGTCGGCAATGAAGCTAACATGCTCGACGGAGATTCGAACCCTAAACTCTGACTTTTGAACGCTGCATTTTTTTGCAAGCTTGGGTTGAACTTTTGTCAAAATGTTGCGTTACCGTGCAACATTGTGCATGGAATGTATAATGCTGTGGCTGGTGAGAGTGCCTGTGAGGGAAGGAGGTCCAACGCAAGGTTAAGTTGACATATTCAAGCTCAAATGAAATTCGCATTGGACTGAAACGAGACCGACTGGCACTGAAATGAAGGTCAAGCGCAAGCAATGCGCGTCCCGCTGAATGACATCCACCGGGACCTGCCATTTCTTGAAGCTCCTCTTGTCGCCCCCGTAGCACCGCCGTGGAATATCGCGATGCAACAGCCACTCACTCGCAGTCAATGTGAGTGTGACGTTGGCAAGCCCTGATTTGAAACACTTACGCCCGAATTCATCATCCCTGTCGCTCTCTTTAACACAGCCAGCCGGGTCTTCTGCTCAACGTGGTTCATCACCTTTTATGTAATGGTCCACAGCAAATAATTGAGCATCTACAGCAAGAAGTGCTCAAAACTGATTACTAGGGGAAAGCACCCCCTTGTTTCAAGCGTTGGCAAAATCCCAACACTTGAAATATTGCCTCGATGTTTGTAGGTTCTGTTTTTTGTCGGACCATTTGAAAAGAATTACTAACACAAACTGAGTTGGTGAAAAAGCATTATCAGTGAAGCATAGGACTAGAGCTGTCGATCGATTATTAATCGCGATTAATTGCATTTTGCCCATAGTCCACTTATACTTAATCGTATTTAATCACAGATAGGAATACATTTTTAGCTATAATAAGCAGGGATTGAAATTTCTGTCTGGGGATCTTCTCAATCCCACTGACATGCCTTCCGTAGAGGTGCAGCGTCTTTGAATGCATCTTCCGAACGCCTTGTAGTTCTGTTTTACTTCCTTTAGCCACTCGAATGCTTGAAAACGCTTCATTTATTCAATAAATCCTGCTACAATTTTGGACTACTAAGATGAAGCGCTCACTGACACAGATGTGTCAGATATGACATGTGTCAAATACTCGCTAGTGGTCCTGGGTAGTGACCTCCACAAATAGGAAATAGGAGTTCAGAACAGTCCACCATCTCTTCAAAGCATTTTTTTGGAAATGTTAATTTTGCCCTAAACTTCCACAAGGCCTTCCACTTTTTTTAGGACAATAAGCACATTTTTTCTTGGCATAAAAACAGTCGCTTGTCTTCTATTCAGCTTGTTTTGATCTTGATCATCACCCAAACAACACTTGACATGATACCCAAGATCCATTTTTTGCTACACCGTCACCATATTGAATACACCGTCCTTCTATCAGCCGTCTAGCTTATCCCTTCCACATCCTTTCTTCATCATCTCCTCTCATCTCAGCTCCTCTCCTCCTGCTTTTCTGTCAGGAAGCTCGACATAAAAGCCAAAGTGGAAGAGGCCGGAGAGAAGAAAGAAAAAGTGAAAAGTTAATAGGTGGCAAGTATGAGGGGTGCAGACTGAACGAGTAAAGGAGAGGTGGAAAAAGAAGGAAGAAACAGCAAATGACCACCAGAGAGTAAGACTAAAAAAATGTGAGGAGACAAGAACATTGGGAGAAGAACCCGAGGAGTACAGGTAGTGTAATTACAGGAGACCCGCTGTTTTCAAAGCCCCTCTTTATCTCATCCTTCCTGGGGCGGAGAATAGGCGGAAAGGGAAAAGAGACCAAGCATTGGTCCAACTTAGACATTTAATTTTTTCTCTGCCCAGCTGGGAACGTTCTGGTGTTTATCTACGACGCTATTTCACGTGGATTTTTTTACTACATTTGTTTTATTTAAAATGTTCTCCAAAAACAGTCACTTTTTTTGCCAAAAAAAATCACCCTAAGGCGATAATTATTGATGAATACTTTCGAAATTGGCTTTTTTTGCCGATATCCAATATGCTGACATTGTCCAACTCTCAATTTCCAATTCAGATATTAACAAATATCTGTACCGATATGTCCTGTCATGGAATTAAGACAAAGTCTTTATCTAGCTCAACACGCTAACCTGGCTAACGCCTGAAGACCAGATATCTAATGGATACCTCATCAGCAATTAGCTGCTCGACGTGGCTGTAAACAACATTGTACAACTCCGGTAAGCAAACACCTGAGAAATACTTGCAATTGGGCATGCGTGCCTCCAGGAACTCCACCAGTTTGGTGAATCGTTGTGGCGTCTTGTAAAGGGCTGGTTATGCAGAGCCATACAGTCTTGCATAACCAGCATTTCGCCACTTACCACATTTATAATTCCAAACCACAAACAACTCGATATTTACCGATATTCCATTTTTATACCAACATCAACATCCCTGATAAGTACTGTTGGAAAGTCCACCATTTTTTCATGTTTATGTCTTCAAGCTTCACCAATAATGTTTTTTTTGTTAACCAATGAGATTTTGCACTTTTTTTCCCGTGGTCCTTGAATGCACCGTGGTAAAACTCTGTTTTCCGTATTCATTTGCTCTCAAATGTCAGACAAAAACCTTAACGTCCATAAACGGAGGCAATTTTTCAAGCGTTTACATGTCGCACTTTGCTTGCCGGTCCTTGAACGCACCATAGGAGTTTTTTAGGCAATTTGTCAAGTATTGACATTTTGACTAGGATCGCGGGGAGAAAGGTTTGCGAAGGCTTTCCTTCTGCGCAGGATAAACAAGACACTTCTCTGACCGGCCTCCAGCTTGTCTCCTTGCATGCAAGGTTTGATCCGAGTCCAATGCAATTGATTCTTTTATTTTAGATATATTTTTAAACTGGTACCCACATTTTCCTATGCTCATCATGACCCACTTACCTTTTAAATTAGCTTTAAATTCTAAATGTAGTCAAATAAAATCAATTGAATAATCCTGCATTCAATTTCATATATGATATAAATACAGAAATATTCGATCAAGTATTACATTCAATTAAATTAACTCAATAACTGAAAAAGCAAAGTGCAATTTAAAAACAAGGAGGAAGATAAATGTATGTGTAAAAATATATATATATTATATAAATATAATTAATATATAATGGAATATATATAATTGAGATATTTAAAAAGTGTAATTCAATATCAAGAGTATGTATTAAGTGCTTGCCCCGGAACCTACATTGTCCCGGGGTCCTAAATCATTTCTACAAGCAATCTTTTTTTTTAAATGAAATAAATGAATTGAGAAAAGAATTCAATAACTAAATGAACTGAATCCAGTCTTCCCTGCCTTTGGTCCGGAGTCCGATGGGCTCCAACAGTCAGGATAAGCCGCATAGAAGATGCCTCTATGGATTCATTGACTTCAATAAAATAATTGAAAAGAAAAACATGCCCACATGTTTAGGGGGAGAGTTTGATGACATTTTATTTTCAATTTTATTTATAGAAATATTGATATAAAATAAAAGATGGAGGAGAAGGAGGAAATGCACAAAAAAAAGAAAACATAATCTATACGTACGTACACATATAATACTGAGATATATACAGTATATAACTAATATAATGTTAAAAATAGATAATTACACATTAAATACAGAATTAGGTTTAATTGTGCCTGTCCTGTCTTTCCGGTTCTCTTACCCTGGAGTCCCTATTTTCCCGCAGTCACTGAAGTGGACAGTGGTAGAGCAGACGAGGGAATTGGAATGACACTAATATTTACATCATAAAATATATATCATTAGACAGTTGGATGAAATTTCAAATAGAGCAAGGCAGTGTCAGGAAATCCACACCTCCAAAAAGGATTTTGCCCTTGACGACCCACTTGTTGCTTCTAAAAACACCCAAGCTTCTTAGAATCAATTCCTCGGACTCGTCGGCTAGAGGGCGCTGTCGAGTCGTGGCCGGCACCATTCACCTGATCACGCACGTTTGTCTCAGGGCGGGGAGCTTTCTCACGTTCCCACATGATTAAGGAGGAGCCTGCGGAGAACGTGGAGGCAGAGACTAAAGTTCTGCTGTTTCGGAGCGAGGCTCACATGCAGGCGAGGCACGCTGGTCGCAGGTTGATCCCACCGAGGACGGACCGCTGACCCACCCGACCCGACCCTCACAGGCAGCAGACCAGGGTGACCCCTACGCCTTCTCCTCCTGCAGGTAAGACGCCTGGAATGCTGGGGTGGATTTCTGCAAGGCTTGGGGGAACATTCCCATGTTTTTCCTAAGTATGCGTTCTGCGTTGCTGGATGGAAGGGAAAATCCACAATGTCTGGCGGGTTTTGATTGGTGCAGACATGCAGATGTCACGTGCACAACCGTGTGTTGCTGCAGCTTTCCTCGGAAACGCGTCATCTTCTCTCAATGGCGCCTAAGTAGCCGTGGGAGGACGCTCCTGCAAGTGTGCGGTTGGGAGCTTTGCACACCTTCCATAATTGTTTTAATGTTGACGCCCGACTGTCCCGGGGCCTCCCACCCCCACACCCCCCCACCCCAACACCTCAAGGGGAAGTCGCGCCCGCAGACAGGCCGCCCGGCCCGGCCCGGCTGGCTGGCTGGGGACAAGCCGGGTCCTGCCGAGCTTCTGAAGTCTGCTGGTTGACTTTGAACTGCAGCTGCTGGAGGTGGAAATATCCCCCCCCCTCCCCCCATCTCTCACACACACACACACACACACACACACACACTTCTCCACCTATCTTCCTCTGCCCCCGAGCGGTCTCTGTCGCCATCAAGGCTTTCATGTTCACAGGTAGAAAGGCTAACAAGGCTACCGGGAAAAAGACAGGGATGTCATCTTCAAAAGACCTTCATTTGTTTTTTGAGAGGGACAGCGTTAAAAAAAAAAAAAGCCACGACAGGAAGTCTCATCCCTCCGTGGGATAGATTCCGGCCTGGTTGATTCACGTGCTTGCTTAAATGACATACATTAGATGTCACAACCTCAGAGATACGTTAAAAAGGCCCGTTTATGCGTCACACGTTGCATTAGGCCCGTTTTACCTGCGTGCATTCGCAACAGATGCGTAGTCGCACGTTTGTTCCGTCCCCAAGCCGCGACTGCTGGTTGTCTTGTAATGCTGTGTTCTTCCTCCAGGGGTGCTAGTGAGTCACTGGCACAGGGAAAAGTTGCGGTTCTTGGGAACAACTGATCGGACCCACTATCGTTTGACCTGAAAGATCCACTCTAGGTGTCTCGCAAGTTTGAGCAAAATTTTATTCTCTTATAGACGTACGTATATTTAGTCCATTATTTATTTGAGCTGGGATAGGCTCCAGCATACCCGCGACCCTAATGTGGATAAGTGGCATAGAAAATGAATAAATGAATGAATATATATATATAATAAATATTCGTTTATTATATATATATATATGTATTAAATAAATAAAGGTAAATAAGTAAATAAGTATCCCGATCCCAGCCTATCCCAGCTGACTTTGGGTGAGAGGCGGGGTACCCCCTGGTTTTTTTCAACATTACATTATTTTTCTTGTAATGCTATGACTTTATTCCCATAACATTTGGACTTTATTCTCGTAATCTCATAACTTTTTCCCAACCTAATTTTGTGTTTTGTTTCTCATGTTACGACATTTTTTTCTTTAATATTTCAAGTGTATGCTTTTAAAAATGTTATTCCTAAAAATATTACGACGTTATTCTTGTAAAATTATGACATTTTCACCCTGTATGATGAACGTTTATGCTCACATTCATATCATATCTTTTCCTAATATTTGGACTTTATTCATGCATAGTGACGGCTTTTTTCCCCAAATTTGCGGTCGTTTTCTTGTTTAATTCTACTTTAAGAATGTGCCATGGACCACTATTAAAACCTACCTAATGACTATTAATTTTGTCTGATTCTCATAATAGTACAACTTAAAAATGTAACATCTTTTTCCCTAATATTTCAAGTCCGTGCTACTAAAATGACATTATTTCTGCTCCCAATATTAAAAGTTTATTCTCGTAAAATTACAACCTGTTTTCTCATTATTGCACAACTTTTTCCTCGGAATATTCTAAATTTCTTCCAAATTACAACAGTTTTGTCCTTTTTTCCTATGTTTTTTATTTTTTTTTACAATTTCTACTTTCGTCTTGTAATTTTTTTCCCATATAATTATTGTTATATTTATTACTTTATTCCCATAATATTTGACCTTATTCTGGTATCATTATAAGTTCTGTTTCTCATGATATTAAGGCATTACAAATAATGCATTTTTTCCCAAATATTTCAACTAAATACCACTAAAATTACTTTTTTCTCTTAATTACCTTATTGTTGTAAAACTACTGACGATTTTTAATTTTTCACTGCTTTGTGTTTGTTTTTGTTCCTTTTCTTGATACATTCTATTTTTAGAATGTGCTGCGGGCCAATAAGGTCGCACTTTGGACACCCCTGCTTTAAAGAAAAGCACAATGACAAAAAGATACCGTATATACCTTATGATGATATAAGTGGCATTGAAGATGGATGATGCATGACAATATACAGTATTGCAATTGTCTAATTCCATTTCTACTACGTTACTTTGCACTGCTCCTCGCAGGTCTGCACTCTTTTGCACCCTGCGTGTATGCTAGCGGTCCCGCCTCCACCCACCGAGACAAAGGCAGTGTATGAGTGAAAAAAGGGCTCACTGCGTTCGTGCCGTTGTTCTATTCGCCAAGGTGCTGAAACCGGCGCACAGAGTGAAACCTCAAAAACACTTCAAACGCTGCTTCAGTGAGTCTGCAGGGAATGAAGAGGCCGCGCTGCCCTCCTGCATCCAGTTTGTTCAAAACCGTAAAAAAAACCAGAGTCACCAGATTACTGGTGCAAGGCGACTACTCCGATCAGTCTCGAGCCTCGAGCCGGGGGTGCTTTATTGAGGGTAAGCGGCGAGCGTGAAGTCACCCGTGAGCCGTGTTGCTCTACTCCTCTGATTCCCGGGTTGGCCTGCAAGTCGGGCGAAGGCATTGCAATTTTGTTCACTCCTTAGGTGAGGAGAAACGTGCATTTTGGTGCAAAGGAGGCGGCATAACCGTGGCAGGAAAAGGATGGCGCTTAAACGCCTGACGAATGACCTTCCAACCGGGTCCATCCGTCGTGTCGAGCACAAAAGCGC
>QODF01000008.1:0-32291 GCA_024372805.1 Oostethus manadensis
AAGCAATTTGAATTCAATCCAATTCCCCAAATTCATGCCTGTAAGAAAATTTTATTATAAAGCAAAAAAAAAGGATTGGTACTGGATCAGATAGGCAAGACTATAAAAAAGATTGGATCGGATGCCAAAAAATGTGAATCAGAACACCCCTACTTTTAAGTTCCGCTTTTATGTCCGGTCAGATCCCGCAGTGGTGTGTGGAAATGGTGCCTAAAAGGGCAGTAGCTTGCACACAGCCCAGGAGGGTGGCAGCCATGAGTGTCGCTCGGAGGGTGGCTGATGAGATGGATGTGATGCTGGGCCAGGAGGTGGGCTACTCCATCCGGTTCGAAGACTGCACCTCTGGCAAGACAGTCCTCAAGTAAGAACATGCTCACTGCTCACTGACTGACGCCTCTTCAGCCAGACATCCACCAAGGCTTTTTTCCCCTCTTATTCTCGCAGGTACTTGACTGATGGAATGTTGCTGCGGGAGGCCATGAACGACCCCCTACTGGAGCGCTACGGCGTGGTCATTTTGGATGAGGCCCACGAGCGCACGCTAGCCACGGACATCCTCATGGGGGTTCTTAAGCAGGTGGTCCGCCGGAGACATGACCTCAAGGTAATCTGATCATTTTTTTTTGTCATTTGCTATCTTGCATTCTGACTTCATTTAGTGACAGTCGTTACTAACCTTTATATTTGACCAGAGCTGCACATACCTTGCAATTTACACTAACATTCCATCTCATTTCTGAATTATTTTCTTTCTACTGCATCACAAACAAACATCTTTACTGGGTGAGCAGGTTTTGTGACTTGTTATGAGTCCTTCTGTTTATTTCTTTTAAGAAGGTTGCACATTAACTGTCCTTTAAGGACCTCCCAGGCCAAGAAGACTAGGCCATATTTCTTAATTTATTTTTAAAAATGGTTCCAGAGAATTGTGGTCTCAATTCTAAGCATGAATATTTTTGCCAGAATTGTAATTGTAATTTGACAAACATGCCCCTGTCCTTCCCTGCAAGGCCTAAATGTGACTCTGCAACATACTTTAATTGTCATAAATCAGATGGATTGTTGCTGGCACTGGAGGTTATTGGGAATGATCCTCACCCGCCTTTCCCCTCCATCTCCTTCAACCCTATCGCCTTGCCGAATTCGGAAGTTTAATTTGCCTTGATTAAGAGCAATTATGGTGTCCGGCTGAGCGTAAAGCGGGGCGAGAGCAAGGGAGAGAATGTTTCAGATTGAAAACGTAGCAACGCACTTCCCATCAGAATGCTAATGCACTCTATCTAATGGCTCGAGAGGGAACAGGGTGTACCCGACATGGGGGGGAGGGGGCAAGGACTGTCGTAGCCCGGTGTAGGTCACTGGCTTTGGAGTGTGATGCTAAGTTCTGTAGCGCAGACCGCTGCTGCTCATCTAAAGTCTTCTGGGGGTCACATTTGGAGAAAGATAAGGACCAGAGGGACTGAACTTTTTGAATATAATATAAAACCATCCATCCATCCATCCATTTTCTTCCAAGGTCGGGTCGCGGGGGCAGCAGCCTAAGCAGGGAAGCCCAGATGCCCCTTATATAATATAATATTAATATAATATAAACCTTTACACTTATAACCTCACCTAATGGATAATATAATAAAAAAAATTGTTTGTTTACACTATTCAAATATCCTCTATATTATTGATTCTTAACCAGTGGGTGGTGGGTTTCCAGTCTGACCAAAACAAAATACATTCTGGAATGACCGTGTTTAAAAGCACCCTGCATCAGTGCTGTTTGTGTCACGATACAGCTGAGCTGAGGTTTGGTTTGACCCCCGGAATGCAGAAACGGACGTGTGTGGTACAAAGTAAAAGGAACCACAGCAAAAACATACAAGCATATAGTGCAAAAATACTACTTTAAAAAGAGTGCTTTCCTGTTTTTAGCAATTTGTTGCCATAATGTTTGTTGCTCCAAAGGCACTGTGATGTCATTCACGGGCCGCATTTGAACACATGCCAACATACTAACATTCCTCCACATGCCTGCTCCAGGTTATTGTGATGAGTGCCACCTTGGATGCCGGAAAGTTCCAGGTGTACTTTGACAGCTGTCCTCTTCTTACCATTCCTGGACGTATGCACCCCGTGGAGATCTTCTATACGCCCGAACCGAAGCAGGACTACGTGGATGCGGCCATACGTACCGTGATCCAGATCCACATGTTTGAGGAAGTAGAAGGGGACATTTTGCTGTTCCTCACGGGACAAGAGGTACGGACTATTTGTTAGCCTTTCCTATTGAAAATAATGAGAATTGATCTGTTCCAGTGTCAAACCACCCCCAGTGTGACACATTATTTTTGTCACATTTTGGCACATGTATCGTGTTAAATGTCTTTTGTTATGGTAACATTTCAAAATGGTAAAATTTAAAATGCTGCATATAGATTATCCATTAAGGTGAGGAAAGAGGGGGGAGGGCGAGTTGTTGTTGGAAAGAAGAGTTTACTGACCCACATTCTGCCCTCCTCACGATTTCCCGAAATTAAGTCATTTAGTTTTTTCTCTGCTCACTATTGTCCATTGATGTGTAATGGAGGGCAGGGTTCACTTTGGGAATCATGAATTTGGTTACAGCTTGGTGGGTGCACACACACAGACACACATGCACGCACATACACTCTGAAAAGCTCAAGAAATTCTTCCAGGTAATTGCAAGCAGATGCTGAAAATGCAAACGACTTTATTTGTGTTATTTGTATTAATGCAGACAATGCGAAAGCACTTGTAGCAGAAAGTGTTTGTTTGCAGCACGCGACCCCGCCGCTTTTCATTGACCCGAGCAGGCTCGATACTTGGTGGTTTAAAAATGTGCCCCCTGGAGAAGAAGGACATTGATTTTTATATTTAGCTGGCACACTTTTATGGAGAAAAAAAATTGGGACGCACCTGTGTAATCGAATCCCAATCCTCCATCAATGAAGTTAGTTAGCTGGACTGTGCTTAAGCACAAGAAATATGTATATATATGTATATGTGTGTATATGTATATGTGTGTGTGTATATATATATATATATGTATATATATACACACACACACACTTTAAGGACAAGAAAATACTAGGACTAGATCCTCTGTGACAGGCTCTGTCAGCTTCTTTTAAGAATCTACTGCAAAAACTAGTCAGTAGGCGGCACTAAATACTAAATGTACTAGGTATTGATGTGAGTGTGGAGGGTTGTCTATATGAGCCCTCTGGTTGACTGGTGTACCCCACCGGCATGCACCCCACCTCTCACCCAAAGTGAGTGGGGATGGGCCCCAGCATACCCCCGTAACCCTAATGAGGATTAAGCAGCATAGAAAATGAATGTAGTTTGAATTAAGTTTCTACAGGAGTACATGCACTAACCTGGGTCAGAATCTTACTTCACTCTGCATGTTGCTCACCGCCTCCTGTGTAGAGGGTGTGCTACTCGTTGTCCAACTGCAGTTGTTTGTTGCCTGTCTGTGTGTGCTTCCCATAACTCACCTATAGCAGAGTACGTGTAATCTCACCTCATTGGAGCGTTTTGTTTTTAAATGATCAGTTGTTGGAATCATTTTTTAATGTCATCGGATTTATTGGTTTGACGTCCTAATTTGTCATATCTGCATGATAATTATTGGTCCAATATTTATTGTGCATCCCTAATGCCACTTTGGGGATGGCCAGCTCTGCTTAAATTTGATAAGCAGAGTTAATTTACAGGCTAACTATTGTGATAAATGGTCTCATTGCAAAAAGTGCTGCAAAAAATCCAAAGAAAACTGACTGAGATTGAGGTCTTATGAGGTGTCACAATGGTTCAAACTTATTTTGTTCTACTTTCAAGCCGTCTTTAGCCTGAAAATGTTGGTTGAATTTATAATCTAGTGCAGTTTATTTCATTTTTTTTAAGCATGTTGATGTAATTTGTGTCCTCACTCATAATAAACCAAGTAGTTCATTATCAGTACCTCCTATTTGGGAAGGAACGTTAGGGCTGCCCTCTTCTGAACCTAGTCTTCACCTCTTCCTCGGACGCTCAGCAACTTTGATGTGGACTAATGATTGGAAGGCAGTCATCTTTCTTTTTGGAAGGGATGAGGATGGATGGTGCACTCTCTTGATATTCTGCCGACAAATGGAGCACCTCCTCTAAATCACAGCTGTTGAGCAAAGATAATATTTAAGCTTCCCCCTTCAGCTGCTAACATCAAAACACAGCAGCAGCAAGCGGCAGCAGCAAAATAAATAATAATACAGAGCAGGGTGGCCCAGTCAAGAGAACTGTTGGTGATTAGCTTGGCTTCAAGGGCTACTGGACACAACACAACACACATATTCCTACGGGGATGGCAGCCCAGCTTGCTTCCAGCGCTTTTGGCAAACACTCCATGTTTTTTTTTTTCCTCCACGGCAGCTGCTGCATCCCCGGGCTTGATAGGCTATTAATACCCCGGCTAATTTTTAGCAATCCATTCCCATTTAGTCTTTTCCACTTGTCACTGCATTGATTAAGAGGCATCAGCGGGACTTTGACTTCAAATGTGACGTACAAGGGTAGGTACAAAGCGGCGGGGGTATTTGTTGCACGCTCAGAAGCAGCAGGTTCTCCTGCAAAGGGTCGAATAATGATACTGTTTGAGGTGTAAAGTGACACCATGTATATTATTGTAATGGTATTGTGGTGTATATGCAGTACATTTTGGTGACTTTATTGTGCCACAATATCAGAAACACCTCTCTCACTGTGAAACAGTCCATAACTCACACACATACTATTAAATACAATATGTAAATTAGCAAAATATAAAAGCAAAAATAGACCATAAATGTACTATTATCATAAAGAAAGATGTGAAAACCACTACCAATTACTTTGCATTAACATTTAGTTTTTTTTGACAGCATCAAGGGGACCCTAGTAGATCAAATATTTAGGATTTCTGTTAATTTTATTTTTATTTTATATACATTTCTTTTTTTGTGTGTTCTAGCTCCAGTAGTGGATCTGAATGGATTGTGTAGGTTTACCTAATGAATTTTAAATGTATATTGGCTTGGTAGTTTGTTTTAGTTTTAATTTATTTGACCTGCATTGCTGTTATATGCCTGCAAGTGGTGCTACAGCACAGGCAGTGAAAATATGAAGTTTGTAACAGCAGCGCAGAATTATTGTTGACAGAAAAACAAAAGAAAAAGGTATTGTAAAAGACAAATATGTAAATTTTAAGGTGATTTTTTTTTTCAAATTTTGAAAGTGAATGTCCAGTCTGTTAGCGCATGTGATAGTTTTAGAATTATCATCTGTCTCATCATCTATTCCGCTTTACAATGCTGCATGTTTTTGTTTGACAACAGAGCCACAGGGAGCTCAGCAAAACATACCGCAGTTTAATTTCCTCCATCAGAAAGTGAATACATGCACTTTCATGTCATTACATGTCATTTTACGTCCTGCAGGAAATCGAGGAAGCCTGCAAACGCATCAAGCTGGAGGCAGATGACTTGGGGCCTGATGCTGGTAATATCAAAATCATCCCGCTGTACTCCACACTGCCCCCCCTGCAGCAGCAGAGGATCTTCGAGCCGCCCCCTGCAAAGAAACCGAATGGCTCCATCGGAAGGAAGGTAAGCACAACCTGCCTTTCTCGCTCTCTGGGCTTTTGCTGCAGAAGTGACTCACATATGCAACATATGCTAGCATTTGGATTTGGATGGGTGCTAGTTCACGCCCGCTGAGCAAACTGAAAACAAGGTCAAGCGTTTGCAGTACTGAGTGGAGTCAGGAAATTTGAGACTAAGACGAGGTTAAGGATAACACAATTAATCTACAGTTAATCTCTTTTTACTGAAAATGAAGACCAGTTTTCTGACCAAGACCAGTCTCGTACTACAAGACTACAGAAAACCAAGTTCCCCTAAATGAGTAAAATTAAGTCAACCAAGACAGAGCTGTTACTTACACCCGCTGAGCAAAGACTTAAACTTAGGAGGAGGCATTAAGAGGAGTCCCAAATAAGACAGATGAAATTTAAGACACATTTTTTTCAAATAGAAAACTTAAACTGAAACCAAGCATTGCTGTTGAAGTCCAAGACTGAGACTCCCCGCCAAAAGTTGAAGACCAGTTTTTTGACCAAGACTGATATTCAGTACTACAACACTACAGGAAACTAAGCACTTCAGCATGAGGACAATTAGGTGGACCAAAACGGAGGTTTTACTTACATCGTTTGAACAACCTGAAAACCAAATCATAACCTAGACTTTGACGCATTTAGAGGAGTCAATACCTCCTCAATAAAATTTGAGACCAATACAAGGTTAATGATTCTAGGATTGTGCATTTTTATTAACCTTACTGCAACAAAGTGCTGAAATACTGATTCTGAGGCTGATAACCCCCAAAATATGAATACCTGTCTTGTGACCAAGGTTGAATAGTAAAACACTAAAGAGAATGACAAAAACTGATTCAAAAGTTAGATGAGTCAAGCCAAAGACCAACCTTTTATGGACATAACTAGTCAGCTCGTTTGTCTATATGTGTTGTGCGATTGGCTGGTCAACAATCCAGAGTGTACCCCACTTCTTGACCCAAGACAGCTGTGATAGGCTTGGTGAGGACAAGCAGTACAGAAAATGGATGGATGCACTCCACAATGTTTGAGTCTAAGACCGATCCTGATCCTGAGATTGAAGTTCTACAAAAAGTCAAGGTGTTCAAGACCGATGTTAAGGTTACAATCCACTGAAAACATAAAAGTAAAAATTTCCCTAAATGTGACAAAAAAAATTTCCAAGACAAAATCTTCCAAAAGTTGGAGATCTACAAGACTGATCTTGAGTACTACAACACTTAGAGAAATTAGGTACTCCCTATATGAGCAAAACAAACCAGAAGAGGACCAAGATTTTACATTTAGTGCTTTTGGTTTGGTATTTGAAGAACTCCTTACCTGGACACCGCTTTCCGCTTTCCACCGCTCTGGACACCTGGCAGCTGTGGCAAACTGTCAAAATTTACGTCAATAATATAATTTGTACCTTGTTTGAGGACTACCCTGGTTCCGACTGATATGCAAAGATCAGCAACTGCTGGGTATTTTTTTGTGAACTAACATATGAACTCCAACGTCATCGGACCCCGACGCGTCACACAATGTCCCCATGTCTAAATGCATTCTCATTTGGCCAAGAACTTGACAATGCGGCAGCGGTGATGTTGGCCCGGCATCTGTCAGAATATCAGAACATGATCACTGCTGGCAAACTGAGCAAACATCCCCTCTACTTCCCCTCTTGGCGTCTGATCGGGAGACGGGTGGTGATGGATGACTCATTGCCGCAACCCCTCTAATTGAGGCGGACTGAGCTGACATGTTAGCAGGAGGAAATATTTACGGTGCTGTCAGATTCGCCGTGGCACAATTTCTGGAACAGAAGCGCAAGTTTTTTGATCAAAGACTGTAATTTGCTTTCTGTTTGAGTGTGTCAACGCAGGCTTAAGACTCTCACGCTTAGCTGGTTTGATTACTCGGGATAAAGATCAAACATTGTTCACAGTGTTTGCTGTTTTAGACTCGACAAGAAAGTGGCGACCGATACAGGGAATACGTCAAACCGAGGAGTTAGCTTCACTCCTTCCGAGGGGCCTCACGTCGAGTGAAAAATGCAAAGATGTCAACGGAGCCTCGCCGAGAGGAAGTCATGAAAAAGAATTAAGGGTTGTCACGCCCGCCGCTGTGCATGCTAACGACTGCATTAGGCAGCCCTCGATTAACATAAAGCGCTCGCTCGTCATTTAGTCGCTATTTGTCCAGAAAAGCCACAGATCGTTGTTTTTGTTGTTTTTTTTTTACTCATTCTATTCTCACTTTGTCCCAACAAGTGCATTCCGATGAATTTATTTGCAAGTAGTTCCTCAAATGTCATCTGTGGTATAGCCTCTAGATGCATTTTCATTGACGCTCCTTTAGCTTCAATCCACGTCGACAAAGCTCCCAAAATGTGAGCGATGGCCCCTCTGCAGGTAATAACCCAGAAATAACACGCTTTAATAATATTACTGATGAAGCAAGGCCCTGGATTATCCTGCGCACCAAAAAACTGGAAGCATTCTGTGTGTAATGGGCCCGGCCTGAGATAATCCGTCAGAATCAATGCGGTCAATGAAGCTGACTGTATGATCGTGAAATGGGAGAATGTGTCGTGTGGCATCTGCTGGTGTCCCGTAGACAACCTCAAGAGTTTATCCATTTTTAATCCAATCATGAAGCATTCATGTGTCCCGTTACAACTGGTAAAGCACTTGATCGTTTTCTTCCCTTGAGTCTGAAAAAAATCTAAACAAATGCAAAAGTGCTAGTTAAAGATCCTCTACATGACAGTGGTGTATACAACATAGTGTACAAACGATATGATACAATTCCATTCAATTCTACAATTATCATTTGTTGATGTAGACATTAATCTTCATTTTCTATGCCGCTTGTCCTCACTCGGGTTGCGGGGGTATTCTGCAGCCTATCCAGCTGACTTTTGGGGCAAAAGGCAGGGTACATCCTGGACTGGTGGCCAGGCAATCACAGGGCACCGACAAAAAAACATTCACACTCACATTCATACCTATTCAGTTGACCTAACATGCATATTTTTGGAATGTGAGAGGAAGTCAGAGTCCCTGAAGGAAACCCATGCACGCACAGAGAGACCATGCAAACTCTCACAGAGATGCCCAAATGAGATTGTCTTTTCTGTCCTTATGGTAAAATCCAAATACACTCCAAACTTTACATTACTGTTTTAGGTTGAAAATATTTTTGCTTTGACTAGCTAGTGCTAACACACTACTACAGTTTACATCAATTCTCGTCTTCAGTCATGGTAATTTATGGTGCATGGGTGACAATTGTTTTGCTGGCAGCCCAGGTTCTCGTGTTGTTTTAGAGACGCACTGTCAACCCATTGGTTGTCTCGCAATACCCATAGCAGGTCTTTACAATTGATTTATCTGGGTATTTATGGTTAATTGTTCTCGATACAGGGGGCTGCTACCGACGGAGCCGTAGCTCTTGCTTGTCAAACCGGATATCAGCATCAGTTTGTGGTTTACAACCCTAGATTGCAGAAGAGCAGGCCAAAGGTTTACAGTATATGACAACAGTGCTGGTCGTATTGGGGAATCTGCAATAAACAACCTTTAAAAACCCATATTGAAAACACTGCTTTCATGGTCTGTATGTTCAGTAATCCCAGAAGATTCATGTGGGTCTCATAAATAAAGAAGTTCTCATCGTCCACCCACCAGCATATGAAGTTATGACTCTGAAGAGGCGGTTGCCAGTTTGAGTGGACTATTAGTCAGCCGTCACAGTACAGAATGCTGTGATGAGCTGGTCGTGTTTCCGCTCTTATATAAGCAGAAGTCACCCTAGCAGCAGACAATGTTTCGCGTGATCCCCCCCCTTTTCTGTTTGGGTATATGGTGACAGCACGATGGCCCATTGGGTGGGATGACTCATTTGACTGTCATTTTTCATAGACAGCCTCGCTATGGTGCATCATTGAACTAAAAACAGAGTCTGCAGTTTGCAGTTGTTTCTTTCCTCTATGTGCTATGTCAGTATTTTTATATGTTTATTAGAGTTGTAACAGTATGGCATCCTTCTGGATTGGTATGTGCCTCAGCATGAAGGTGACAGTTTTCTTCATTTTCAGTATCATGAGGGTACAAAATACAAACCATAAAACAACTTAGCCAAAAATATATGTAATAACTTAAAAGGTTTGTTTTTAAGCGAGTGAAATGATGTAGGTAAGTACAGCAGTAAGAGTTTGTAAAGTGTAAATTATTTTTAGTAATGAAAGTTCCTTTTTGGCAGCATTAAGTTCAGCATTAATAGTCCCAGCTTGTTGTTGATCTACTTGTCTTTGTCCATTTATGTCAGGCTTGTCCAAACTTGATCTTTTTTTTAAACCATACTGCATACTGATTGTGGGGGGCTCTTTTGATATTCATAATTTTTTTTAAAGACAAAACCCTTACATTTTTGTATTATTAGGGCTTAGAAGCGGTAAATAATTAACATAATTAATTATGTTTGTTTTTTAGTGTAATTAACACAGAGCAAGCATACCTTTCTGTTATTTTTTTGTGTCCTGTCCAGCCATTAGGGCAGATAGTATTTATGATCTAGATGCCCTTAAATGCTATAAAGATTTGCTCTGCCAAGGAAAAGCATAAGATACTTTCCCCAGTCACATAGATTTTATTACTTAGTTACATTTCATATTTATTTTTATGCAAATTTGGGGTGGCTGGACCGGCACGGGAGGGGATAGAGAAGAAGAGAAAAAAGACAGAGGAGGAGAGCGGGGAGAGGAGGGGGACAAAACAGAGAGGCAACAACACCAGCAATAACAATTGCAACAACAATACAGTAACAAAACAACAAAGACGAATCAGACTATATGCCTTTCTGTCATGACGGCAGACGGAATCACAGTGAAGCGTCCCCACACCGTTACACGGAAAGTGACGTTCCTTTTTCTGACCTGAACACATCATCAACAGTACAATTCCGACAAAAAATACTGTATGTATCTCCAACTCACACACGTCTCCGGTCCGTTCGTCCTGGGAACGACACTTCCTCGTTTTCATTACAAGAACGTGAGATCAGGGACACAGTGTGGAAACAAAAAGGAAAATAAAGAAAAACATTAAGTGGATAGTCTTATTACTCATATTTATTTATTTATCACTCTTGGGCTTATCCCACTTTCTAAATCTTAATTTGGATGTACAGTTTGCTATATTTAAGAATGCTGGAAAACACACTAAAAACATGTACATTTACCTTAAATTACGTGGTGTCTTAGAACGCAATCCCTAATTCCTCATAATACAATTTAAAGTGTAATTCAAATGTTCTGCTATGACAGGTATTGAAGAGACTAGTGTTGGATACAAGGATTTTTAGATTTTTATGGTATCTTTTAGATAAATTGACATATTCAAGTAATTTGGAGCTGCTATTTCATACAAATATGTATAACCCTGTCATTTAACTTTGTTAATTAAACACAGTAAAAATGGGCACATTTTGGACATGAATGCTAATTGTGATAATGGGATGGGATGAATTTGATTAAAAGTTTACTAAAGTGCTGTCCTTAAAGTAATCGTTTGACAGCTGTAGTTATTAGTTACTGTTGTCAGCATTTCAGATTTGTATAATGCATTATGCATTTTACAATTTTTTCCCCATTTATGCTGGGTTGTTAAGTTAATTTTATTTCTACAATGTGCCGTCGGACCATTAAAAAAAGAGTTCCTGGGAATGCTAAGCGTTACCAAACGACAGAAGAGTTTCTCCAAGCTTTTTATGACTTCTAATGACTCCCACTGGTCAAAAGTGGGGCTGCAAACTTCCGCATTGCCACATTCCTGGGATTTTTATTGTACTGTATTTATTTTTTTGGCGAGTTGAAAAAAATAGCGTCGAATCAGGACAGGACGGGACAAATCTGGGGTGCAGCCCGTGTTGTTATTATTATGATGACTATTACTATTATTAATATTCATATTGTGTATTGTTTTTCTAAAATAATAAAAGCCTGTAGTTGGCTATCAGGTCTGGTGTGTGTTACTAATGACACCTAGTGGCCAGTGTAGACTACACTCATAGTCTGGCGGTCCATTGAAAACAGGACACACCGGTTGATAGTCACTAGTATAGAGTATAAAAATTAGGCATTTTTAGGGCTTTTCATGGTTGACACATGGAACGTAAATAACAAAGTTACTTTATCATTTTATAATTGTTATTATTGTTATTGTTACACCTTTTATGATCATTTTTACACATTTTAATCACATCCAAACTAAATTATAGTTCATTCTTTTTATTGTTTGCCCCATTATTGTCCACACCCAAATTCAATTTTATGCGGTCGCTTTTTTTTTTTGTAAAAACAAAAAACAAAAACCAGAATAAATAATAATAAATAGTAAATAAATAATAATAAAATAAAATAGCCGCACGGTGGATGAGTGGTTAGCACATTGGCCACAAAGTCAGGAGATCTGGAAGACCTGGGTTCAAATCTCCGTTGGACATCTCTGTGTGGCGTTTGCATGTTCACCCCATGTGTGCATGGGTTTTCTCCGGGTACTCCGGTTTCCTCCCACATTCCAAAAACATGCATGTTAGGTTAATTGGCGACTGTAAATTGTCCAAAGGTATGAATGTAAGTGTGAATGTTTGTTTGTCTATATGTGCCCTGTGACCAGTCCAGGGTGTACCCCGCCTCTCGCCCAAAGTCTGCTGGGATAGGCTCCAGCATCCCCGTGACCCTAATGAGGATAAGCGGTATAGAAAATGAATGAATAAAATAAAATATACACAAAACAAAAAAATCATAGATGAAATATTTTATGTATTTTTTTAAATTTTTATTTATTTTGCTGTTATTGCTGTGATTTATTTTTTATTATTATTTATACAAATTTTAGGTTATGTGTAGTGATGCCCTAAACAATATATTGGTAATAATATTGGTAGATACTGGTAATCTGTTTTTTGCCTTTAATGAAAATTGAAAAAAATTGAAAAATTGAAATTGAAAAAAGATGTATAGATGGACATTTGAGGGTTCACATGCCCGGATTCACGAACTTGTGGAATTCCTCGAGCCACACTTTGCCATGCGCGTTCGCAAGTTAACCCATCCAACCATTTTCGATGCCCAATATCCTCATTAGGGTCGCGGTATTTCTCAAAAGTTGTACATGTAATGTTTTGCTCGGCACGGCATGGTGAAACGACCCCGGGGATGAAGCGAGCAGGACGTCCGGCAGGTAAGGTTGGCAGGAATCTTTTAATAATAAAGCTGCGAGACAGTGGCAGGAACAAAAACAGGTCCACGGAAAAGCGAGGCACAAATGACAATAACCCGACAAATGACTGGCGCACACACCTGAACATAAATGGCGGGGCGAACAAACGAGGAACAGGTGCATGTAATTAAAAGAGAAAAACATGAAACTAGGAAAATAACAACACAGGAAAAACCCACTCGAACAAAACCCAAAACTGTCACGAGAACAACACCCGGATCGTGACAGTACCCCCCCCTTAAGGACGGATTCCAGACGTCCTAACAAGTCCAAAAAGTCACCAGCAGACGGGAAGGGCGGTGGGAGGACTGGTGGTGGGCCGCCGGCGAGACCCCTCCGGGGTCGGCCGGGACGCAGGCGGGGCCGGCGAGACCCCTCCGGGGGTCGGCCGGGACGGAGACGCAGGCGGGGCCGGCGAGACCCCTCCGGGGGTCGGCCGGGACGGAGACGCAGGCGCGGCCGGCGAGACCCCTCCGGGGGTCGGCCGGGACGGAGACGCAGGCGGGGCCGGCGAGACCCCTACGGGGGTCGGCCGGGACGGAGACGCAGGCGGGGCCGGCGAGACCCCTACGGGGGTCGGCCCGGACGGAGACGCAGGCGGGGCCGGCGAGACCCCTACGGGGGTTGGCCCGGACGGAGACGCATAGGCAGGACTGGAACCTTGGGCGTCGCTGGAAGCACTGGAGCGCGCTGCGCCGTGGGAGGCGCGACTGAAGCGCGCTGCGCCGTGGAAGGCGCCACAGGAGGCACCGGGACCGACGCCCTGGGAGGCGCCACAGGAGGCACCGGGACCGACGCCCTGGGAGGCGCCACAGGAGGCACCGGGACCGACGCCCTGGGAGGCGCCACAGGAGGAACCGGGACCGACGCCCTGGGAGGAGGGACTGGAAGGACCGGGGCTGACCCCCTGGGAGGCACCACAGGAGTGGCTGCCGCCGGCGGGAAGTGCCGCTGGGGGCAAAGGCTGCCGAGGATAATGAGTGAGTGGCTTTCTGCAGCGAGACGCGGCTAACGGCAGCTGTTGAGCTGCCGAAGCCGACGGCAACTGCCGGGAACGTGGAGTGGGTGGAGTCCTGCAGTGAGGCGCCGGTATCGGCAGCTGCTAGGCTGCTGAAGCCGACAGCAACTGCTGGAAACGTGGAGAAGGTACCCAGAGAAGGGTAGAGGGAGGTTTAGAGGAGGGCATGCGACTCACCCCCGTCGGCGTCGGAGAGACCCGGCGGTGCCGACCCAGAGACGTCGACGGGCCGGCGCGTATGTGGGAGATCCAGGCCACACCGACGCCATGGGGACCAGCTTGCCCCCTGGGCCCCACATCATGCCCTGAATCTTGAATCTCCGTTTGGCATCTCTGAGTGGAGTTTGCATGTTCTCCCAGTGCGTGTGTGGGTTTTCTCCGGGTACTCTGGTTTCCTCCCACATTCCAAAAACATGCATGTTAGGTTAATTGGTGACTCTAAATTGTCCATTAGAGTAAGACTTTGAGTGTGAATGTTTGTTTTTCTACATGTGCCCTGCGATTGAATGGCGATCATCTCAGGGTGTACCCCGCCTCTCGCCCAAAGCCAGCATACCCGCGACCCCTAAAAATAATACAACAATTAAAATTTTTTAAATGTGTTACAAATGTCAATTCCTGTAATCACTGGTACTGATTGGCTAAAATATCCTTCCAGTTTGGGGCGATAGCGCTTCCAGTTGCTTGGAATGCCACCAGATTGGGGCAAAAATTATTTTTTTTAATGGATGTGGATAATGTCTTAAACCGTTGGCCTCTTTCTTTCCCCCACAGGTTGTGGTGTCAACAAATATTGCTGAGACGTCACTCACCATAGACGGCATTGTGTTTGTAATTGATCCGGGGTTTGCCAAGCAAAAGGTTAGCATTTTTGTGTCATTTGTGGCCTTTTTTTGTGTTTGTCACTTGCTAAAACAGGCAAGTTCACTATCATGGCTTATCTATTCCTTATTTGTAATGTTGTTTAATGTATGCTTATTCAGGTGTACAATCCCCGCATCCGAGTGGAGTCGCTTCTGGTGTCAGCCATCAGCAAAGCCTCAGCACAGCAGAGGGCTGGTCGAGCTGGACGGACACGCCCGGGGAAGTGCTTCCGACTGTACACAGAACAGACTTACAAGACAGAGATGCAGGTGGGGAAAAAACATTATTAGCCTCTCTTCACAAAAAAACCTCTCACAATTGCTGCGTCAGCGCCATTACAGTAATAATACATTAAGCATTTTTCCACCTGTGCTTTTTTATCTGGAACCTTGGAAAAAATAAGTAAACATATGCATAAAGTAAGCACTCGACTGGGCAGCTTTTGTGACGCATGACGTGACAAAACCTAGATATTCCTAAACAAAATTATATTTGCTAGGTTGAATTTGTTGGTTATTTTATGCTGACATCATAGGCTATGTTCACCCAGCATTTCAATTCTCATTTTTTTGCGCTTATGTGACCTGTGTCTGAGTTTTTTATGTCATTGTGAACAGCACAATTTCGATTTTTTTTCAAGTGTGACTCCGGCTTCATTTGTATGGCAATATAAATCTGATGCTACTGCAGTATGAACGGTCACGTTGCATATGTCCGACATATACATCACGGAAAGGCGAGGTTTATTGGAGACTATAAGACTTGGATAATGGCACTCACTTTTGCCTTGTAGGCAAAAGTTCTTCTTCTCATCCAAAAATGATATATTTGCACATAGTATCGGATTGGTATTGTCAATACCAGCCTCATCACTAGAGCACACACTGCAGCAATCTTTACTTTCATAAACACACAGAAATGTGAATGATGTGCTTTTACGCAATGCACGTCACTTTCTGGACGCTTTCACATTAAATAGTTGCATTTTTTTTTTGCTAATGTAAACAACCACATAAAATAATGGATTTAAAGAAAAATCTGAACTGGGCATCTTACCCTGCATTGTGAACGTAGTCATAAACAGGCGAGGAAATGTAGTTCACGTCACGTTCACATTTTGTTCGGTAGCTATCACGTAGGATGTTTTGTGATAAAATGACATTAAGAACACAGTTAAAACTCATGCAGTGTAATAATAACACCATAAGACGTCCCCCATTGTTGTACGGTAACTGGACAACTGAAACCTTTAGCCAAGAACGCTACATTGCCCAAGGACCCAGAAATGGCATTGCCTGTCTTTTGCAGAAAGGCAAAGTACCATCTTATATTCACTTACTTTCAAAAATTACTTTCAACACAAAAAGACAGGTGAAGTGAATGCTAGGTGTTCAAATTACTGCTCTGAATTTACCTCAGAAGGTGGAACATTGCCTGGTTGCTACAGAAAAATACCCACTATTCGCAGGAGTTACGTTCCAAGATCCCCGTGAATAATGAAAAAAATTCCTCTAATATTCTTCACACTTAATAAATGCATTTTTAAATTTAGTATTACATGTTAAGTAATTACCAGCAGACTGTAGTTGGTATTGTGCTTACAAAGCATGCAGTTACACAACTTTTCATTTTGTCAAAGCATCTTCCTGGTGGAAAATGTTGGGTGAATTGAGTTGGGAGACAGCACCCTCTGCTGGATTCATAGCTGGGAAACTCTTTTTTCCCCCCCTTTCGGCAGGGGTGTCCAAATGCTTTTTTACATATTTGAAAAATGTAATATTTAAACTTTTTCACGTCCCACATCCCACGTCCTCAAGTATCTGGATGTTGGGGGACATGACTGAAAGAAGGAGATCGCGGATACAAGCGGTGGAAATGAGTTTCCTTCGTAGGGTGGCTGGACTCACCCTAAGAGATAGGGTGAGGAGCTCAGCCATTTGGGAGGAGCTCAGAGAAGAGCCGCTGTTCATTCACATCGAGAGGAGCCAGTTCAGGTGGGTTGGGCATCAAGTTCGGATGCCTCCCGGGCGCCTCCTTGGTGAGGTGTTTCGGGCATGCCCAGCCAGAAGAAGGCCCCGGGGAAGACCTAGGACACGCTGGAGGGACTATGTCTCACAGCTGGCCTGGGAACGCCTCGGTGTCCTCCCGATGGAGCTGAAAGAGGTCGCCGGAGACCGGAAAGTCTACACTTCCCTACTGAAACTGCTGCCCCCACGACCCGGACCCGGATAAGCGTACGAAAATGGAATGGAATGGAAAATCGTTCTTCTTAATTAATCTTTGTACTTCTACTTCTTATTGTAATATTATAACTTTATTTCCATATTGTTTTGACTATATTCCAATAATATTATAACTATTTTCCCCAACTTAATTTTTCAAAATTAACAATTAAAACCATTACAACTTTTTGCTGTAATATTTTAATTTTATTTTACTAAAATTACATTATTTTTCCTAGTAGTATTACAAATGTTAGAGTGTATTCTCATAAAATTACAGCTGTTTTCAGCTGTTGTTGTTTTTATTTAAATTAAAAAGTATTTCAAAAGTATTTCAGCTTTTCCTCTGGTAATTATGACATCATTAGTATTTTTACTTTATTCTAACTTTATTTGTTGTTTTGTTGTTTTTGATAATATTATGAAAAAAACTAGTCATTTTCTTGAATATTTCAGCTTAATGAACTAAAATAATGTTATTTTTTCCATAAAGCTATAACGTTATAGTGATAGACACGGTAGGTAGTGGCATCAAACAACTTTTTAGTTCAGCTACCATAAAAAGAAGTACAGTAATTATTTACAATTTAAGTAATCTGCAAATATGCAAGGGTCGCAAACAGGCAGGGATCTACTGTGCCGTTTTTACAAGCTATCCCTTGTTCCTTCAGGACAACACCTACCCAGAGATTCTCAGGTCCAATCTGGGCTCGGTGGTGCTGCAGCTAAAGAAGCTGGGCGTCGATGACCTGGTACATTTTGACTTCATGGACCCGCCAGGTTAGCAAATATTGCTTAATTTTTTAATCAACCCTACAGTAAAGGCGAGGACGTTTTGCCGTGTATGTATTTGAATTAACATGAGACAATGTCGCTCTCTTGATTGTGATCAATGTGTTCTTAATTGATATAAACACGGTTAAAAGCGTTGCCTTTGGCGTGCAGTGGGCAATTGAAAATTAGCCTTTAGTATTATTTGGAAGATGTAATTCCACAACCGTTGTTTAAAAACAGTTAACAAATATTGATTGGTGCCACATTATTTTTGGGTACTTCTTACTGCACAAACGGCAGAGTCGAACCAGAAGTAGCGTGATGAAGCGGCGTGGAATTGCAATCTGTGGCTCATCAGAAAGCGAGTATTGACTGCCTGAACCGCAAAGAAATCTAATATAGGGTTTAAATCAATGGGCCCAAAGGCTAAAAGGTACATTAAACCTGCTACTTCTTTGGAAATGTCATAAGGGGAATGAAAGCTTCATTGGCAGAGTCAAGTCCACTGATTTCTTATGCTTCGTCGCCAAGGAGAGGCAAACAAAAAGAGTGGAAAAAAACACTGTAATAGACACATTCCTGCTTGGCCCATTTATTCAGGAGGCGGGCGCGTAAAAATCGATCGGATGCGACTTGATATTATAGGGAAGTCTGTCCAAAGTGCTAGTAGCTTCCTTGTTAGGTAGCAGCGTCCTATGTCACCAGTAGATCAAATAAATAACACCCCCCCCGACAAGCCCAATCCGATATGTTGACGCTTACATTTTGTGAGGAACGCGGGGGCTGGCTGGCTCCTGGAGGTCAGTCACTGGAGGAATATAAAGGAGGAGGCAATAGCCAAGGTGATAGCGCCGCTGTTGAGGTAACCAATTACATTCTCAAAATGGCGTCACGAGTGGCAGGAGGAATTGGGATGGGTTCATCTCTGAGGTGAAATGAAAAGTATATTACGGGGGAGGAGGGGGGTTCTCCTCGGGAAGATGTAGTAACACTCTCTCCTGGGGGGAATCTGTTTGGCCTAATTCTAGTGTGATTCAGAGCGCTCATCAAAAAAACACTCAGGAAAAAAAAAAACTCCCCCGACGGTGCAGCAACGTTTGATATCTGCCGAAATCGTTTTATCTCGTTGCCGGCTCCCGAGCGAGACAGAGCCGGGGATTTAATATCTGCACATCAAACGGCCGTGCTTGTAACCACGTTTATATTGATTAAGACGACACTGATCACAATCAAGACAGCGTCATTGTCTGTCATGTAAAGGGTTTTTGACCAGCATTTTTGTAGTATGTCATATGAGACAAACTCCAGCTTGCTGCAATTTCATTTAGACCGTGGAACTCTTTGGAAAATATAAAGGAGCCGACATGCATCACAGACCGCAACAAAGTCCTTCTTACAGATGATTGGCTCAAATATGTCATTCTTTCAGTTTTAATTATTCCTATGGCATTATTGAATGTAATGTGACCATGGAATTAATTCTCCATAGAAATAAGTACAACACCAAGTTCAACACCGTTGTTACTAAGGGTGCCAAAGTCAGACTAAAAGTAATAATAATTTAGTAAGTAAATAATAATAATGTACAGAGGTAAAAATGACACCCCTTTAAAACTATTCCACCCTGTCTGTACAAAGTAACACATTAACGAGACATAATACAGTCAAAAAGGATCATTTCTACAACAAAGCATGCTGGCATTCCACAGCTGGAAGCTCTTGCAGTGTAACAGGTGAAAGTATACCCCCTGCCCAGAGTATTAAGGAATGCTAAATGTCCTAATTAAGCTCTGCTTCTGGACTTTTGAATGGTTTAAATCGGTAGAGAAATGCACGAATGGTGGTAGTTTGAAAAATGGTCCATGGAAAATCTAGAAATTTTTAAAAATATTTTAATAGCTAAATGAGTTGATGCTTGAATGGTTTGAATTGGGTAAAAAATAAAGGCAGAATTAGAGGACAAAAATGGCCAATTATTAATAATAATAAATTGAGAATTCACACAATAAATTCATTGACTGTCCAGAAAATAGGTGAAAGATACAGTATATTACACTGGGGGTATAATCAGACCCACAGAGGTTTATTCTGGCCTAGTCTGTTTTATACCCCCAAGTACAAACCGCTGACCATCTGACCATACTTGTTGGCAAATTGAAACGATGATCTATGTGCGTTTGGGAGGGAATAGGGGGCAGTCCTGTTTGTCTAAATACGTCACTTCCTGTTGATCGGAAAGGAAAGAGCTCCACTTTTGCTACTGGAGTTTTAAACTTTTTTGGAGTTTTCCTGACCACACTTCATGGTCACAAATCCAGAAGAGTGAGCTGACTCAAAAGCCTAAACAAAATGCTTTCTTCTGGTCGCACATGCCTGAGTAGATGAAGAATTGACTTTCTATGTCACATATTTTAGTTGCACAAGGCAACTGTCTAGAACCCTGTATATTGACAATCGCTAATGTCCACGTGAGTTAGCCAATCTGAGGGGTGTCGACATAAACTGTAGAGGATCTTTGACGAGTTCTTGCAGTAGATTCATAAAAACCGCATTTTCCCTAATGTAATCCATTCCAAAAAATCAACAGTTATCACATCAAGTCCTTGCTGGTTTTTCCTCTGCAGCTCCAGAGACCCTGATGCGAGCCCTGGAGCTGCTCAACTACCTGGCGGCGCTTAACGATGACGGCGACCTGACAGAGCTGGGCGCCACGATGGCAGAGTTCCCGCTGGACCCTCAGCTGGCCAAGATGGTAGTTGCCAGCTGCGAATTTGACTGCTCTGACGAGGCACTCTCCATAACCGCCATGTTGTCAGGTAAGAGGGTAGTCTATTCCTGCCTCAAAAAAAGTACTACAACTTGTCATATGCACAAAGTCAACCAGCAAAAGTCAACTATTATTTGTGAAAACTTTTCCAAAAATCGAGTAGCTGGAACAGCAGTGGCTTGTGCTACAGCGGTAATTGCACTTCAGGCTTGCCAAAGCAGAATGCTGCTCATTCGCACGAATCTTTATGCCTTCGGAGCAAGAGGAGCCTGTGAGAGCAGGGGGAAAAATGGATTTCAATTTCAAAAGCATGTGTTTCCGAATGGCGGCTTTCTGCTGAGGTTATCAATGGTGTAAGAGCCACGCGTTACAATCAAAAGTTGCAGCATTAAGCATCTTTGAGGTAGAAGAGTCGCTTCCCATGATCCGTCCCTTCTACCCTGACCCTCCTCTTCTTTCCCAACATTAGCATCAGTCTGTGGGGTTAACTTCTACTGTGGGCCCATACCAACCTTGTCTAGTCCCGCAGTGCTTCATCCGACTCCCCGAGGCCAAGAGGGTTTCCGACGAGGCCAAGATGCGCTTTGCCCACGCCGACGGAGACCACCTCACCGTGCTTAACGTCTACCAAGCCTTTAAACAAAGCAAGTGGGACCACCTTTAATACAAATATCTCACCACCCAGTCTGAATTTTTAACTCTCAATCATTTCCCTACACAGACCATGAGTCCTCCCAGTGGTGCTATGACAACTTTATTAGCTACCGCTCGCTGATGTCAGCTGACAACGTACGGCTTCAGCTATGCCGCATCATGGACCGGTTTGGGTTGCCTCGACGGAGCTGCGGACACAACTGCAGAGAGTACTACACCAATATTGGTCGTATGCTGGTCACCGGGTTCTTCATGCAGGTCCAAATTTTACACCAAGTACACCAAAGATACAGTATTTAGCTTTATCACCATGTTTTGCTACCTCCGCTTGGTATCATGGTTCAGCTTTGCATTCAGTTTTATTGAATCTTTGCTTAATACATTGGTATATGAACAGTTATTTTATATGTAAAGTATCATATAAAAACTGTAGCTCAGTCTAACTTATACATCAGAAGTCAAACATGGCTGAAATGTTACAATTTAGAAGGCAACCAATATTTTCAGGAAATGTACACCTCTAATATAATTTTGGAACATGAGAAGAGCAGGAGATATATGCTGAAAGTTGCAGTATGTAATGATTGGTGACATTCAAAACAGTGAAGTTTTGGTGTAGTTTTTCTTCGGTACCCTTTTCCCTCAGTTAGCACAAAGAATTGGCCTCATTCATTAATGTGTTTATTAGAGCTGTTCCTTTTACAGGGCAGTTCCCACCCAGATTATTTTGCTCTAACAGCTGTTGGAACAAGGCTGTGTCACATTGTTAGTCACATTGGACTGCTATTATTTAGAACATTACTGTATAATCGCTAATGTCTCTCGCAAGAAGAACAATGTGAAAAAAGGTAGAATATATATACCCACAGTTACAGAAAGTAGACTTGCTGTTTGTTATGGTTTTATGTTTTTTACTATTAAGTTCTTTTTGAGATGCAGCTGCAACCTTTCAATACATTGTTTCTGTTGGTAACAACTCAAAGGTATTTTGCTATGCAAATATGATCATTTTATGCTACCTCCGCTTAACGTCACAGTTTATCTTTGCAGCTAAACTGAATATGAAATTAATTTTAGCCAATCTTTGATTAATAGATTTGTACTTAAACAATTATTTAATATCTATATTTCTCTGATATAATTTTATTTGTATTATTCTTAGCGCTTTCCTGCACACGACTAGATAGAGCCTGCGTACCCTCACAGCACTTGTCTTGAGAGTCAGTGGTTCAATTTATTTTGGCAGGTCGCTCACCTGGAGCGCACGGGCCACTACCTGACTGTGAAGGACAACCAGGTGGTCCAGCTCCACCCCTCCACCGTACTGGGCCGCAAACCCGAGTGGGTCCTTTACAGCGAGTTTGTATTCACGGCCAAGAACTACATCCGCACCTGCACCCACGTCGAACCCGAATGGTAAGTCTAATATTGGTAAGAGTGAATAATTCATTAATGCTTTTGTAGGTTTTACCGTGCGTATCGTGCGTCAATTGGTTCCAGATCCAACCATTATAAGTCAGTTTCTCCGAAGTAGGATTCAATATTAATAAATGGAATATTTGTGTAGTATTTTTGAATACTTTTCCACTCACCCGTGCTAAGAGCTAAATTTAAACATAGCTACTACATCACCACTGCTAGCAGGAATTGTGTGATCAAGTATGGACTTTTGCCTTTGCTTTTCGTCGCCAGCTTGAGCCATCCGGTAAATGCAATGACAAATGAATGAAACAGGAAAATCGATGCCAAAATGGGAAAACAAAACAAAGACAATACAGAAAAAGCAAAGACAAAATGGAAAAGGATTATGACTACATTTGAAAATGTTTGTATTATTGATTCTTTTCTACTATATTACTATTACTATTATATAGATATTCAATGCAGTTATGTTTTGCTATTGTTTTTATACTTTTAGTTAGTTTTTTGTTGCTTTTTGTTTTTTTAGTTGCGGTAATTTCCTGACAGTAGAGCACACCACTACATTTAAAAAGAAGAAACGATCTGGACAAATATAGGCCGTACCTGTCTTTAAGCCGCAGATATCCACGTCCGTGGCATATTTAGTATACAGAGAGATGTTGCACAGAAAAAAAGTTTACATTTTGATTGAATAAATGGTTTATTCCAAACAGTGCATGTAATACGGCTAGTTAAACAGTATCTTACCAGATAAGTCAATCATTGCTGTCCTCATCCTGGGAACTAAAATCACTTAAGTTTTTGTCTTCCCCACTGTTAAACAGCTTTATAATTCCTTCGTCACACACTTTGTCCGTCTTTTTTTTCATTTTTTGTCGGAGTCTTTTATCTTGAGGCAAATTAGCCCTTTACCTTGAGTTGTCCTCTTCATCCTGCAGTAGTCCAACCTTTCAAAATCGGTTGGTGATAGTGGGTGCTGCGTCTGAGTCTAAACTCACTCTTTTTAAAAAGTCAAAAAGTTTGTTTATTCAACATAACATGTGAGCACAGGGCATCACAACAACAGTCACCTTTACAGGGTGTCATCCATGTGTCATACCTTCCAATAAGATAAACACTGAAAGTAACAAAGTAGGTGGACATTCAAAACAGTGAATGAACAAACGGTAACTTTGTTCATTTTGTTCAGCCTTTGATGTTCCACCATGCTTTCCACACAACAGCCTAATCTAAGAAAATGCTGATTCATGCCACAAAGCATTTTTCTGATGAGACAGACTTCCAAAGGACATGTTTATGTAACAGCTGTTAGTAATTGAGGCTCAAAGGTTATCAGGATTAATGATGATGTTTTTTTTTTGTCAAGGCTGCTTAAAATTGCCCCTCGTTACTACGAGATGAGCAAGTTCCCTCAGTGCGAAGCAAAGAGACAACTACAGCGGATCATTGGAATGCTCCCTCCATTTTAAATAGTAAGGAGATTGCTTTTAATTTATGTTGATGTCCCTTTCATTCATAATAATTGCAGACATTACTGTTTATTTGTTCACTTAATAAACATGAATTTGTTTTTGAAAAAAAAAGTTCTGTCTCAGTTGTGTCTTTAGGCAAAAATGCAAGTCACTGCTTGAGGATGTTAAATTTAGACTTTCCAATTTACGTAGTATTCTAATAAAGTCATGAAATGTTTTGCCATTGAAAATGTTAATTTCACTTAGAAAAGTGTATCATCTTCAGAACAACAATTCAGTCAGAACTCATATTCCGAAAATTACATTTTGCTGATTGTTTTTCTAAATGTAAATGTAGGGAATTAAGCAGAATTTTTTTCAAAACATTGACAACAAAATTAGCGTGTCAGATGCGCAGGCATCCGATGACAAAGACATCATGGAGATGAAGATTGGTCGGCTTCAGAACTAAAAGTAAGTGTAAATTACCAAGGAGGTGCTTATCCTTCAATTATTCTTTTAAATCGGCTTCCAAGTGAATGTAAAGGGGTCTTTAGAGCCTTTTTTTGTGTGTATTTTGTCGCAGTCACCACCCTGCCCCCACCGTCAACATATTGCTGGGAAATGAATGCTTGTCGCTATGGTGGCATAGTGTTCAGAATACGAAATGCAAATAAGACTTACTGTGTTCTGTGGCAAATTTGATGTCGTTCTCAGTGACCCTTTAATGAAATGATTATATGCTAATAAACTTGAAATCCTGTGTTACCATGAAAAAGAAAAACAGATTTAAAAAAGTGTGGGTCCTTAGAGAGAGACAGAGCGAGTGGGAACCACTGTCATCTGGGAGAAACTCTGAGTTCTGGTAGTAGACCTGTAGTAAACCTAGTGAAAGAACCGAGGACATGTTGGAGAGGGAAGTCTGGGCTTCCTTGTTTAGGCTGTGGAAGTGGAAGAAAATGGATGGATTGATAAAAAAAAGTTATCTTACAAAATGATCTACAGGAGTTTTACCTGAAGTTATAAAGTAGGTTTACTACTTTATAACTTCAGGTAAAATTCTTGTGTGTATGTATGTATGTACTGCATGGATATGTGTATGTGCACAGTATGTGTATGTATACGTGTATGAATATGTGCATATATATATGTGTGTGTGTGTGTGTATGTATATGTATGTATGTGTATATATATGTGTGTGTGTGTATATGTATATATATGTATATGAATGTGTGTACATGTATATTAGTATTAGTTTTTTTTTTTCTTCTTTCCCCTGTATTTTTGCTCATTTTGCTCTGCGACTGTTCTGGTTGTTGCTGAAATTGTGATTATCACGGTTGTTTATAATATGGTTGAAATATGTTTGTGAGGTTCTTCTGCACCCTTTCTTATATGAAACCCCACCCCACCCCCCGCCCGTCCCATTTCAGGTCAGGTCCGGCATCGAAATGTGGCGCAACAAAATTCATAATAAACGCAGTCAAATGTCAAGGGAGACTCATTTGAAATATGAAGTCTCCCTTGGCAAAGAAATTTTGCTCAGCATTTAAAGGCAGCTTGACTCCCATTCAGCTGTTACGATGCTGGACAAGACAAAAAAAAAAAGGTTTACAATAACATTTTTTGTGAAGAAAAAAGTTATCTTTTTAGAATGTGCATGGACCCATAAAAAACAGCCAGGGGCCGCAAATTGCCCCAAGGACACGCTTTGGACACCCCTGTCGAATATTCAAGGCGCTTTGTGTAAAATTTTGTGCGTGGCTGTAACAGTTTAATTGGATTTACCTTGTTTCCCGAGGGGAAAAAATATTTCAGTTTTTGTATGTTTTGATTTTAGACAGACCCTTTGGAGCGGAGGTTCCTCTGTATTTAGTCCCAGTCTGGCAGCAGTGAGTCAAAAGTGCAAGTCACTGCATTGGGATGGTAAATGTAGATTTACGAATTGCGCAATATGCTAATTCAAAGGTTTAGCACATGTTCTTTTTAGCAGGACGACCACACACACAACTTTTTAAAGTGCTTTGTGCGACGCAAAGTCATCCTTCTCCCAGCCAATAGAAAGCCCATTAGTCGGAGCTGATCTGGAAATTATATGGAATCGATCCCAGGGGGTAAGAACAGTTTTTCAGGCTCGATACTTGCCATTGATTCCCGGCTGCTATAATTATAAATGAAAATCGTTTTGAGCCAAGTTGTGTTTTCAACACTTAGGCGCTCTTTGGATAATATTAAAAGTGATTTTTCTTTCTGCGTGTTGGTGTTTGGAGAAGAAGTTACATAAGGTCACTCGGCTGCCCATCATAAAAGACGACAATTCATCACTCTGTGCATCTATTAGATTTTTATATGCAATCCTGTCTGCAAGTGTATGAAAGCACTGTTAAAGTCAACGTGCTCTACCGAGTGCTAAGTTGCTCAATTATCGTTGAACAATAACCTTTAAAAAAAAAAAGTTGTCATGTTCCGACTAATAAAGTTGTAAAATGCTGTATTATGATTTAAGTCGTAATATAATTTAAATGTAGTCTGAATTTTATGACAACAGTCATAATACTGCATTACACAAAGATAAATTAAGACTATATTCATTTTTAAAAAGTGAAAAAGTTATAATTGTACAAGAATAAGTGATCAGAGATTTTGGATAATATGATTGTATTATTTAATTATAATCTAAATATGTTTAATTTTATTTAGAAAAGCAGAACACATCAAATGAATTAAAAATTGTATGATTACAAAAATCTAAATATCATTAGGATTACATATTTTGAATGTTTTAAAAGACTATAATTCTAATTCATATGCGGTATATTTTTGATTCACAAAAATAGTAATCTCACGAGAATTGCATCAGATTTTTACAAACATTACAATTTTATTCTTACAGTTTTAAAGCTAGAATTTTACAGTAATAAAAATGGTTGTCTGTATTAGATCGACTGTTTTTAAAAATAAAATTGTCATGATATAAGGTCGGGTGTTGTCAAAGTGCCAAATTTTATAATTTTTACCCTCAAAATGTGTCACCAATCAGCATGGCCCTTATATGCCATTCTACAGTCCCTTTGAGGGTTTTTTTGTTTTTACACTGGCATGTCGAGACGGTTAAAATGCTCTAATGGACCATATTCGGCCCATGCTCCTTAGGTTGTCCACCCCTGCTTGCTTTCCTCAAACAAACAGCAGGCGGCATTTATCCAGTGTGTTTCCAAACAGAGTGAATCATCATCCCAATCTCCTGCCACCCCCGGAGTCCTGCCTGGCGCCTCATAATTATTTGACGATTGCGGGTGGGACATTATTGCCTCAGCGTTTTCAGAAAGTTTATCCACCCACCCTTTCCGACTACTCCTCCGTGTATCTCTTCCCCCCCGTTCTGGAGTTCCTTATCTTCCATTTTGCTGCACATGTGTAACCAATCTTTGAGGAAGATGGCAACGAAAATGTGACAAATCCATCTGTTCGGCTTTGAATTTCTATGCTAATTTGAAGTATTAGTCCCTCTGGTGACAATGCAAGGAAACAATTGAATCTCATCATCTATGTCAATAAATATACGTCTCCTATATCTTATGTCCCATTATCATTATTAGAGCCCTCCAGACATGAAATAACACCACTTTAATTCAACCCTTGTTTATCGTACATTTTTCTGAAGTAGATTTCCCTGTTTATTTAGCACATTGATAATCTGTCTGCAACCTTCTAAATACGTTTTTTTCACACTCTTATAGTCCTTATAGAACATTATAGTCACCTATAAACATACAATACCCAATACAGTTGAGAAAAATAACAGAAAATAAGACATCCTTCCATCCAACCATCAATTTTCCTCTGCTTATTCGGGTCTTGGTCAGTAGTGAATTTCAGACTTTCTGGTTTTCAGCCACCTCTTCCAGGCACTTGCAGGCAAGGCAGTGAGACATAAAAGAAAGCAAAGGAGCACGACTTCAGGTTGGCCTCAAAGAGCTTTTGAGCAAACAGTCCGACGCCTCAGAAACGGGAAGCAGTGCCCAGTGTACTCTGACCTATAGTGAGGACGGAGGGCTGCTGACATCAACTGAGGATATTGTCGATGGTGGAGGGAATACTTTGAAACCCTTTTCATGCCCAGTGACATACCATCTATAGAAGAAGCAGAGTCTGAGGACACGAAACTGGACAGTTCCATCACTGCGGCTGAGATATTTGGGGTAGTCAAAACACTCCCCAGTAGCAAAGCTCCGGGGGTGCACAAGTTTCGACCTGAGTTCAACACGGGTCTGGATGTTGAGGGACTGTTTTGGCTGCCACGTCTCTTCAACATTGCGTGGAAGTCAAAAACAGTACCTCTGGATTGGCTGCTACTATAGGGGGGTTCCCCCTTCTATAGTCTTTTCCAGAACCTCGATTGCAAGGGGTGCAATGTGGTTTTCTTTCCGGTCGTGGAACACTGGACCAGCTCTACACCCTTGGAGTGATCTACATGTGCTTTGTGAACTTGCAAGCATTTGACTGTGTCCCTCACTATGATCTTTGAAGGGTACTCCAGTATGGGATTGGTGGCGTGCTACTATGTGCCATTCGGTCCTTGTACAACTGGAGCAGGAGCCTGGTTTGCATTGTCATTAAGTCGAGCCTGTTTCCAGTGAATGTTGGCCTCTGCCAAGGCTGCCCTTTGTCACCGATTCTGTTCATAACTTTAATGGACAGAATTTGTAGACTCAGACAAGGTGTTGAGGGAATCCAGTTTGGGGGCCTTAGGATTTCATCTGTGCTATTTTTAGACAATGTGGTCTTGATGGCCTCATCGGGTCTTGTCCCTCAGCGTTTACAGCGTTTGCAGCTGAGTGTGAAGATTAGTGCAGCATCTGCAGTAATGCGGTCGCTCTACCGCACCGTCGTGGAGAAGCAAGAGCTGAGCCGTAAGGCAAAGCTCTCAATTTACCGGCCAATCTATGTTGCCACCCTTACCTACAGTGATGTGCTTTAGGTCATGACAGAAAGAACAATATTGTGGATACAAGCAGCTGAAATAAGTTTCCTTTTCATGTTCAAAGTATGAACATGAAAATTATGAACATGTATAGCACTCAATACATGGTTTGGGCTCTTTTTGCCTAAATTACTGCAGCAATATGCAGCATGGAGTCCCATCAGTATGTGGCACTCCTCAGGTGTTACGAGAAGCCAAGTTGCTCTGATAGTGGCATTCAGCTCATCACCATTGTTGGGTCTGGCGTGTTACATTTTCTTCTTGACAATACCCCGTAGATTTTCTATGGGGTTGAGGTCTGAGTTGGCTGGCAACTAAGAACAAGGATACCATGGTCCTTAAAGAAGGTACTGGTAGTTTTGGCACTGTGTGCAGGTTCTAGGTCCTGTTGGAAAAATGAAATCTGCAACTTCATAAAGTTGGTCAGCAGCAGGAAGCATGCAGTGCTCTAAAACTTCCTGGTAGACTGCTGCACTGAGCTTGGACATCAAAAAACACAGTGGACCAACACCAAAGATGACATGGCACCCCAAACCATCACTGACTGTGGAAACATTACACTGCACCTCAAGGATTCTGTGCCCTCTCCTCTCTTCCTCCAAACTCTGCGACATTGATTTCCATTTTCATCGGAAAACATAACTTTGAACCACTCAGCAGCAGTCCAGTCTTTTTTGTCTTTAGGCCATGTGAGACAGTTCTGACGTCTTTTGTTCAAGAGTGGCTGGACCCCAGGAATGAGATAAGCTGAAACCCATGCCTTGCATACGTCTGTGCATGGTGCCTTTTGAAGAACCGACTCCAGCTGCGGTCCACTCTTTGTGAATCTCCCACACATGTTTGAATGGGTTTTGTTTCACAATGTGTAACCTACAGGATTAGCCTGATAAACCATTTAAAGCCCTTTACAGGTGTTTTGAGTAAATTAGCTGAATACAGGTAGAATGGGACACTGGGTGTCTTCAATATTTTTTTACAGTATTCTAATTTTCTGAGATACTGAATTTTCATTTATTAATTAAAAGAAATAAACACATGGAATATATCAGTCCGTGTGCAATGAATCTCTAATACAGTATATTAATTTCACTATTTGACTAAAATTACTGACATATGTCAACTTTTTCCATGATATTCTAATTTAATGAACAGAACCTGTACTGTAAACTGTAGGCAATAGCTTATATAGCATTTAGACGACAACTCATAGCTTACAGCCTAGTGGTACGTGCACATAGAAAGGCTTACAGTGGGGCTATTCAACTGGTGGCCTAAGGGCCAAATCAAGACCATGAATGACACCAGAGTGCTCCTGTCCCACAGAGGATCTTTGACTAGTGTAAACGCATTACATGGGTTGCAATGTACACCTTTACGTATGACTTATCGTAACTATTTGATTGTGGTTTACTGTACCTTATTTCATTTGTTATTTTAATTTGTCCTTTTGTCGCCTCCTTCCAGCCCACTTTACCTTCCAGGAGGATATAACACAACAGAACATAATATTGCATTGTCACCAAAAGTGTCTCCTCCGCCTGTTGATGTGATTCACTGAGAAGCTTTTCACGCGTCGCTGGACAGAAAAACAAGAGACGGCTCAGAAGAGAGGAAACGGATGATACATGTATTAAATGAGCTGAGCCGTGCACCGATATTCACTACCTTGTGCTGTGCAAATATATGACACTGTGTTATCATTAAATTGATCTATACCACACACAGGAAAAGATTACATTTGATGCTGGGTGATAAGGTGAGTCATACTTTTCTTCCTGCCCCCACTTTCTGCATGTTACGTTACAGTTTTATCTGTTGAAAACAGCTAAAGTATGTCAAATGTAAGCTTACGCACGACCCAAAACTGTTATCACTTTTTAACAAAATATACTGTTATTTACATATCTACCTTTAAAGAAGCATTAATTGCATATATTCTCATTATTTATATAACAATTGTACATTTTTCTTGATCGACTGAGAAAATGAACAATTCTTACTACGTACTATGATAATGTTCATTCATTCATTTTCTATGGCGCTTATCCTCATAAGACAATTCTTACTACGTACTATGATAATGTTCATTCATTCATTTTCTATGGCGCTTATCCTCATAAGGCTTGCGGTTATGCTGGAGCCTATCCCAGCTGGCTTTGGGCGAGAGGTGGGGTACAACCTGGACTTGTCGCCAGCCAATCACGAGTCGCCAATTAATCTAACATGCATGTTTTTGGAATGTGGGCGGAAACCGGAGTACCCGGAGAAAACTTACGCACGCACGGGGAGAACATGCAAACTCCACACAGAGATTCAAACTCAGGTCTTCCAGATCTCCTGACTGTGTGGCAACGTGCTAACCACTCACCCACCGTGCGGCTATGATGTTATCAATCAATTTAAATTTTCATTCAATCATTCATTTTTTATACCTCTTATCCTCATTAGGGATGCGGGTATGCTGGAGCCTATCCCAGCGGACTTTGGGCGAGAGTCAATTGCAGGTCAGACAAACAACCATTCACACTCACATTCATACCTATGAAACATTTTTACAGTCACCAATTAACCAAAATTGCTGTTTTTGGAATGTTGGGGGAAACCGGAGTACCCGGAGAAAACCCACGCTCGGGTGTGGCCAACGTGCTAACCACTCGACCACCGTGCGGCTATGATGTTACCAGTCAATATAGTTTTATATAGTTGTAAACTTGTGTTTATTAAATGTTTTCATTGTTTCAGCAATTAAAGGAAAGAATCACAACAAAATTTTCTTCAGCAAGTGTTATGAAAATGAATAATACATTTAACAATATTATTATTTTATTATTTATATTTTATCTAACGTCTACATATATTTTTTAATTTTCGGAAGAGTAAAAAATAAAAACAAAGACCTTGAGGCTTCTTTATGTATAGAAAAGTACTTAAAAAATGTGATAACATTTATTTATAAAAACAATACAACAAACAATAAAACATCAGTAATATATCTTTTTTAACTGTAAAAAAGCTATATGACCATATGCTGTACTTACCCCGGCACATAAGAGGACAATGAAGCCAACCCGACACCGATTCGCTAGATACTTGTCAGGCTGTGACGTCATAAAAACGGACTAATTGTAGCGGACTGCGCCGCCAATGCGGAAGAGAATCAAAACAATTTGCACACAGGGCGGTTGGCCGTTTGCGTCACATGGGCGAGCATCCATCCATCCAT
>QODF01000008.1:33239-183717 GCA_024372805.1 Oostethus manadensis
CAATCCCGTACTCCCGGAGCACCCCCCACAGGACACCACGAGGGACACGGTCGAATGCCTTTTCCAGGTCTACAAAGCACATGTAGACCGGTTGGGCAAACTCCCACATACCCTCGAGTACCCTTGCAAGGGTGTAGAGCTGGTCCAGTGTTCTGCGACCAGGACAAAAACCACATTGCAGCTCCAGTAACCCAGGTTCGACTAAAGGCCGTGCCCTTCTCTCCAGCACCCTGGAGTAGACTTTCCCAGGAAGGCTGAGGAGTGTGATCCCCCTATAGTTGGAACACACCCTCCGGTCACCCTTTTTAAAAATGGGGACCACCACCCCGGTCTGCCAGTCCAGAGGTACTGTTCTTGACTTCCATGCAATGTTGTAGAGGCGTGTCAACCAACACAGTCCCCCAACATCCAGAGCCTTGAGGAATTCCTTCGCAGAACTCGTCTACCCCCGGAGCCTTGCCACTGGGGAGTGTTTTAACTACCCCAATTACCTCAGCCATGGTGATAGAACTGTCTCCGTACGTATCCTCAGACTCTGCTTCCTTTACGGAAGGTATGTCAGTGGGGTTAAGGGCCTCGAAGTATTCCTTCCACCGACCAACTATATCCACAGTCGAGGTCAGCAAGCCCCCGTCCACATTGTAAACAGTGTGAACTGGGGGCTGCTTTCCCTTTCTGAGGTGTCGGACGGTTTGCCAGAACCTCTTCGAGGCCGACCGAAAGTCGTGCTCCATACACATGGGCGAGCAATTAAGTGAAACCATTCAAAGTTTGGCGTCCTTAGTTTTGTTATTGGCTTTGTTTATTTTGTTTGATTGTAAGTGGCACCACGTCCCTGAGGAAGCCGTAGGGCTCGCCCCACTTGGCCACCTTGTATCGACACGGCGGGGCTCGGCTCCAATAGTCAGGAGGGGACCGTTTCATTCCAAAAAACGCCAGGATCGAGCTTTATCACTGGGCCACCACCTGTCATGGGCCGACGGGACGGTATCCCCCTGCCTCGTCACTTGGGAGAGCTGCTCAAAGCAGGTAGTTAACTTTGGATGCTTCCCTGACATCCACCATGACGCCTTTCGTTTCATCTTGACGAGTCACATGCAGAGAAGTGAACGGGTTTTTAGTTGTCGACTCGCTTGTTAGCATAATCAACTTTTTCTCCATCAATTTGAGTACATTGCATTAAGTTAACAATTAATCAGACAGGGAACCAAAATGGCCCAAACATTGACAAGGTTGAAATATGGGCGTTAATGGCTTGGTTGCCAGATGTCACTTCAAACATACTTTTTGCTATGTAATTGCAAATTGTACTCTTTACTTTTGCTATTTTGGACGTTGTCATTATAGATCACAATTTACATAAATGATAGCTTAACAATAAATCTCCAAAAGCAAGAGTCGTCATGATGCTCTGCTCTTGAAATGTGCCATAGTTTTAATAGAAATTTCATGTCCATTAAATAAAAACACTTATGTTCCAACATGTACAAATGCATTGGAATGGGATTGCTTTGACGGTTATGACTGTCATTTTTGCCTACTGTGTTTGTGAAAGCAAACCTTAAGCATACTACTGTGGGGTGCAGGTGTAGTGCTGCCATTGACGCCAAATTTTCTAACAACTATTTGTTTCGACACATTTTTTGATTAATTGACAAATTTAAAAGACTAACTGTAAAAAAAAAGCCTGTTATTTTGTTGTGTCCCTTTTATTTATTATAAATGTAAATCATATAAAAAACTGAAATATTACTTGGGGGTCTGCAGTGGCCAAGACATCACAATATGGCATGTATCACAATACTTATACGATACAGTGATGCGATATTGTGATTTTGCTGAATTCACTGAGAAATGTCACGTGCACCTTAAAATACAAGTTCAGCAGCAATAATTAAGTGGACAAATTGAGTAAAAAAAGTGCAATTCAATCGATCCATTTCCAGTTTATTGCAATTGTACAGAAAAGATGGATGAAGTTCAAAATTGTCTCCTTCCTGTCACACAAATGTGGCTGTTTGAACATTCCACTGAACAAATGTGAAAATAACATATTATATGTTGCAGCCTCTTGATGATATACTGTATATAGAAATACAAATACTGATAGCCCAGTTGACTTTAATCTGGCGCCATGTTTTATGTTTTGCGGAAGTGACGGGATGACAGCAGATGATTCTGATTGGACAGAATTTTAGTAACTATTGTTGCCTACAGGTTTGGCATGCTTACGACTGTGGCTCCCAATGCATTTATTCATTTTTTTCCGTTAACGGAGAGGGAGAAATATGCGGTTTTTAAAATACCCTGATAGTATAAAAATACCCTGACCAGCAAAGCTTTTTTCAACAACCTTATTTAACAAACGCAACTTACAATAACAAACAGCAACAACACAAATTAGTGCAACAAGCATCACTCAAGACGTCCATGGAGTTTCGCCATGTGAAGGGAGAGATAACTTGGGATTTACACTTTGGTAAATAAAGACTACAAGAAGCAAATATTGCCTGCAGTGGAAAACGGACATAGGAGCTGATTTAGGAGAGTTGTTGTTTATTATACTCCTCCATCACTACCACAATGTCTTCTGAGTTAAACAGCTCTGCTCCCTCGCCCAGTACTTCCATCTTGCCACCGTGGAGCCACGTGATTTTGCGTCAGACGCTGAGCAGGTGAGCAGTACACAAGCTGTCAAACAAAGGCGAGAGCTGCTTAAGGTATGTGTGTAGAGTGATGGCGTGGATCCTGAGAAATCCGCAAATCTCCACTTTGACCGAAGTTTTTAGAAACCTTCGTTTTATTGAGGAAAAAAACCCGGGGCCGTGTGCATGACAGCCCAAAACACAGAAAAATTTCTCCTCCTTGCAAGAACTATGGTTACGCGTAAACAGGGCAAGTCCTGTTCGTGTGGCCAGACTGAAAAAGAAATCATAATGCTCTCCGGTACTGTTCAGGGGCCCGGGTCAAATGTGGAGGCGGGCCGTAGTTTGGAAACCACTGGCTAAGCAGGTCAGTGGGGAGTTACGTGTCATCACTTTTGGCAAAGTCTTAATGAGATAATTATCCATGCATAGCTTGGCAATATGTTGTCATTAAAACCTCAGTGTTCAGCAGCAGGCACACACTTGTTGACTAAGAAGTGAAAAGAAAAACATGTAAATGAGTTGTACTCCTTGGCCGTGAAGGCAAAAGTGGCAAAGATTGTTCATGGGATAAATGCGCCCTTTTAAACTGTATTTTCTTATCACGGCTGCCAGGCATCTTTGTGGGAGTCAAAGCTGACAGACGCACAGAGCAGCGAAAAATCAATGGATGTTTTTTGACTGTGTGCCAATGTGGCATAAAAAAAAAGAATAAGTGATGTTGAAAGCCGGCTAAAATAAACTGTACTAGGCTTTCCAGACACCCAGGAAATAGACCGTTCTCATTACTTAAACGTGAATCATGATTCATTTTGGTAATGGTAATGATAATGGTAATGGTAATGGTTTGTCTCAATTTTCCAGCAGCTACTAATAGTCGTCCCTTCCTGTGTTTAACATGTTCACCATTTTTTAAAGTGAATGGCAAGGATGAAAATGTTTCAGTTTGTTTATAGTTTGAGCTTGTGAATAAGTCATAGAGTGAAAAGTAATTAGTTGACAATCATATTAATAATACAAAAGGTAGATAATAAAGTAGGTAAATAGTAATTAAATAAATAATAAAAACAAATAAATAGAATAATATTACTACTTCAACCACAGACAAAAGTTGGGGGAGGACAGTGTGGACATGTCCCCTGCACCTTTTCAATAGGTCATTTTGGTTCTCTCGTTTTTTACCATACAAAATCATGGTTATGCTTTATTTAAAAAATGATGATGCTTGTTTTAAAAGCGCTATGGCAGTAGGACCAGGCAGAAAACACTGCTCAAGCTGAAGAAGGTTTCCCTTTAGACACGCCACAAGTTCATCATTTTTATGCCAACGTGTGATTGCCCGACCCATTGGCACTTGGACTTGCACACTGGTGTTATTGGTAGTTGGCTAGAGTCAGTGTTCATCTGACACTGTCAATTGTTAACATGATGGGGGTTTGTTCTGTCTTAATTTTTGGAAAAAACACAATCAGAGTGATGGAGCAGTGAACCAAATGTAGCGTGCAATGACTGTGTACTCTTAGCGTTTGCGTTTCTGAAAAACTAAACGTTGTGCAACAAATGCATTGCTTATGAACACCATCCGTTCAATAAATAATAAAATCAACAACTGTCTTTCATCTTTGATGTCTACAGTCTACAATTTACCAACTCAATCCGGGAGCCGACACCCTCTCTTGATTTAAAAGTCAACTCAAAACTCACCTCTTTGCTAAAGCATATAGTTAGAACTGACCCCTGATACGCAGATAGGTACAGAGATATTTCTCTATGTTCCTTGGTCATCCCGACCCATGTGCTCAAAGATACTACTCCACTAGTCAACACAGCTCTTCTCAATATAATCAGTATGTCACTAGTGACAGGCCGCAATCATTCAAAGTGGCTGCAATCAAGACGCTTCTTAAAAACCCTAACCTTGATCCACATGTCTTCGCTAACTACTGACCAATTTCCAACCTTCCATTTTTATCCAAGCTCCTAGAGAAAGTAGTTGCCAATCAGCTACACAATTTCCTTCTAAACAATCATCTACTTGAGGTCTTTCAGTCAGGATTTAGGATGCACCATAGCACAGAAACAGCACTTTAAATTACCAAATTACTAACGACCTCCTCACCGCTTCAGACAAAGACCTCATTTCAGTATTAGTTTTAATAGTCACAATTGACCACCAAATTCTAATATGGTGATTAAAACTGATCTTTGGCATGAAAGAAATTGCATTAAAATAGTTTCAGTGTTATCTGTGAGATCGCCTGCAGTTTGTATCCATTAGTAATAAAGAAACCAGACACGTGGAGGTCAATCATGGCATTCCACAGGCTTCTGTGCTAGGACCAGAATTGTTATACAGTAATACCCAGAAAATTAGAATATCCTGAAATGGTTGGTGTATTTCTGTAATTTAACTAAAAAGGTGAATTTGACATATCATATAATCAAGTTTTTTTTCTTTGTATTTTGCAGATTAAAAAAAAATTCTAATTTTCTGAGTTTGTCGTTTTTATAAACTGAAAATCTTGATCAGCAAAGTTTGGTTTAATTTGTTTTGAACATGCATACATTGTACAAAGAATTATTCATGTTACATTCCTCAGTTCTACATGTCCGAAAAGGAGTAGGAAGAAGCAGAGCTTATTTGATCCTACCCCCTTCTCACGTGAATTACTAATACATACTCATACATACTGTGCATATACATCCATACACACATACATTCATATGTATACATACATAGATGAATATATATATTACATACATACACATACATCCATCTATCATATTTTTCTTTTTTTTTTCTTCTCCTCTTTCCTCCCCTCTTTCCCTGTTGATTTCCGGATCAACATCTTGCTGTCTTTGTGTTGTACTGTGAGGGTCAATAATTAAATGTAAGTACTCGAGTTCCTGATTTTAGTACTTTGTTGAACGTGCCCTTTCAACGTTAATATCAGTGTTCGTATTATTGAATGTAATCTTACTGTTTTTGTGCGTTGTTTTCTCTTTTATCCTTATTGTCATGATTGTATGATGTTTAGTATGTATCCAGATTGTTGATATCTTTGCAACCAGCAATTCTGCTTCTCCTGGACCTCCATGTAGCTTGATGTGTATTGTTCCGTTGGTGCTCCAAGTACTTTGTATCTTTCCCTGCTTCCTCAAGTCTTGTGCTTTCTTGGCAATGTCAGCGTTGCGTTTTGTCAGATGCTCATTTAAGTAGACGTTTGTGCCTTTCAAGTTGTTTCTTTGTTTCAGCAGTCCAGTTTTGAATTCCCTGTTGGTGAACTTTATGACGACAAGTGTGGTGTTGTTTCTGCCATACAGTGGGATGCAAGTATCAATGGTGTTGATATAAATATACTGTACATCTCTTTTGATTGTAGGAAGCTGACAATCTGTTGCTTTGCTGAAAGAACATTCATTCCATCTGGTTCTCCTCTTGTTATGAGCTTCCCTATCTTTTGACCCGGGTGCAATTCTGAGCCCTGTGAGGATCACATCATTCATTCGGGAATTCCGATCCATCTCATCCATTATAGTTTTCATTTGCTCAGTGATGTTGTCCGTTGCTTTTTTTCTCTTCCTCCAAAGTGATGCGCCAGACGACATTATCCTTCAATAGTGTCCCGATATCATCCTGTAGAGCATTGATGTCGTTGCATAATGCTCTATTTTCTTCCATATGGTTTTTAGCTTCCTTGAGAGCAGCGTGCAAGGCAGCGTTTTCGTTCAATTGTGGCTTTATACTATCCTGCAAAGCCGTGATATCAGTGCATAGTGGTTTATTATCTGCCACAGGGTTTTTAACCTCTTTAAGAGCAGCAATGCAAAATTTTTATCTTGCAACTTCTTGATTTCTTCTTTTAGAGCTTTAGTTTCTTTGCTCAGTGCTCTATTTTCCTCCATAAGGTTTATGACATCACCATGGACCCCTAGGATCTTTTCGATGAGACTGTCATTCTCCGATTGTACATGTTGAATCTGTGACTGCAAATGCTTTAGGTCTGGTTGTGCTGCAGTACACTCCACAAGGAAGGTTACCACAAGGAACTGCTTGAGGTATGTCAAGTTGTGTGTAACGGCTCAATAAAACTTGTTAGTTTCATCTTTTATGTTAAATCGCCAAAATAAAAAAACTTTTACTTGATAATAAAATTTTCCAGGTAGGACTGTACGTCTCCTTTAGGTAATATCACATAACACTCCATCAATTTCTATTGCTATTCAGATGACACACTACTGTACTTATCAGTGAAACCTAACCAGCTATCCAAACTCCAGGCATGCCTAAACGACAAAAAGAGCCGAATGACTTTAAACTTATTTACTATTAAACTCAGATAAAACTGGCATCATAGTCCTTGGTTCCCGGCACCTCAGAGACAGGATTGCAAATTATATTACTGCCCTAGATGGTCTTGCACTCACCCCCCATAATACAATCTGAAACCTTGGTGGCATCTTCGATCAGGACCTTTCCTGTTGTTCCCAAATACAACCAGTGTCAAGAGCAGCATTTTTCTTTTGACGAAACATAAAGAAAATGTGAACATTTTTGCCACTAACAAAATTTGTTCATATTTTTGTCTCCAGGTTGGATTATTTTACGCTTTGTTAATAGGCTGCTCTAAGAAATCTTTAAAGATCCTCCAGTTAGTCCAAAATTGTGTTGCATGAGTCTTAACTGGAACCAGAAAAAAAGATTACGTATATCACACTCGTATTAATTCACTGCACTGGTTACCTGTACAATATTCAGATGACTATAAAATTCTCCTTACATACATTCTCCGTGCACAAGTAATCTTAAATAGCTCCTATCAACCCAATAGGCACTCACAGATTTTACAATTACTTGTCATTCCCAGAATTTTTAAAAGTAGAATGGGAGGTAGATCCTTTAGTTACCAGGTTCCTCTGTTATGGAACCATCTCCCTGACTCAATTCAGGGGACAGGCACTCTCTCTTTACATAAAAGTAAACTCAAAACCCAACGTTTTGGTAAAGCAAATAGTTAGAACTATTAGAACTTGATACGCTAATAGGTATCAGTGACACTCCTCTACGTTCCTTGGTCTAAGACGAGGATTTCTGGCTTGATCTACCATGTACTGTATGCTTGTATTATTTTTATATCTCAACCCAAACAGTGGAGAAAGACAGCCGCCCCAGAAAGCTTGGGTTCTGTCCAAGTACAATGAGATGACTGCGGTTGTGATTTGGTGCTATACAAATAAACTGAATTGAACTGAAAAAGATTCGTATAAGATGTTATGAATGTTTCACGTAAAAATTCAGGAAGTCCAGGCTTCATGTGAGGGAGTTTACAATTTGACGTTCCTTGACGCTCAGGGTGGCTTTTTCTCAAAAATGCCAGCCAGAAAGAAGTTTTTTACGTGAGAATTGTATATTTCCCCCCCAAGTACGCCAACAGTAGGTAGATTTTTGTGTCAGTACAGACCTACATCACAATCACTCCTCCTCTGCTCTCCTCTTCACGGACAGCTGTTTTGTGAACCAGATTCTCCAGTATTTATCCAAATACAGTATATCCACTAGCTAATTCTTCTTTACTGTTTACTTTAGCACATAACCGGTGAGCAGTGGGGTGACCATTCTCAACAAAGTAAGCATGGAATGCAGATTTGCCCTGTACACACTTATTTTATTAAAAGAAATTTTACTATAGTGACCCACCGGGATCCAATTTCATCTGAAAGGCTGCTGAAAAGAACAGGTGAGGCCCTCTTTAAGAAGTTTAGAAGCAAAAGCCATCCCTTTTTAAGCCTGGAACAGTTAGCTTGACATGTATAATTAGCACTAGAGGGTTTATTTGTTTATTAGTTAATTGAAATCTGACAGCGTTTACTCCTTTAATTGTAAAACTATATCAATCTAACAAGAAAATGGACAATTTTGTAATAATGTGAGCCTCCCTGATGGCCATTCCAGCCTCTGACTCATTACTTAGGCAGCCAAGTGTTCTGGTTGGATCAAATATTGGACACAAAGGAGCTTTTCGTTTAAGCTCGCCACTGAGAGAGAGCAGTAACTTGAGTCTCGGCGTGGAGAATGACATTTTTTTTTTTTTTTTATACCTGGCAGGCTTTTTGTCCATTTATTGGTTTTTGAAGAGCAGTGCAAGCTGCAGGCAGTCAAGCACAAAAAAGGGTGGGATGAAACTTTCAGCACCGTGGACAGCAACCCTCGAGAAAGATGCTAATTAAGCATCAAGCTCCCCGCGGTGTCCTGCATCCATGCAATGCCCACAAAAGTGAAGTCGGCCGCCCCACACACTGCTCAGACACACACACGCGCTGTATAGTTGTTCATCTCTGTGTCGGAGGCGGAATAATGCAAGCGCCTTTAGCCCACGCTCAAGCATGAGTGGCTAATCTGGCCACAAGGACGAGCTGTGTCAACATTTCCCTTTTCTTTCTTTCCTCTTTATTTATTTACCCAACAACACACACGGCTGCCACTGAATTTGGACTGGAGTTAGCACACGGTGAGGGCGAATAACAAGGCTGTCCAAATTGAGATGACCTGCTTTTATGAGAATGCATTGCCAACTAAGGTCTAAGAGACTGTTGTCCATAGTTAGCTCATAATTAATTACATTCAATCACAGATAGAAATAAGTTTGTATTTGTATAATAAGAAGTGATGTAAATCTCTGTGGTAAACGATTCGTTACACAACTACAATAATAACTACATCAAATTTTTTGTAAAGGGATATCGATGTTGGAAATATAGGCCATTATTTTATTCAAAAAATAATTTACAGTTAGAAATCCTCGAGAAATATTGGATCGGTCGAGGCCTGGGGTAACAACAGCTGCCATTGGTGCCGACAGGGTGTCGGTGGAAATTGGATTACTGTTGGTCAAAGAAGGAGAAGAGGAAGGTGTGTCCGCAGGAAGCGAGAAAAGAGGAATGCCAAGAGTGTAGGACTGAAATTAAAGACTTTTAATGTTGGAACTATGACAAGAAAAGGTAGAGAATTAGTTGACAAGATGCAAAGGAGGAAGGTAGACATATTGTGCGTCCAGGAGACCAGGTGGAAAGGCTAGAAGCCTAGGAGCAGGGTTTAAGCTGTTCTCTCATGGTGTAGATAGGAAGAGAAATGGAATAGGGGTTACTTTCAAGGAGAAGTTTGCGAGGAATGTCCTGGAGGTAAAAAGTGTGCCAAATAGAGTGATGAGCCTGAAGCTAGAAATCTGGTCAGACCTTGATGAAGTGATGCAGAACATCCCTAGAAGTGAGAGAGTTGTCACTGGTGCAGACTTCAATGGACATGTTGGTGCACGAAACAGAAATGATGAGGAGGTGATAGGCAGGTTTGGTATCCCGGAGAGGAACAGGGGAGGACAGATGGTGGTTGACTTTCCAGAAAGAATAAAAATGGCTGTAGTGAATACTTTCTTCCAAAAGAGAGAGGAACATAGGGTGACCTGTAAGAGTGGGGGTAGGAGCACAAAGGTAGACTACATTTTGTGTAGAATGTGTAACCTGAAGGAGATCAGTGACTGCAAAGCAGGGTGTAGGATGACTCTAGTGGTGAGGAAGATGAAGAGGATAAAGGCAGAGTAGAGGACAAGTGCTGCTAAATTGTCAGTCATGACAGAAGCCCCACATAGCTGTCTTTGGCTATGCCTGCCATTAACTAGCAGCTCTTACCCAAACTTTACCTTGTAGTTCCAAGCAAAAAAATCAGCCCAGAGATGGCTTGCATCTAATAAAAGACTTGTTAGTTGGGGAAACTTATATGCCGAGGTACCACTGTATAAATGTAATTTTAAAAATCCAGGCAGTGCTAGAGTACCTTCTCACTGCTCGTTTCTCTCTGGAAAGTCGACTAGTCTGTGACGATTCAAATCACAGCAACGATAGATACAAATAACTTATAATAATAGTCTTGTTGCAAAATCAATCTTCCAGGGTTTTTCAAGCTAAATGTACCGATCAAACGGTATACATTAACATACATTCTCTATTTCTACTAAATATTTGCTCCCACTTGTAGCTTCCACAGTCACGATCTACTTCCTCAAAGTACAGCCTCAGCCAAACTGGACGTGTGCACGTTGATTGCACGTTTAAAAAAAGAACTGACGTTAAAGGAAACTTCATTTAACGCATTGATTACGCATCCACACGATGTACCGAAAAGCTCCCAACCATTGTTAAAAATGTAAATTTAAAAAAATCATAGTGTTAAGTTTAGTACTGTATTCATTTAAATGAAGTTACAGCACGTCCATGAAGTTCACCTCGATCGACCCGAAAGGTTTTTTTCATGACATTTATTATTTTTCATGCTTTTACTATTTTCTCATAGTTTTTTTTAACATTCATGGACATGTAAATGATTATGTTGTCATTAATAAACATATTTCTTTCAGGTAGATACAATATTTAGACTTTATACAACTGTTTTCAAGGGGTCTGAAACAAATTACACCGTTTATATGTAAATCTTGTCTCATAATACGAAAATTGTAAGACACGAAAGCCACACCAGAACGAATTCATTCTGTATCTTGAGGATTCACTATAGATGTGTTGCTATCAATGTCCCTTTTCACTTCCATGATAAGGTTGTGAAAGTTTTTGTTGAACATTTAAACCAAGTAAAAGTAGTACATTTACAATATTTAAAGTCGTAAATTTACGAGATTTAAAGTCGTAAATTTAAAACTACAACAACAAAAATAGTCGTAATTTACACACAATCCCTCTGTTTATAACTGTCTCGGGCAATGCCTGTTGAATGAAGCATTAAAATCATCAAGATTTCAAGAATTAAGTCGTAAATTTACAATAATGTTGTATATTTACGAAAAAAGATCGTCATTACACGAGTAAAACCGTAACTTTACGGGAATAAAAGTCGTAACATCATTTTATCCAACTTTTTCCTATTGCCCATGAGCCTTGGCGTGAATTATGGACTAAACTTCCGGTAGACACCGGAACCGGCATAGAACCAATGTCACAATTCCTCTTTTTTTGGATCGATAATGACATTAAAATGTGGGAACACTAGCTGTCATGTCCTAAACGAGGCAATGTAATAATTCCGTTTCCTACTAAAATCGAGGGATGGGGGGACGACCTGAAAAAGTGGCCAAACATCACCTATTTTTAGCTACTTTCTCTACTCTATTGCGGCAGATGGCAAGGCTATGAATAATATTAGAAGCTCCGAGGACTATCAATACCTTCATAGCAATAAGGTTGTTTGGGTTTTGTTGAAAGATGGTGGGCACAATCTTATGTATCTAAAAGGAGAAGTTGAGACATTAATGCCAATAATCCGACGGATAATTTCAAGATAATTGAGCAGGTAGGTAAATTCACAACATTAACTTTGGGATGAATGACAAGGAAGTGGTGTCAGTTACCTGAATCTGAAAAAAAGATCAAGGTAATCTAGCACATATTTAGTAAATAAAATGTACACACAGCAGTACATATTTCACCACTTTTTGTTTGGACACTGTAGGGGAATCTGAGCTTTCCTTGCAGTTTTACAGCAATCGACCACTGATGACCGGCAATGTTGTTAGACTTTTGTAAAAAAAAAAAAAAAAAAATCCTCTGTGAGACAAGACCCTAATTAAAATAACAGTTGATCCAATAAAAGATAAAAATGCAAAAAAGGGCATGCAAAATACTGTAGCGATGGGTATATTGTGTTGTTCCAAGCTACTGTTTATTGAGTGGGCTATAGAGGGCAGTGTTTTTCATCATGCTGGTTAGAGCAAGCGTTTGGAGTCAAGTACGTAGAATAACAAAACAAGGAAGTGGTGTTGCACTGTGCTTGTGGTGAGGAACGTCAGCTTGAGGGACGACAACTGGATCAGCCTGATCTCGTGGCGGAAGCCTATTTTATTCAATCTTCAAAATGCAACTGATTGATAACTGTTCCAGATCCTGAATATCGGATTTGGGCATCCCTAATGTATACATACACACACACACCCACAAACAGGTCCTGTTCAATAAATTAGAATATCATGGAAAATTTTGATTTCAGTAATTTTAACTTATATATTGTATGGTTGCAATGTGTAAAGACTGACATATTCCAAGTGTTTATGTATTTTTTTTATTTTATTATAACTGACAGCTAATGAAACCTCCAAATTCAGTGTCTCAGAAAATTAGAATATTGTGTAAACGTTCAATATTGAACAAATCTAGTATCCCTTTCTGATCAGCTCACTCAAAACACTTGCAAAGGACTTTAAATGGTCTCTCAGTCTAGTCCTGTAGGTTACACAATCATGGAGAAGAGTGCTAACTTGACAGTTGGCCAAAAAAACTAATTGCACAAAAGGTCATTGCTAAAGAAGCTGGCTGTTCAGATAAAGTAAATTTAGCATTTCCTTTAGAAATCAAGGTCCCAGAGTCTAGAGGAAGAGAGGAGAGGCACAGAATCATTCAGGTCCAGTGTAAAATTTTCAGTCAGTGATGGTTTCGGGTGCCATGTCATCTGCTGGCATTGGTCCACTGTGTTTTCTTAAGTTCAAGATCAGTGCAGCAGTCTACCAGGAAGTTTTACAGCACTGCAATGCTTCCCGCTGCTGACCAACTTGATACAGAAGATGCAGATTTAATTTTCCAACAAGACTTGGCACCTGAATGCAGTGCCAAATTTACCAGTACCTGTTTTAAGAACCATGCTATACCTCTCCTTAATTGGCCAGCCAACTCACCTGACCACAACCCTTATAAAAAAATCTATGGGGTATTGTCAAGAGGAAAATGCGATACGCCAGACCCAACAATGCAGAAGTGGAGGTCCGCCCAACTATTGAATGCTGTATGATGTTCATGCTTTTCATGTTCACACTTTTCAGTTGGCCAACATTTCTTAAATACTTTTTGTTATTGGTCATAAATAATATTCCTATTTTCTGAGACACTGAATTTGGTATTTTTTATTAGTTTTCTGTTATAATCATCTAAATTTGAAGAAATAAACATTTTAAATATATCAGTCTATGTGTGATGAATGTATATATGTTTCACTTTTTGGATGAAATTACGGAAATAAATAAACATTTTGGTTATATTCTAATTTATTGAGCACCAAGCAACGTAACTAAAAGTAGAGTAGAACTACTGTCACTAAACACAACGCAGCACAAATCAAAATAAAATAATGTACAATTACCATAAAAGTGCACATCATATGACACCATGCAACATAAATAAAAAGTAAGTAAATGTGACTGACAGGTCGACTAAAAGATACTGTACAATACAGTGATCACTGTTTAGCTAACCCGTCATAAATTTGCGGAAAAAAATCTAGTAGAAAAAATGTGGATTAATTTACTGCTACCTTGGCACGCTTATCCATAGCCAAACGTTTTCTGGGTTATTGACTTTCATTCATGTCCATCCATGTCAGCACTTGTGTTATCTCAGTCTCGGTTGAGGAAATGGTTGATGGTAGAAGCACCCTTGGTAATACACATTTAGTCCAAAACATTCCTTCTGCTTCTTCATCATCTGATTATTCTTCATCAGGCATAATGACAAAACAATTGATCTTGAAATGTGCCAAAATATGCGGCAAATGGCGTTTTTTGGAAATGTGAACAACCTTATTCCTCAAGTGTTTGAGGAACAACATGCGAGCAAAACATTATAAAAAACAAAACATAACAAGCAACAGAAATTGATGAACCTCCTGACTTTGAGACCAATGTGCTACCCACTCGACCACCGTGTGGCCGCACCATAACTTGATAGAATTAAATAGAGTCCATTGGGCACTGCCAGCAATCAGGGTTCTTGGCGAAACATCATTTCCTCTGAGGACTAGTTTCAGTGATGAAAAGTGCAAAAAACAAACAAAAAAAACAGCACATACAGTATTTCTACATTGGACCAGACATCTTACGCAGGAAATATGCCTTTCAATGTTATTTTTTCATGTTATAACTAAGATTAATATGTTTTGGTGTCACTCTAACACTTTTTTTGTCATGAGGCAACACTATTTAACAGCATGGATGTTGTAATGGCTACCAGCATCTCTCACTTTCTCTGATGAAGCATAAACTTTAGTAGTGTATATTATATACACTACAAGACCTGCTGTAACAACACAACTCTTCCAAGTATTTTGTGGATACTCCGCTAAATTACTAATCCTTGCCTCCATCCCGTCAAATAAATTTCTTACAAATATTATCACTGGAGAGTAACCAGCCACGAGCATGTATATTAGCAAGTAGATTAACAAGAGTCCAGAGAGAGATTAATACAACAATTACAAAAACGAACTACATTGTGAACAAAACTATCCAGAAACCGGAAATGACAAATTACGTTACCCCTTTCGTCGGCACCCAAAAGATAAGCCTTTGTTACCTGTTTTGAAAAATTGATAGACGTACAGTATTGTACTGTATATGAGCAATTGTTCAGCTCTCTTGCAGTACTAATTTTCATACAATCATCTTCACACATATTGTAAATATATCAAGGGTCCTACTGATTTTTATGATTAAGAACCTGGTTGTTTTAAGGATGCCCCAGACACGCACAATAACTTCAACAAAAAACAGATTATGTACTATGTGGCCCCGCTTTTTGTAGGATTCAGTTTTTGATGAAACTAACTGCTAGAAATATATTTTTCTTACAACGTCGTGGTCAACGTACGGCAGAACAGTGCGTTTACAAACTAGCCCACAGAATTGATGACCAAACAAAGCCTCTGCGCGGTGATGACTGAAGAATGAACAGTGGTTTTAGAGTTGGGACACTATAAACAAATTAAGGCCAGGGAATCTTTTAATCAGCTTTATTATGCATGTGTGAGTGGTTTATTTGTTCATAGAAAACACAAACAATGAACAACTTGTATCTGTCTCCTTTCTTCCTCCTAAGACACTCCTAAAGGAGACAAAAGGCAAATACAATACATGGACCCCCATGTCAGGAGGGTGAGGTGAGAAGAGACGTGAAAATGGAGAGGCATGTGAGAAATGTCGGCCCAAAATGTATTTTAAGTTGAATTATGCTTCAATGCAATTAGCTTGTGAGCTTCTTTTGTCCTTAGTTAACATTGGAAATTAAAGAGATGGGGATGGTTACTGTTGCTAAATCAAATGTAATCAATAATCATTATGTGTTGTTTTTATTGCAAATGTCGATCTAAAATCAGCGCCAAGCTAGCATGTGGGTTTAGAGGGGGAGGAGCGAGCTTCTGGTGTAGCCTACGGTAGGGTCTATGACTTGCATTTATTTGCTATTCACAGGTAGTCTCGGAACGTAACATTACCTAAATTCAGTTAAGTTCTCTTCATTGCTCGAGCAGTGTCATTGCCTGTAAACGTACAGATATGAAGAACCCTGTTAATTGGGGTGTTTATCCCAAAAGGCAGCTGAGTTCAAAGGTCATGTTAGGCACTGTACTGTGTGATGTGATTGTTTTCTCAGCTAGACGAATGGAACTAGTGAAAATACTTTTGCAGCGGATTTCTTGAATTAAATGCTCTTTTGTTTGTAAATGATTGTATTGGATAAAAAAAAAACTCCACTCATCTTCCTTCCCCACTTCATGACAATCTGTTGATCCCTTGCAGAATCACTCAGACTGTGAAGCATCCTTCTCACCTCCTCCTCACTGGGAGGTAAAAAGTATTCTTGCAAAACTCGGAATGACACAATGAGGCGTTATCAGCGCCGCTTTTTGTGACAGTGGTTTGACACAAAATCAAAGTTGGGCGAGTACATGAATTCCACCTAGCAACAAGTACAATCACGTGACCAAAAATCCATTTAACAGTTTTAGGAATTATAGTGAATCACTCAGATGATTGTCTCTAAATTTTGCTGGTTGTTAGCAGGGCAACTAAACACATCATGTTGTAACCAGGCTTTGGGGCGCAAATGAATTCTCCTTGCAACAAGCTTTCCATCTACATTTGTATCTGTTTATTCAACTTCACCTAAAGTGATGGCAAATCGTCTCTACTGTTTTTAAATAAGGTTTTTGGGCCCAAACAATTACACCTGGCGATGATATTTGTTGGTCTGATGTTGTAACTCACAAAAAATCTGCCAAGCAACAATGTACGTATGTTCTCAGATTGGACCTTGTTTTGGGAACTAATTTGTATTTTCCGTCAGTTAAACCAACATTTATTTTCTGTCTGTTAGCGGATGACTTTTCCAACTTTTTTCCTGCCATGATCTCCCTGTCCTTTCTCAACTGTGTGGGGGCAGCAGGCCCTCTGCCACAGTTTACCCCAAGGAAACTGCATTTTTTAGAATTACGTTAAGACATTTGTCGTTTTCCAGCATTGTCAAGGAAATTGAATAGTATTTATGACTGGGAATTTTTTAATCGTGATTTGGTGAGCAAATTCTGCCTAGGATCATGGAAATAGCTACATACTATAAATCAGTCATTATTTAACATAATACATAAATGCAATGTAATTCAATTATAATATATAATATGTAGCGTTTTTTGGTTTGAATTTATTTTTATATTAATTAAAGGTGTTTATTTATTTTTCATTTTTTGTTAAGGAGTGCTAATTCCCTGGCAGAGTTATGGTTTGAAATGAGATGAGTTGTCGGCAAAACGTACAGTGTGCCATAAAAGTGTGTGGGAGCTGACAAGGGGGCGTTTTCATGCTGTAATATGATTCTACATTCCCACCCCCCCGTCCTTATTCAATGATTAAATAGATTTCGGCCTTGCTGGTGAGGCAATTTTTTTTATTTTTACCTCCTTCCTTCATTGAGTGCTCTTTTTTATTTGCCTTTGAGACACACATCCCATCTTTTTTCTTTCCTCTCCTCCCTTCAGGACACCCTGAAAGCATGTCCAGGGGTGTGCGTCAATGATTTATGCTCTCCATTTTGCAGGCGGTCCACCCACAGTCGCTGTTTTGAGCTCAAATTCTCTTGACTGCCACTCACGTCTAAATTTCTTTTTTTTATGCTCTGATTCAAGGTTCCCACTGGTGTTTGGAAATTAAAAAAAAAAATGCTTGAAATGTGCATTTTAAAGGCTTGAAAAGTGCCTGAAGGATTTTGTAGTGCTTGAAATAACAAGTAGTTTACTCCTTTAAATGGTGAAAAATCACATTCATTTATGTGTCCCATTTAGCGTCCTTATTAGGGCACAATTTATTAACCAGCTAGTTAGTCTCTGTTAGTTACTTATTCCTATTAGTCAGTTTGTTCAATACTTGTCAATTACTCAGCTAGTTAGTCATATGGTGGTTATCATGCTTGTCCCTCAGTTCTTTTTGTTTGTTTATTTGTTCATAGTCTGCTAATTTGTTAGTTTTTTTTTCTTCTCATTCTGTTAGTTTGATAGTTTGTTAGTTTGCCCGTTAGTCCACTAGTGAATCACTTTATTAGTTAATTATTGAGGTAGTGCTGTTGTTTGTTCGTTGACTAGTTAGTCACTTTGTTGATCTTTTAGTCAGCAATTTAGTCAATTTGTGAGTTATTGTGTTAATCAATTTGTTTGTTGATTAGTCAATTTGTTAGTCTGTCACTTCGTTAATTAATCCATTATATTTTTCCCTAGAAAAAAACTCTGAAAAAGACATCTGAAATTCGAGGTTTAGAAAGTTAGATGTGCAAACCAACAAGTGGCAGCAAATGATTTCTCTCACCGACGAATTACAAATTTGAGTCCTGACTTTCACAAATGGACTAATCAGCTGAATAATTAGCTGACTTACGGTCAAATGAATGAAGTAATGATTGAACTAACTTGCTGACAGATTCATTCACTAACATACGGACAAAGCAACTGACTAACAGAATAATTAAAGTAACTAATAAATACATGAAGGGGCAAATTAATGAAGACTTTTGTGACACAACACACTCACAAACTGACCAGGTGACAAATGAAATCTGCAACAGTCTGCAACAATTATTAAACAGAATAACAAACTAGGCTGCACAAAGACCTAGTGGCATGTTGGCCACACTATCTTGGTTTGGGCATCTCTGTGTTTGTTACATGTTCTCCCATTTGTTAATTCAGTGGTTCTCATGCCCCTCCAGGGAACCGAAACGTTTTGGCAAGAGGAGCAAAAGCCAAATTGCCGGCGCTTTAGGCAGTCCCTCCTCTATGGCGATGTTCATCCAGCTTTGGGCATGTTTTAATTATTCTCATGTTAAGAGAGCAGGTCTGTTGGCTTGTTTACCACAAACAGCTTTGCCATTTTGCTGCACAAAAAAAGCTCATTCTGCTTTTTTTTCTTCTGCCTTTTCAAAAGTGACCATCAGCGGGCCTCTGATGTTTGCTTCTATTTCAGCGTACTAATAGATTACGGCTTAATGAAGCGGCAACACAAAACGGCCTTGTTGTGGCGCCACCGCCATCCGTCTGGCTTTCTGGGAGTCTAACCTTCACCCAAAGAGCGCATCATTTCCCCCCTCGGCGAGGCTTAATGAGACATGCTAACAAACGGCCGAGCACCACATCAAAGTGACTTTCCAGGTAAAGGCCCTTAGCCGTGCTTGTAATCAGTCCCCTAGTGCAGCTAAACGGTGCAGAGTCTCCGTCTCAGCAGCTTGCCGTCGGCTTTTTATGGCAGGCCTCGCCGGGGCTGTGTGGCGCCGTGTTACATCTTAATATCCCCTCAAATAGAACACATAATCTGCTTTTGTTGTCAGCTAGTGGGCCGTGATACGCTCACTGGAACCTGTTTTTAGTTTTTTTTTCCACTGAGCATGCTGCCACCGCCACAAAGCATGGGCGTATATTGCTTTAAATTTACACGATGAACACTGTAACTGCCTTTCAAGGCTCCCCCTTCGGCTGTGAAGTGGAATTGATACGGCAGTACGCAGTTCACCGATAATACAGCTCACTTAAAGTATGTGGTCGTAGGTTACCATGGTAACAGTGATGGTATTCTCCCTATTAGACGCTACTGTGATTTTGACTGTATTTCACGGTACTGCACTAAATATAAAATGTTAATTGTATGTATACAATTGTATGTATGTATACAGTCGTCCCTCACCACATCACTGGGGATGTCTGATAATATCGGCCCACCGACGCCGCACCATCTGTGTGCACATCGCGCCCCGCCTCTCCCCACTGGGACAAAGAGACTTAATGACTGACAGGAGAGCAAATTCACTCAGTTCATTCTGCCATAGAACCAACCCGCCCAGGTGTCTCTGTTGTGATCCAGCTTGTTTGGCAAACAGAGAGGAGGAAAACAAACATGCACGCACATGTCAATATATCGAGGCTAGCAAAATGACTTGTTTTTACTTATCATGTGGTTAATTGACCCGTGACCCTAATGAGGATAAGCGGCATTGAAAATGAATAAATGAATGAATGTGGTTAATTGATTTATAGATTATCCTGGCAGGCCTACTAAGATGGTTTACTTGCTATTATGTGTATAATATTGGGTGATACAAGTGTAAAGGTGACTGTAGGGGTTCATGTCGAGAGGGCTCGAGGGGGCTCTAATAATGGTAAAAAACGCATTTAGAAGGTCATAAATGGGTTTTGTATGCTATATTTCACTAAAATTCACACATTGCGGTCAGGTCTGAATCCAATGAACCGCGATACATGAGTGACAATGGTACAATTAAAAATACACTCATGGTCAAAAACATTGACAAGATAGCCAAATGGTTATAGGGTGAATTGGATGTAAAAATTGTGGCACCAGTTTAGTCAATTTCCATTCTTCTGACAACATGAGAACATATCACCACCGACTGGCTTTAACATTGGCGGACTGACCTTTTTTTGGGCCCCCTTCAAGTGACTAGACAAGATATGACAGTGTTTACTTCAGCGCTGCACGTTATTGTAATACATTTAATTCTCACATCAAATTTCCATATAAAGTGTCCCATCATTACATGTGTAAAAGGTTGGGAATTTGTTTTTTGTTTTTGAATGAATGTTTCCGTTTAGCAAGCGAGCAGAAAGGAAGATAGGAGCGTTAAGCAAATAGCGCAACTGATTTGTCTCCCTCCCACAAGCACCTTCGAGGGCTTTATGGCACGAACCCGAGGAGCTATCAATCAATGGTGGCGCACACTCCAAGGACAACTTTGTCTCTATGCAATTTGCAAAGGCTGTCCAGTCAAATTGATTCCGTAAGCGTGAGCCGTCCATTGAAAGACAAAAAAAAAGAACATTAACCTCCTCCTGTGTTTACCAGTAAACAAGACAATAAATGACTGCTGCCTGTCTGCGGCCTAAAAACACCCAAAAAAGTGGGTTACAAACAAGATGAGCATTGATTGCAGGAATGATTGATTTATTGGTGTTTAATGGAACACTGTTGACTTTTGACTCTTTGTACAGACAAAACAGCATCAAAATAAATTTAAGCAGCATGAAGCTGGCATCTCTAATTGCCTTGCAATATTTTTTAGGTTGTGTTTTTTGGTTCTCATTCTTATTTGTATTCCTAATCTTATTCTTAGTCACATCTTAATTACAGCGTTCACGGTAATTCACAATGGAACGACATGCAATTGATCCAGTAGCTGCATTCAGCAGCTCTAGCTACGTCTGCATACACTTTAAAATGTTTCTACACATCTGTCGGTGTGAAAATCCTGAACATTACACTAGCCTTACTGTTCTTTACAATGTGTTCACTGCATCATTATTGCTGGCGCAGCAGCCACTATTACTCCTATTACTCCTCACCACTATTACAGCATTGGTTCTGATGCAGCTGTGTTGTGCAGTCTACTCCATTTTTTCCATTTTCTCATGCACTCATAATTATATTAAAGGTTTCAAAAAAGACTTGTGATACACTGTATAATGAGATGTCAAACAGCCTCTCTACCATTGTCACCTGCTTCCAATGAATTTCCTGTTCACTTGGTGTTTTAAGTAAAGGCCGCGGTGTTCAATTTTTTGCCTGTCTTTGCTTTGGGGTTGAACCTCTGGCGTAAGCGCTAATAGTAACAGTTTGCTCCTTACTGCTATTACAACATTGGTTAGAATTAAAATTCAATTAAATTCAAAGAGCTGTGTCAATAATCTGCAGAGTACACCCGCTTTTTGTTGAAAGTAGTTGCCTCCATAAAATAAGAATATGGAGGCCATGTGGGTTTGCAGCCTCAAAACGTGTTAACTGATCTCTCACAATCCTCAGTTTGACTGCTAAGGAGGAAGTCTTTTGTAGGGAAAAGCGTGTTGCTAATATTGGATCTCCCTCCCTCTAGATTTGTCTTATCACACGCGAGAACCGCGCAGCGAGGCTGACACATCGCGGCGTCGTTTGTCAGGCGGTCCTCAGATGGAATGTTTGGGGTTCCAAGACTTCCCATCATCACACTGAAATCAACTACATGTTTTTTTCAGCTTGTGCGTATTGTCACAAATCTTGGTGTTTTTCTCTTGCATGAGCCAGCTGTGGGAGGTATATTGGTGAGATTTCCTGCCTAGAGTTAATCACACAGGGCTTCAAAGTGATGCTTCAGTAACAAAAAACAGACAGCGTTTGTTCGTATTTCAATATAGAATTCAGCAGCAGAAATATGAGCAAGCTGCGATCTTTTATATTAAAGATCATAATTTGTAAATACTTTTTTGCGGGCTTTCAACTGGCCACACAGTCACTGTTTATACAGTATATATCCAAACCTGCAGAGGATCTTCTCTTCTATGTATACTTGGAAATTATTAATCATGGGCACAATGAAAATTCCATCGTTGTACATTTTTAGCGTACTGTAATGCCTAGTTTATCGCAGTTAATTGGTTCCAGACACGAGTGTGATGTAAATTTCTACAAAGTAGAATTCCTTATTTAAAAATATTATATTTTGGTAGTATATTAATAAACAACTGTTTACAAACTTTTAAATAAGCTTTTTAACATTATTAGAGCCCTCTAGCCTTGAAAAAAGACCCCATTGTCACCTTTACACTCATATTACGCAATATAATAGACATACTGCGAGTAAATAAGCCATTTAACACAAAAATAAGACTCATGCTCATGTGTGTCACTATAGTGTGTGCCCTTAGGGAGCTGAGTGGCGACATCATGTGTTCAGATTAGAGTTTTATCTTGGCGAGGGGTACTGTAGCAACAGTAGCCCCTGTTTTTTTACTTAGATTTTTATTTTCCATTATTGTGTCTGTTGTGACATAATTCAAACCTGCAGTTCAATTGTGTTCCGGCCATGAAGTCTGTGTGTCTCACCAAACATTACAGTAACAATATTGACACCTACTGACCAGTGTAGAATTCATTTTTGGCGGACACCGACCTCCAGTGTACCGTGAACATCGGCTTGATTTGCTCTACATCACTTTGGAAAACCACTGGCAGCCAGCCGACTCTGAGTAACCGAACAATGGCCTGATCAACAGATCATCAAACAAGTTTAAATATTGGTCAATGACACCACAAATGAACACAAAATAATGTTTTGAAATGAAACTCTTTATTATTATGAAACAAAAGAAATCCAATCCTACATGGCCCCGTGTGAAAAACTGCTCCTCCCCATTATCTACAAATGGGGAAAACGTGGAACAGTGGTGAACCTTCCCAGGGGTGTCCGGACAACCCCAAGAGCGCAGCAACGACTCATCCACTAAAGACCCCACAACAACATCCAAAGAAACCCTCAGTGAAGGTCGGTGTTCATGAGACCACCATAAGAAAGACACAGGGCAAAAACTGCCTGCATGGCAGAATTTCAAGATGAAAACCACTGCTAAGCGAAAAGCAGAAGTGAACTTGGGTTCTGCAGCAGGACAATGATCCAAAACACAACAGCAAGTCCACCTCTGAATGGCTGAAGAAAATCAAAATGAAGACTTTGGCGTGGCCTAGTCAAAATCCTGACCTGAATCCTATTTAGATGCTGTGTCATGACCTTAAAAATGTGGTTCATGCATGCATGTGGCTCAAAGATGAGCGGGCCAAAATTCCTCCACCGGTCTATAAGAGATTCATTGCAAGTCATGGCAATGCTGCATTGCAGTTGTTGCTGCTAAAAGTGCGACAACCAGTTGGCACTTTTTTCTCTGTTGATAATAAAGCGTTTAATTTTAAAACTGTGTTTTGTCTTCAGTTTTTCACTTTTGTCATTGATTAATATTTAAATCCAGTCAAATACAATCACAATACACTCAGCTCATGAGACGGGCCAATGACAAAGAAGGCAGGACAGATGAGTCACAAAACAATGCAGATACATTTTGAAATTAGAGATGCTCCGATCAAGGTTTCGTCCGATACCAATCACATGTATGGACTAGGGCTGTCAAACAAAATTTTAAACGTGATTAATAGTCCACCGTTAACTCATCACACTTAACTTAATCACACTCAATATACGTTTTTATCTATAATAAGTAGTGATGTAAATCTCTTTGTGATAAATGAGTTGATACACAACTACGATAACTACATCCCCAGAAATCCCCAAGATTTAGCATATTTAATGTGAGCAGAGCTTAATCCCATTTAGTTTGAAGGCCCTTGAATGCCCCATGTACAAAAATTTCAAAATACAGATTAGACAAACTATACTGTATTTTTACCCTTTTTCTTTCACCTCAGATTTGGTCGCAAATGCTAATACTATCTGGAATGCATATAGGTTCAATGACCTTATTGAGTGCTAACATGCACATTTTTTTGGTAGACAACAGCCCTGAAAAACAATAACATTGAAAGTCCAGGCGTGTGGACGGTGGGTCTGTATTCATTTTGTGCTTTTATTTTGATGTTGTTCCTGTCTTAGTTTTACATCGTACCCAATAAATAAGATAAATTCGATCGCTGTAATGTACGTATGTTTTCCCGGTGACTAGCTAGTCAGTGCTGCTAATGTTAGCGCTGCTAGCTCTTCAGCTATGTTCACATTGATATTATCCCCCGAAATAGATGCCTGCCGTTAAACTACCCAAATTTTAACCTTGCGGTTTCAAAGCAAAAAACATATGAGTGTCCCAATTAAATATACGTATAAATGACAATAAAAAAGCATACTGCATTTTACTCACTTTTTCAAGAGAACGCTCAGCATATCACTTGTGAAATGCAGCGGATGAGACGCCTTCTTCAAGGAGACTTTCAGTGTGAGAGTACGCTCTGGTGGAGCTCTTCATGGCATGACTTCCAGGTAGCACGTGAGAGAGCAGTCAAGGAAACCCGCTGTTTAATTTTCGGGTTATTTGCTTAGCCTTCCGACTGTCATGCACCCACTTGAGAGTGTTGACTAAGTTACCTTCCGCTTGACTAACTGCATCGTTACCGAGCCTCAAAAACTCACCATAGTCCATTAAGTGTTTGTTCTTTAAATGCCATAATAAAGTCAAGCTTCTTAATGTGACGCCCCGGCGGAATATTTTTCATGGCATGTGCTGCAAACTTTACATCACGCTCAAAAATGGCATATAAGTTCCACACAGCATGCCTTGCACAGTGTGAAGGAAAGGGGAAGATTGACATTACCCAAGACCCATTACAGGAGGACACTAAAGCTAAACAATAGCTACATTGTTTAGCCGGGATGGACTGACTTTCAATTCATTTTAGCTATTTATTTGTCTTAAAAATAAGTTAGTTAGAAGTAGATATGGGATATAGATATAGGATATTTTGATGATTACCGTAAATGCTGGAATGAACTCTTATTCATTTGGCTACGTCTTTGATCCGCGCTAGGAATGGGTGATATGGCCTACAATCCATATTGCAATATACTGTATCTTGCAGCCTCTTACGATAACTGTATTCAGTTATCACTGTATCCCTCGTTTTTTGCCATTAACTGGTTCCACAAATTGAATATTTTTGTAGTTGGAGCATACAACAACCTTCTTAATAATGGTTTTAACGTAACTAGAGCCTTTTAGACATGATCTAACACCCTTATGCAGTAGTCACCTTTTCACTCTCATTACACAATATAGTATACATAATGAGAAAATAAGACATAATATAGACTCACAGATGTTAGCGTTTGGAGAGTTTCTTCTTGTTGTTCTATTTTTACTTCTGGTTTTTGTATGGTTCTAGTTCTTCCTGCGATGGTTATTGTCTCATGAATGTAATGCAACATTACGGACACCTATGGATAGGCCTGTTACGATAACTGATTAATAGTATGTCATTTTGATGGCCTCGATAAATTGACATGTGCATGTGTGTCTGTTTTCTTCTCTCTTCTCTCTCTTTATGGCACAGGCTGGATGACAAGAGACTTTACTCTGGTCATTGGTGAAGTTAGTTTCATGTTAGACGTTGGATATTCGTCTCAGTCGCTGTTAATTTCACGTTGACAGTTGGATATTTGGCTCTGTGGCAAAAGCGGTAGCCCACCCTCACTGTGACTTAACTGCCCTCTCATGATGCGGGGAGCTTTCACAGACCGCTCATTCACAATAACCATCCCTCTCCTGAACTAAACATGCGGCAACCAGAAACATTGGCAAAAAATGTATACTGTTACTAGCCACTGAACGTGGACATGAGCTCACGTACAGCAATAACCAGTACTGTATAAACTAGCTGGGTTAAGTTGGCTTAGCGGCGCATGCTGATGCAATTGTGTGTGCGTGTATGTGCGTGTGTGTTTGCCAGTATGAGTTGTGCTTTAGAGCTTCTTAATGTAAGCCAGCGTTTTAGGTTGGCCGCTGAGTTGGTGCAAGTTGTGTGTGAAATAGACACGGCTATAAGAAGCACAAGATAGCCATAGTCAAAACACATTTTCAACATCACACTTCACACTTTAAAATCAGAGCAGCGCACATTGTGTCTAATAGTGGTAATAAAAATAAGTGGCATAAAAATAGCTTACTTTAATAAAGTTACTACAACTTTGGAATTTTATTTATTTTATTATATGCTAAATACTATTTTGTGTTAAATAATTCAAGTGTATTGCTTTTGATATGATGTATTTTCATTAGTATGCCATATAATTAATAAAAAATGGTTTAAGAAAATATCATTACAATAATTTGTAGAACAGTTATCGACCAGCAAAATTTGTTATTGTGACAAGCCAGTGTAGAAACGTCAAACCATCACAATGTCTGAATGCATCTTCTGAATGCTTTATATTAATATTTTCGTTCATTTTTATGTTTGAAAATGCATAATATAGGTGAAAAAAATGCATAAAATAATTGAAATATGCATATTTTTGGACTAATAATCCGCCGTATTCAACCACGAAACAGTGATGACTTAATAATGAATGTTTTGAAAACACGTGACAGACTGAAGTGAAATGTGGTGAGGGATGAGTGTATATCACTATATATTGTTGGATATAGAAATTGCAATGCAACCATTTCAAAACAGGATACAAAAGCTCCTCCTTTTGCTGCTGACATACGCGGTAACGTATTGAGCCATTTCCATTTTTATACACATTGTAGGTGGTCTGCATATTGTTCTTCCTCTGTACTCTTGTTTAGCATCTTCCTAACTTCCTAATCATAGATGCTTGCTCTCTGCTGTGACGTGGTTTCGGCTAAACTGCTATTAAAGTGTAGTAAACATGTACTCTTCTGTTTTACCACATCCTAGGCAGCAGGTACGCTTTTTTTTTTTCAATCAAGCCAAACGAGTAACACTCCCATGTAGCAATTTCTATCTTTGCAGGACATTTTCTTTGCATGACTGACATAAAGATGTCGTTGACAATGACGCATTAGCAGAATTACAAGGTTCCACCCTCTCTGCTCAGGCTGATTTGTGAGCTTGACGATATTTCCAGCGCACGCCCTTCATAATGGATGTACTCTGGCTTTGAAATGTTGTGCGGGAGAAGCTGTTCAATTAATAGCGCACCGCAATAAAATAACTATCGGAGTGACAAACGGGCGAATGAATAGGCGGTCGTCGGGGAGGAGGTGGAGATTTATGTGGGCAAATAGCACGCTTTTGGGGATGATGATGATGATGATGGCGTTGAGTTGTGTTGCAGACAAGAAGAGGCAGGTAAAATATATTTACTGCTGCATTTATCTCCAGTAGACTTGTGCTGTAGCAGGAATGCATGCACTGTGGAGCAGGATAGCTAACGGTAGCTAACAGTCATTTCAAGAAGCAATGCCAAAGAAAGCTGTAGGGATAAATATGCATGACTGATGAGGAAGAGCCCACAGTGATCACTGCATGCTGATTAAACACTCCAGAGCTGGATGACTCAGACACTTTTTAATTTAGCCACCATTTGCCTAGTACACAGTAAACCGAAATCAGGTTACAGGGACAGTTCTTCAAATCCCAGGAATTTATGCTCATTTCTTAACAAGTATATTGCACAACACAGCAGCAACAGAACCAATATTGTAGTAACTGTAAGGAACAAAAACTGTACAGCCAGCATTACTACTGCTGAAAAACATGCATGCGGCGTGTTTAACAGACAACCTATATTTACCACGTAATAATAAAAATCACCCGTTTTAGTGGCACAATCCAAAAGTGCAGAGGTGAGCGCTACCTTCAGACGCTAGGACAACCATCAACATCGAAGGGCTCATCATGTGTAGTGAAAAATCACGCAAAGGTGGGCAAGTATTTTTAAAAGGTTAAAGATGACCCCAATAAAATAAAGTCAGCAGCCTCTTACATATCACTCGGCAACAACCAGTATGACGTATCATTTCAAACAGCTAAGGCTGATAGGACAACTTTGTTTTTTAGCCCAACTTTGGATTTTAATGCAAGAAGTGAGGCCGCCAACTGAGAGTTTTGGCATGTTTTTCTGACGTTTGCTTTGGCATACATTGTGGATTTCTGAGTTTTTTTTGTCAATATTCAAGCAATATCGGAAGTGACACTGATTCCAAAGCAGAAATATTGTCTTTGATTGTGACGTTTATTCAAAAGTGCAAATGTTGCTTAAAGAGACACAAAGAGTCCATTTTGTTTTCAATGGGATGTGTTTCTTTGTTGTTTGTTTAATTTATTTTATTTAAAACCTCTTGACATTCCAATTACAATATTAAAAACTTTTGAGAATTCGACTGTATTGCTTTTGATACAGTGCGCTTACATTATTATGCCATGTACTATCATTACAATAACAAAAAAAGTCCCAAAATAATGTTTTAAAATAATTATAAAAACGTTTTGTTTTTTCTTCAGAGGTTTAATTTCATTTCTGGTAGTTTCTTCAGTTTTTTTGTGCTACTGCAGCATATTAAAAATTCAGTTGAGGAAAATGCTTTGATAGAGTGTTATTCCTGGCAATGCTTGCCCAAATTGGGATGAAACATCTTTTTTTATAGCCCAGACTTGCAAGACAATGAGCTGTGTCCAGAGTGCAGTTCACTCCACTTTCAATTAGGAACGTCTAAATGAATGAAGAGCTTTAAAGACATTCCAGTCGGCGGTATTAACCTGGTGCTTCTCATTAGCCACCCCTGGCTGATAAAGAGGAGTCCCCCCCCCCACCCTCCTTCAACTCTCCACCTCCGACAACGGGTGACACCGTCTCATGAATAGTAATGACCGTCGACACGTCCCGTGTGAGCAGTGACAGATTCCTGTGTCAACAGGGCCCATGATGAGGGAGAAGAGAGTTGACATGTGACGGAGATGTTCTGCAGGGTGGAAGCAATGGCAGGGAGACGAAGGGACCAGTGACGACTGGAGGGTGTGGGGAGGTGGAGGGTGTTGGATGACATGAAGACTGTTTGTCATGGGCACCTTCTTCTCCTCCCACTGAACGAATAAATATATGCAGGGGAAGAAATTACGCTTTTGTTTAACAGCTTGTTTGTTAATATACAAGATCTAATCAAACTCTTAAGACCAGTTGAAATAATGCTAGAATTTACCTTTTGCACATTTGGATCTTAATGAGGTTTTAGGTTGAGCTACAAAATGCAAAAGCAAGAAGGGTAGTGTAACAAAAAACACTTACTGAAAACAACAATTCGATTATTAATTTAAATAGCCCGCACGATGGTCGAGTGTGTAGCACATTGGACTCGCAGTCAGGAGGATCAGGGGTCGAATCTTTGTTGGGCATCTCTGTGCGGAGTTTGCATGTTCTCCCCGTGCGTGTGTGGGTTTTCTCCGGGTACTCCGGTTTCCTCCCACATTCCAAAAACATGCATGTTAGGTTAATTGGCGACTCTAAATTGTCCATTAGAGTGTGAATGTGAATGCTTGTTTGTCTATATGTGCCCTGCGATTGACTGGCGACCAGTCCAGGCTGTACCCCGCCTCTCGCCCAAAGCCAGATGAAATAGGCTCCAGCATCCCCGCGACCCTAATGAGGATAAGCGGCATAGACGGTGAATGAATGAATTCAACTGAAATAGGCTGTTTACCAGACCATCGCTCAAAAAACTCTCCAAAACATTTTCTCAGTAGGACTCACTAATGAGTAGCTCCACCGTTTTTGGTAATGGTAATTGGGCATGCTTGATGCGAGTGTTTCCAGGAAGCTAGTGGGAACATTGCTCCAAGTGGTGAAGATGGCTTCACAAAGGGCATTAACTGTTTGGAACTGATGGCCATTTTTATAAACTTCTCTTGCCATCCATCCCCAAATGTTCTCTATGGGATTTAAATCGGGAACATGCAGGATGGTCCAAAAGAGTGATGTTATTCTCCCTGAAGAAGTCCTTCGTCAAGCAAACATTGTGAACTGCAGCGTTGTCCTGTTGAAAACGAGGACCCTCAGTTATTGTATATAGTTCCACTGAATGAAAAAGCAGCCCAGATCATGGTTGACCCCCCCTCCACTGTGCTCAGGTGGGATCTCCTTGTCATGCTAGTAACGTTGGAAGCCATCTAGACCGTCAAGGTTACATTTTTTCCCATCAGAGAATAAAGCTTTTTTTCTATCTTTCAATGTCAACAGAACATGAGAATTTTGAGCAGATTTAGGCTTTTATAACCTCTGGTCCTAAACTTTTGATTGGGTGATAAACAAACTATTTCAGTTTATTTATTTATTTGAATTACAAGTTCCAAATGTGTTTTGTCTCACTCCCCCTTCTTGCTTTTGCATATTATAGTAGCTCTACTTAAAACCTCATTAAGATCGAAATGAGCAAAAGGTAAATTCTAGCAAATTTTGCAACTGGGTTTAAGATTTTGATCAGGTCTTGTACATGCTGACCATTTGTGAGTAAAATGTTTTGAGGTTTGTCAGGATTGTATGGCGAACAGGGTTGAATCCCAGATGGTGTAATGGACAGTATACGTTAATGCCTTCCATGTCAGAGGGCATGAAAGGCCCTTTCACTGTCAAATGCCAAAACCATTCATGCGATGGACTTGGTGTGGTGACTCCAAATGCAAAAAGCCATTTATCATTGGTTCCTCCTGCTTACTACAAATGGGCCATGGCCATAGGTTGCGTACGCGAATAACAACAACACAATGGGGGACTTGGTGGAAGCACGGCAGAACGACAAAGAATAAGGCAAGTACAACGTTTTATGCAATTTTTAAAAGGATAGTTGCAATTTTTTTTCATGATGTTGTATGACATACCCATCAGCAGTGTAGTGCAATAACAGTGAGAAGAGATCTGGTTGGTTTTTGCGGTTGGAGAAAGTATTTCCAGCTAGTATGTCATCTATTAAAAAAAAAATACCAAACTGATCTACACAAGTGAGGCAAAGGCGGGGTATGGAAGGATGCTGGGATCATTTGGTACTGGACAATAAAGAAATAATGCAGTTTTATTGACATTACTGTAAATGCTGTAATTATAGTCGTATTGTTTATTTATCTGTGCAGGTTTACTTGCTGTATAGGTCCGCGTGTACTTAGACTTAAACGCTTCATCTTTGAGACAAGCATATGCTACTGACAGGATCAGCCAGGTATATGAAATAGAATTTATTCCATATGTGGAATTAAATTGTGGAGCAGAGTATAGAATTCATTCATTCATTTTCTGTACCCCTTATCCTCATTAGGGTCACGGGGATGCTGGAGCCTATCCCAGCTGGCTTTGGGCGAGAGGCGGAGTACACCCTGGACTGGTCGCCAGTCAATCGCAGGGCACATATAGACAAACAAACATTCACACTCACATTCATGCCTATGGACAATTTTTTTAGAGTCGCCAATTAACCTAACATGCATGTTTTTGGAATGTGGGAGGAAACCGGAGTACCCGGAGAAAACCCACACACGCACGGGGAGAACATGCAAACTCCACACAGAGATGCCCAACGGAGATTTGAACCCAGGTCTTCCAGATCTCCTGACTGTGTGGCCAATGTGCTAACCACTCAGCCACCGTGCGGCGAGTATAGAATTCCATGTATTAAAATGAGCCAGTGTATGAAAGGCTATAGATGGAACTGAAAAAAAAAAAAACCCACAAGAAACTCACAGAGGGCGTGCATGTGACATGCTGATTTTTGAGTTGCACATTGGCCACAGAGTTTCTTTGTCAACAAACTCTACTTGCGCGTACATTTTTTTCAGCTTGCAAGACAAACTTGGTACGTCTTTGTGCATTGTCTATATGGCTAGTGTGTGTCTACATTTGGCGGTCAATTTTTTTATACATTGTACTCGCGTACGCTGTAAATGTGTCGTGCGCCTCAGGTACACGCGTTGGACGTAATTACTGTGGCCAATCAGATACTTTGTACGTCCTCCATGCGTGTTGAGACTTACTTGTTCTTGGTCAGGTTACAGCTGTTATGCATCTGAGCAGGAAATCAAAGGGAATTTCATCATTGCAGACTATTTACAGGTAATATTATAAAAGTGCAAAAATGTAAAAACAAAGATGAAAAACATTTTAACATAACGATTGCACTTTGCATGTTTGTGGAGAGCTCATAGCAAAGGGAGATGACCAATCTCATGACTGTTGTTTTCTGAAAGAAAGATAAAAACATTAAATCAGAACACATGTTACTTCTTACATGACTGTAGGTTTACAATAGGGATGGCCGATAATCTCGGTCCATTAATATGATTGGCCCGATAATGGCATAAAAATGTAATATCATAGCCAGGGGTCGATCGACGACCGATTGGTATCCGCCAACTTCCGTGAAAACTCACAAGATCAGCAAATGCCCTTCAATGCTGATCACAAAAGTCGATCATCGGTGGATAGCACAGCAATCATTTCGTGCAGTGTAGTATCTTCACCTAACTAACATGTTTGGTAAGTCATGCTAATAACCCGAAAAAATAACTGAATTCATTGGCACAGCAGTGGAAGACCAAAGGCTTGTCATACAGTGACATGTTTTCTTCAGAAAGTAAGTCCAGTACGTTTTTGTCTCAATTAGGGGGATTTTATTGTTTCGTTTTTCATATATTGTATAGACAGTCCAGACTTTTCCCCTTTTATACGGCACCCCTGGACAGTATCACTCATTATAAATAAAGTGAAACTCGAAAATTGAGAGTTGGACAATATTGGCATATCGGATTGGAAAATTATTGTATTGGAAAAAAAGCCAATATTGGACGTTCCTAGTTTATAACGTAACACGTTTGCTGTCGTGACGATGGGAGGTTCGGATTCGCTTGCTATGGTGGCTTTCAGTCATTCAGCATTAGTAAGATAGCATGATACCTTAATAGCAGGCTCGTATTTACACCCAACTGAACTGTGAACATTAAATTAAACACACACAAATCACACGGTTCCGAGCCGGTCTGACTTGTGACTGGGTCTTCTTTTGCAATGGCCTTTAGGGTTTCAGTGGAATTCAGAAGAAGTACAAGATTGTACCGTCTGTGGCCCAAAACTTAGGCATTACTCTCCTTTGACCACTGCCTCTCCTGCCTAGGTCTTTCTAACGGTCTCTGTAGTGGGTGAGAATACCAGAGGCAACCTGTGAAGCTCTATTCAACTGTTAGAAAATAGTGGTAGCCATACAAAATATTTGGGCTCATTTGGGGCATTTTCACTTATTAATGGTTGTTGAGTTATTTTGAAGGACCAGTCAAGTTACACTGTTTGCCAAACCCTACACTGACTACTTTACACGGAATCCGAGTTCTTTCTATACCCTTTGTGAGGTATATTGCAGAACACAGAAGCAACAGAACCAATGTTGTAATTATAAACATCTTTATTGTGCATGCAGATGTAGTGCTCCAGTTATAGGTGAGGAATATATTTAACCAGTGCTCAAAGAGAATGTTATTGCACGAGAGTCTATTGGAAACTACATATAACAAGTTTTTAACTTCCACAAGAAAGTGGAAAGGAAAATGGCTTTGACCACATGGTCTTTTACAGTATTATCAGGTATACTGCGTAACACCAGCAACAGAACCAATGTTGTAAAGGTGGTAAGAACAAAACTGTGTATCTTTTAGCTTTAATAGCGCTGATGCTGACTGTAAACAACAGTACGGCAAGTGTGACACAACTTTCACACCAACAGCTGCGTAGCAATATATCAAAGTGCATGCAGAGGTAGATAACGCTGCTGGGTGCCAAGCACTCATCACACTTCAAGTGCAGGTATTGCCATACTGTGGCATTAATATAATCAACTAGAATAAGGAGGTTGCCTAAACCAGAGCTGGTAATGTCAGTGTTTTGGTCCTTTTAATTTAATTAGAGACACCTGCAGTTATTTACTGTCCACCCTATTGAGTTATTCCCCTAACCTTTCCAGTAAGTACAGATTTATCTTGGATTTCTGTTGTCTTGTGGCTTTTTTGGAGTAGACAGACTAGATGCCACTTTTGTGGCTTTGGCATTTTAATTCATCAGTTATCTCCCGAACACTGCCGTGACTCATCGTACCGCCGTCTTAAAACAAACAAACTCCTGAGCTGATGTGGTGGGGGGACGTTGTGGGGTGGGCATCCAATTTAACGGCCATCTTAATGGAATCTATAATAAGCATTGGGCGCAGTCATGGTGCAATGTGACATTTTGCAAAAATATATCACAAAGCTTTTGGATCACCAAACAAAAATGTCCAGATGTCAATTTTGGGCTCGAGTAAGGCCATCACCGGGGGTGGCTACCTCAACTCGTCACTTTAATTTCGCAGCCAAGTGTTCCTTCATGTGCCCCTGGATGGAGCTCCCTGCATGAGCTTTTTATAGGAAAAGGGGGCAGGACAGTGAAGTAGTCTGTGAGCAAGCAGTGCACTGCCTCAACTCAAGTACTGAAGTACAGGCAGCCCAGCAATCAAAGCAGACCGCAGCATGTTTGGCAGTGCAGATGTCTCTAACGATGGCACTGTCTGAAATGAGCAAAAATGACTTCCTCATTAGCTCCCTCATTGCTCCTGTAAGTAGTCGTGCTTTCGGCACCATTAGATCAGGCCTCGCAAACAAGCGCAGCTTTCACAGACAAAAACAAGCTTGGTTAACCAAGCGTTTTTACCATTACAGACTATTAAATGACAGGTTACGTTTTAACCTTCAACACCCTCATCTTCAGCTACTTAACCGCCATTTTTGCCACAGTCATTTGCATAATTATTGCTTTAAGTAAACAGTGTGGCAGTTTTTGTCCTTGCGTACATGAATACAATAGGACATGAATACAATAGAACTCGCCTGCATAGAGCCTGAGGCCAAATGCATTTGAATACGTCCTCATACATACTGTTGGTGGTGGTTAATACACTATACGACACGACTATTTGACTACATTTTCACAAAACACAGGACCTTCACTATTATTCTTAAATTCTACATCATGTATATGCAAGGTATTTAATATCGACACAAAAACATCACAGATGTTTAACATGAAAGAAAGAGTCTGCAGCTGTGGAATTGGGGGCATTAGACGTTTGCTCAGCATGCTTTGTTGTAGTTAAAATGATCATTGCACGTAGGCGTGTCATGATAATCAACAATTAAACGAACCACACGGTAAATAAAAACGTACTCTATAGTTTTGCTAGCATACTAGTATAGTATATAGCGAGGGCCTTTATTAAAATCGATCAAGATCCGTTAATGCAATTTTTCTCACAGTGAAAGTCTGAAATTTATTTAGACTTAAATTGTGTCAAACAGACAAGCTCATATCAAATTGATGACCCAATGAAATCTATTAAATTTTTTCCACAATTCTGTTTTCTCAGCTTTCATTTTTTTAGGTTCCGTTTTTTACATTTTATACTTGCACCACCATAATGTGCGTACTTTTTGGTACTTGTGAATAAAATGTCAGTTAATTAAATGCAGAAAAATCTTACATTTACTGATGCGATACATCACTGGACAACTTTGTCCAGTAACTGAAAAAGGGACATAGCCTGAGTAACCTTCTTAATGGGATGTCAGCCTCTGCACACAGTGCTACAAAATCTTCGACAACCTGTAGTGCCTGTGCTTGTGATTAAGGAAGATGTAGTCACCCATGCAATTCCAACTCCATATGTAAGACTTATTTTATCACACACTTATTTTGTTTACACAGCTAGACATCACGTGGCAAACGACGCTCTTTGAAGAACAGAAGTATGTTCTGCGTGTGAGTGTGTCTTTACGGCTCAGACAAGGTGCTTCTTGCCTTTTTTCACTCAGAACCTGCACGTCATCATTGGGCGTTGTAAAACGCTCCTTAAATTAAATCGGTAAAACACAATGCATTGAAAATATACTCATCCAGCCCGGTTGCACACTCAACCGCACTACCATGGACTACCATGCTAAACTACGCTAACCCCGCTGGCTTCCATTCACGGAGTATGAATGGAAGCAAAGGTAAGAGGAGAGGTTGCCGGTGTTTATCACCTTTTAAATATGTTTAGTTCATGATGGGGCGGTTTAGAGTTTGTAATGAGATTTCGCCGTGATTGAGCCGTACTCAGGGGAATAATTCCCCACACGAACGTTCCTTCTTATCACAACGACAGCATTTCATTCACATTATGTCAATTTCGGCAAGATTCTGGGCTTAACAGTAAATTATGTTTTTATTGCCCAATTGGGTGATTTTTGTCCATGATAACATCAATCACAAGGGCCACGCAGTCCTTAGTGTGGCACATTGCGCTCATTTACAGCTTGCTGAGCTATAAACGCATGTGTTGTGACTCTCGCAGACGACGATATTTTCCGCACTTTCACATCAGACTTGGATGAATACTTCCCCTCGACTGATGTGTGTTTGGTCCGGTTGTTGCGTCACATTTTCAGAACATATGAGACACAGCGGTTTGGCACTGTATTCTGGCAGAATGAACATATAGTGGTTCGTGCGTTCACTTTTAAATGGCCTTTTGTGTGTCACTCTCTGTGTTGCAGCCTGCATGACAGTTATGTTCTTGTTTTGTAGTTCTCCCTGTTTTGCCCAGTTCTATTTTCTGCTTGCTTTACGTTCACATTCCAACACACCTATTGCTCATTTGTTTTTGGTTATTTAGTTGAGCCTTTAGTTGAGAATCTGTCAAGTGTCACAGCATTTTGCTTGTTAGCATGGTTCTGTCTCCGGATCTCTGTTTCTGAGTAGTATTAATTATTAAATAAGTACTTTTTACCTGCACTTGGGATCCTGTTCTCTGCATTCTGAAGTCGTCGCAACATTACACCATGCCTCGCTGTGACACCATGTTTCTCATTCACTGCTCGGCATGTAAGCAAACTATTTAATTGGCTCATTATGAGTGATGTCACCGCATTGGCTGTCACATAACCGAATTATAACTGAAATAATTACACCCTCAAACTATCGCAGCGATCGGTCTGCATGCGTGATTATATGTTATTATACGTCCCATTCACTTTAATTGGTCACTGGTTGTGTGTCACTTTAAAGGACCATTACTGGTTCTGCCATTTGGTGATGGACGGTATTAGTATATAATGTGTTATTTTGTACCGACAGGGTGTTATAGCTTAAAAGTGGTGTTGTTTTTATTCACGTACCATTGTTACTTTGAATCCGAATCTGGCACTCTTAGTAATAATGATTGTGCAATTAGTGCTACATACAATGTAATAGTGTGGTCATTTAAAATGCTGCAATAATAGTTGAACCTGACAAAAAATGTATTATGCAGATCATCCCAAGCATGCTGTTTGATGAAGTCAGAGATACGGGCCAACTTAAAGCTATTTTCCAAACAGTTCCGCAGGACACATAAAATGACATTCCAGGCCTTAAGTTTGACACGTGTGCTCTTTGTGGACAGCAATCCTGTTTTTTTGACGTGAGTTTTTGTCCTCAGAAACACGAGAGCGCTGCTGTCACATAGAGGATCTTTTACTACCGCTTTGCCATAACTGCTTCAAATCAGCAAAACACTCCTGTCATGCACAGGATAGTGCTTTTGCAGTACGTCCGTAAAAACAGCAAGGAACATTGCTCTGCTATTTTTAGGAATCTGAAAGTGAAGAAAAAATTTTGCGGGCAATAATATTTTAATATATTTGGTGTTTTCTGTGCATGTCATGCTAAAATTAGAAAACAAGCTTGGGTCACGATACACAGTAAATTTAACACCTACTACTTAGTGTCAGATGCTCTTGCTTCCTACAACTGTGCGGTATTTCTGTCTGTGGTACCTCGTAAAAACCATAAATAGCCATGATCACACTCTGGAAACCCACACGCTTTTTTCCAAAAATACCTCCCAGGCCTTGCGTCATGGCTGGTTGTTTCTCTAGGTTTATTATGGGACTGGAGGCGGGGGGGTGGGGTGTGGGAAGGGGGGGTGGACAAAAGAAATGTTGCCAGCTTCGTCAATCTGGCGTACGAGGCTGACGCTGCCAAGATCCCATAGCGTGGAAAATGTGCCAGCTGATGTCCCGCCATGTAAATGAAAAGGCGTCATGGCGGGTCACGGAGGTTGAGTCAGCTGAATAGAGCATGGTTACACTCTCTGGGAAATGTGTCTACGCAAGTAGCAGGTGGACAGATCGTGTTTTTTTTCCCACCATTTTCTGAAGCAAAGTCTGACTTTACATCCATGTTCATCAATCCAGTAAAACTTTGTAAATGCAGTACAGGTAATATTTGAAGTCAGCAGTGCTTAGTTTATTTTAAACTGTTATTGGAAATGACAACATGTACTTTCAGCAATAAAAACTTTTATTCATTATGTAGATTTTTATTTTTATGTATATTTTTGCCAAAAATGCATAGATCTGATCTTGCGTCAGATCTGTAGCTTTTATTTTCTTTTGGTGTTTGGTAGTCTACCCAGACAACACACCTAAGGTAAATAAAAACAACCACATTTAAAGTGCCATTTTTTGGGGGTTTTGTGTACTGACTGTAGTTTTGGGTCTAATACAGTAGACCAAAAGTCTGCGCTTGAAAAATGCATGGAATCAGATACACTATGGCTTGTTGCTTTGAATTGTGGATGGTTTAGGTATAGTCTACCCAAACAACACACTCATGATGAATATAAAACACCTCTTCAGTAAATCCATGGATGGGGTATTATTTTGCAAAAATAATAAAAGTCTCTTAGAATTTTGTAGTATACTAACAATATGATACTGTTTTGTAGTATAATGGTACCATTTGAGTACAGTGTAACCCCGGGATACGAAATTAATTTGTTCCAAAAGGATTTTTGTAAGCCAAGCTTTTTTGTAACCCGAACAACATTTAACATGTAAATTGGCTAATTCGTTCCACTGACCCGGAAGACCTCTCATAAAATGGAAAAAAAACACTGTTCTTCATATTTAATACTGTATAATTAACGAGAATTGTAATACAAATGTAATGTAATAATAAAACCCAAAATAGAATATTGAGTATATTGAGTTTCATGCATTTATTATATTGAGATCTCCATGCATTAAAAAAAGCATATTGAGTTAAAATTTTAAAAGTGTCTTACCTTTAATAAACAGCAAAGTGCAGTACAGTGCGGTACTGGCAGCGATAAACCAATCAGAGAACATTATGTCATACGTAGCGCACGTACACTTCCGCAATGCCTCCAGTAGGTATACTACCCATATGCTGCAAAACAGCATTTTTGCCGAGCGCCAGCCGTGTGTAAATGGATCGTGGAGGCCTGGGCTAAAGTATCTGCTTTAACTCTTGTCAGAGCTTTCACAAAAGCCGGCATCATTGCTAAACAACCGACGGACAACGAGACTGATGGCCGACAATTGATGACAGGGAAGGCGGCATGTTTGACAGCAAAATTGCCCAACTGTTCAAATCAGATGCAGAAATTTGTGGGAGAAGAGGGATTCACCCCTCCGTGAATCACCACCTTATCGTGGTGGAGGGGTTTGAGTGCCCGAGTGATCCTAGGAGCTATGTTCTCGGGGGCTTTATGCCCCTGGTAGGGTCTCCCAAGGCTAACAGGTTCTAAGTGACCAGACTAACCAGACTAAGAGTGATTCAGAAGACCCCTATGAAGAATATCAAGAGGAGTGACCGCACCTCGCCCGGACGTGGGATACCGGGGCCTCACCCTGGGCCAGGCCTGGGGAAGGGGCTTGCAGGCGAGCGCCTGGTGGCCACGCCTTCACCCGTGGGGCCTGGCCGGGCCTAGCCCAAATAAACCACACGGGAACTCCCCCCCGCAGACCACCTGCAAGGGCAAACATAAGGGTCCGGTGCATTGCAATTTGGGCAGTGGTCGAGGGCGGGTGTCCGGACGACCTGCTCTTCGGCAACCAAATCTGGTTCTTGGGACATGGAATGTCACTTCTTTGGTGGGGAAGGAGCCCGAGCTTGTGGAAGAGGCGGAGACAATCCGACTAGATGTAGTCGGACTCACCTCAACCCACAGTTTGGGCTCTGGAACCAAATTCCTTGAGAGGGGCTGGACCTTGTTCTTCTCTGGAGTTGCTGCAGGGGAGAGGCGGCGAGCTGGTGTGGGCTTATTTTTATCTCCCCGGCTTGGTGCCTCTGTGCTGGAGTCATACCCAGTAAACGAGAGGATTTTTTCCCTACGCCTTAGGGCTGGGGAAAGGGTCCTGACTGTGGTTTGTGCGTACGCGCTGAACGGAAGTTCAGAGTACCCAGCCTTCTTGGAGTCTATCAGAGGGGTTCTGGAGAGCATCCCAGCTGGTGACTCCATAGTTCTACTGGGGGACTTCAACGCCCATGTGGGCAATGACAGTGTGACTTGGAGGGGCGTGGGGGGCCTCCCTTGGAGGGGCCTCCCTGACCTGAACCCGTGCGGTGTGTTGTTGCTGGACTTCTGTGCAAACCACAGTTTGTCTATAACAAACACCATGTTTGAACATAAGGATTTCCATAAGTGCACTTGGCACCAGGACACCCTAGGTCGCAGGTCTATGATCGACTTTGTGGTCGTATAATCAGACCTGCGTCCGTATGTTCTGGACACGCGGGTGAAGAGAGGGGCTGAGCTGTCAACTGACCACCACCTGGTGATGAGTCGGATTAGATGGCGGGGAAGGATGCCAGACAGACTTGGTAGACCCAAACGCGTAGTGAGGGTGTGCTGGAAACGTCTGGCAAAGTCTCCCGTTCGTCGAGTCTTCAACTCTCATCTCCGGCAGAGCTTCGCCTGCATTTCGAGGGAAGACCGGGATATTGAGTCCGAATGGGCCGTATTCCGTGCCTTCATTGCGGAGGCAGCCAGTCGTAGTTGCGGTCGCAAGGTGGAGCTGTGCCAGTCGGGGTGGCAAGCCCCAAACCTGATGGTGGACACCGGGGGTTAGAGCTGCTGTCAGGCTAAAGAAGTCCTATCAAGCATGGATGGCTTGCGGGACTCCCATAGGAGCTGACAGGTACCGGCAGGCCAAGCGGCACGCGGCTTTGGCTGTGCTTGAGGCAAAAACTCGGGTGTGGGAGGAGTTCGGTGAGGCTGTGGAGCATGACTTTCGGTCGGCCTCGAAGAGGTTCTGGCAAACCGTCCGACACCTCAGAAAAGGGAAGCAGCCCCCAGTTTACACTGTTTACAGTGCGGACGGGGGCTTGCTGACTTCGACTGAGGATATAGTTGGTCGGTGGAAGGAATACTTTGAGGCCCTTCTCAATTCCACTGACATACCTTCCGTAGAGGAAAGTATGTGGACAGTTCTATCACCGTGGCTGAGGTAATTGGGGTAGTTAAAACAGTCCCCAATGGCAAGACTCCGCGGGTAGATGAGTTTCGCCCTGAATTCCTCAAGGCTCTGGATGTTAAGGGACTGTCTTGGTTGACACGCCTCTACAACATTACATGGAAGTCAGGAACAGTACCTCTAGACTGGCAGACCGGGGTGGTGGTCCCTATTTTTTAAAAGTGGGACTGGAGTGTGTGTTATAACTATAGAGGGATCACACTCCTCAGCCTCCCTGGGAAAGTCTACTCCAGGGTGCTGGAGAGAAGGGAACGAACGTTAGTTAAACCTCGGTTACAAGAGTTGCAATGTGGTTTTTGTCCCGGTCGCAGAACACTGGACCAGCTCTACACCCTTGCAGGGGTACTCGACGGTAAGTGGGAGTTTGCCCAACCGGTCTACATGTGCTTTGTGGACTTGGAAAAGGCATTCGACCGTGTCCCTCTTGGTGTTCTGTGGGGGGTGCTCCGGGAGTAAGGGATTGGTGGCCCGCTACTACGTGCCATTCGGTCCTTGTACAACCGAAGCAGGAGCCTGGTTCGCATTGCCAGCCGTAAGTCAAGCTTGTTTCCGCTGAACGTTGGCCTCCGCCAGGGCTGCCCTTTGTCACCGATTCTGTTCATAATCATCACGGACAGAATTTCTGTCCATGAAGATGGAGGAGATGGAGGAGTTCAAGTATCTCGGGGTATTGTTTACGAGTGAGGGAAGGTTGGAGCGTGAGATCGACAGACGGATCGGTGCAGTGTCTGCAGTAATGCGGTCTCTGTACCGGACCATTGGGGAGAAGAGAGAGCATAGCCGGAAGGCAAAGCTCTCTGTTTACCGATTGATCTACGTTCCCAACCTCACCTATGGTTATGAGTTATGGGTCATGACCGAAAGAACAAGATCACGGATACAAGCGGCGGAAATGAGTTTTCTTCGTTGGGTGGTTGGACTCCCCCTAAGAGATAGGGTGAGGAGCTCGGTCATCCGGGAGGAGCTCAGAGTAGAGCCGCTGCTCTTTCACATCGAGAGGAGCCAGTTGAGGGTGCTGCGGGCATGTCATCCGGATGCCTCCCGGGCGCCCCCCTGGTGAGGTGTTTCGGGCATGCCCATCCGGAAGAAAGCCCCGGGGAAGACCTAGGACATGCTGGAGGGACTATGTCTCACAGCTGGCCTGGGAACGCCTTGGTGTCCTCCTGGTGGAGCTGGAAGAGGTCGCTGGGGACCGGGAAGTCTGGACTTCCTTACTGAGACTGCTTCCCCCGTGACTTGGACCTGGATAAGCGGAAGAAAATGGAATGGAATGTTTAATTAATTATCAGGCACAATAATGCAAGTACCAATACGTCGATTCAAAAGCAATAAACTTGAATTTCTTAAAAGTATTAACATTCAGGTGGATTGGTGCGGCATCTGCAGTGATGCAGATTCTGAAAGGCACAGCTCTCAATTTACCTACAGTATGGTCGTGAGCTTTGGGTAGTGACCAAAAGGACATGATCGCAGTTACAAGTGGCCGAAATGAGTTTCCTCCGCAGGCTGGTTGGGCTCTTCCTTAGAGACACGGTGAGAAGCACTCTCATCCTGGAGAGACTCAGAGTAGAACTGCTGCTCCTCTACATTGACAAGTGTCAAATGAGGTGGCTCAAGAATCTGGTTGGGATGCCTCCCGGACACCTCTCTAGGGAGGAGTTCAGGGCACGTCCAACAGGTAGGAGGCCTCTGGGAAGACCCAGGGCACGTTGGAGAGACTATGTCTCTCAGCTGGCCTGGGATGAGCTTGGGATCCGCAGAGAGAAGCTGAAGTGGCCAGGGAGAGGGAAGTCTGGGCTTCCCTGCTTAGGCCGCCTCAGATATGCGGAAGAAAATGGATGGATGGATGTATATTTAACATTGTAATGTCAATACCTTTTAAATAAAATTGCAGATGCAGTTGCAATATTTTTATTAATGTAAGCTATTGTCAAGTGACCTAGACGCTATACCTGTATATCGACTAGGGGTAGCCAGAATGCAATAAAGAATATTTCTACAAGTGTCTATTGGGGGGAGGCATGGATAAAATGGTGGGTTAAAACACAACACATCAAGGAACAGAGAACAGTCTTAACATTCTACCATGCTCAAGTTATATCTATCGCTTTAAGTTTGTAACCATACAACACAAGTAGTAGTAACTCATGTAAAAGTACATGTGCATTTATAGAACACACGCACACACACAACTGCACCACACGACATTAGGGCTCTTAGCAGAAAACTATCGCTTTGCTACAGCACTTATTATGAATATAATCAGTATTAACCAGATACATGGGTATTAAGCAACTTTTATAACCGTTTTGGAGCATTATATACCATCGGGAATTATTCAAGGATTGTATATGTGACGTGTTAATTATACCACTCTGATCGCTTTAGAAAAGAAATATTTTTTAAAGTGATATAGAGTTAGTACAAGCCCCTACACCAGGTAGTAGAGGGTAGTCTCAGCAGCGTCAGCCTGGTAAAGTTCCTGTGGGCATCACTTGCAGAAACGGCATATACCAAAGTAACCACTGTCCTGCGCAGTGCAGAGATGGGTTCTGGAAGTCCAAATAAGGACTTCCGGGAAGGAGTTGTCCAATAGCAGGACAGCTCACTGAGTTATACATGGTCTGCCTAGAAGGGGTTAAATTAATAAAAACTCTGGATAGGTTGGGAAAAAGGCGCGGGAAGAAAAATTAATCTAAAGGGGAATTCCACCAGAGGGAAGTTTTGGGAAAATTCCACTAGGCACAGGATTGGCTGTGCATTTGGGCAAATTCCACTGAGAAGTTGGGAAAATTCCACTAGACCAGGGATTTGCTGTGCATCTGGTGGCGGTAGCCAATGGAGAGAGCTAGGGAAAACTACTCCCACAGGAAAGATGGCATAAAAGGAGACTGCATTCAATCGTCATGGCTTTTTGCCACTCGCGGAGCTGCGTGCTACTCGCTGAAGCATTAAGCCTGGTTGGTTCTGCCGGCTGACTTTGTCGGATGGGTCCCTCTGACGCGTTCCTCAGAGGTGTTGGGACTTCCGAGACGCTCTGGCTACTGACAGATAGATTGGAACCCACTTGTTATAGCGGTGTGGAGGAAACTTCGGATGACCGTCAGACGAGCCGGCAGCATAAATAGAGAGAGTTGAGCCGTGGAGCTACCCGAAGAAGAGCTGAGCCCGGGCGGATATAGAACCAACCACAACAGCCGACCTATTCCTTTACACTTTCGGGAGCAACTTAGATCCATGAGCTCTTCCAGGGGAAGCCATCGACCTGTTCACTCGCCATCCCTTTCCCCTGGATTAGCAATAATCCCCATCAGAGAACGTATTCTTACTGGATTTACCTATTTACTACCTGGCATTGCCTTCTGGGTGGGATTGAAATACTTGGTTTCCTGATAGGACCTCGTCCTTACCTAGAGGTATGTAGGTGGAACTCGGGGTAGTTCATCTTTAAATAATATTGTCCTTATATTCATTGTTGTCTGCTTGTATGCCCTTGCTAATCTGTCCTAATAAAACCTGTCATCTATTGCAACTGAACAAGAGTTGTTTTTTTGGTATCTTCTGTGATTCAAAAGAGTAAACGTTGTGATTCAGATTAACTTCCTTGGAGGTTGTTCCGGTACTCAATACAAACAGGTCCCTCTTTATCGCTATCAGATAGGTAAATTATCCCAGGTCATTTCCAAGAGCAAAAAACCGTTAAGAGGGGGAGCAGTCGTAAAAGGCAGCGGGTCCAGTGTCGCTCGCTCACTATACACTCTTTTTTTATTACCACTATTAGACAGGATAGCATCAAATGTGCTTGTTATGATTTATCGTGGGTGTGTATGGTAAATTGACAATACACCGATATGAGGCAGTGTTGCCAATTTGGTAATCTGAAAAGTGTCTGGTGATAAATGTAGCCTGTTTTTCCAGCATTGTTTGAGATTTTTTTGCTATTACTGGTATTTGGGCACTTAAAAGTGAAAGCACACAATGTGCATTTTTGTGTTCTCACTGAGAATCAGGGGGTGCTTTTAAATGAACAAACTAAGAATCAAGTTCATCTGTAGTGCTAAATATAATGGAAAAAAAACATTACAACTACAGTGATGTGGGAGATTTACCACGGGATATAATATATATAATATATATTATATGCCATATATATTATATACTAATAACATCAATCCATTAATTTTCTATGCAGCTTATCCTCACCAGGGTGGCCTGACTACGGGCGCCGATTGCAGGGCGCATGTAGACAGTCAAACTCACAATAATACCTATGGAACTAATAGAACTTTTAGCATTTACATTTGTACCACAAAGAGTTGGATCAATCAAAATGAACATAATTATTGGTTCAACATATGTAAACAAACAGCAATCCCCGCAAGATGCCACATACTGTAGTTTTGAGACTACACATGTCAAATATTTCTCTCAAACATGGCTTTTTTTTTTTTTTTACCTATAATTTTATCACATTTTTGTTACCAAAAACCCTGCAAGTTTATTCGAAGAATGCCAAAGAAGAACTGTAAAATTGCCAGAGTGAACAGTCCCGCTTGGTGGAAATGCAACTCAATAACCATAAGTATTGCTTTTAGACTTATGCTTTACCAAAAAACGGTATTTTTCCACCGTGAAAATCAATCCATATCATATCTACCAGGAGCAGCAGAGGCGCTTGACGACGAGCGCCTGTCACCTTTCGCTGACCTTTAGGAAGCCTTTAATTTGTTGCGTCTATCAAGAGGAGGATTTGCAACAGGATGACATGCATCAAAACAGCTAAGAGGAAGTAATGATTGCTAAGGTATAATCCTTAGCAGTCGACGTGAAAGTAAAGACATATATAAGGTGCCAGGATATAGGCGAGAAAACCAACCTTCAGACAGGAAATCTTGGATTTTTCAGGCTTTGTCATTACTGGATCAAGAACCTAACAGATGACTCTTTATATCAAAGCTGCAGCAATGTGACACTCAAATCACACTTTCACATGCTTTAGGTGCTGTAAGTCATCCACGGGTGGCCTTCGTGACTCAGCTCTGTCATTGCAGGACTTCCCAAAAATGGGAGGCCATCCAGCCCACCTGTGAATCAAAATGGCAAAACAAAAACAGCAGGACATCTCACGTAAGATCCCGATGTGTTAAAGATAACGACACCTAAAATGAGGTCCAGAGGAGAAAGGACATCTGATCTGCCGTGTTTTTCCTCTCTGACAGGCCTCTTTGTTCCTCATCACACTCCATAACCCCACTGACAGCCATTTGTCACTCATCTCCACGCCACAAAGGCCGTCCTTGCTTCGGTAACCCCCGACACGCTCTAAATCTTTTAGGATACGGAGTCATAGGCTTTCTTGAACAGACAGATTTGGAATTAGGTAGATAACCCCAAGAGCAGGGACGTTCAACTGGCATTACATGTTGCTTCGATTTACTGGGGGTGTGTTGCTGTGTAGATTATCCGAAATACCCACACTACATCAAAACTACAGTGAGGTGTGATTATTTTAATGCATGTCCAATAATTGGATAATACAGTATTCACATATCAAATATCAGAAAAGAGCGGATAAAATAAGTGTGAAATATAAAAAAAATACAGTGTTTGTGTACAATGCATCCAGTGGCATCACAGTATAAGAATTACAAGTTACATGAGAAGGGAACCAGGAGGAGAACCTGACATTAGATTGAGGGAAGATCTGCTGTCTATATAAGTTGATATTGATATCAGTAATGTAAGTAAGTGCTGGACAATTTCTGTACATCAGATATCAGCAAAAAAGCCAATATCATGTAGATCTAGTTATTTTGATTTATTATGGGTAGATTTTAATACACTGTGTAGTTGTTGTTAATGTAGCCTATCCAGAACATACCCACAAGAAAAATACTAATACACTGGAACCCCGGGATACAAATGCCCCGGAATACGAAAAAACCTTTGTTTTGCTTCGTCTTACAAAAATGACTTCGCTTTACAAAAGTTTGTTTATCTTACCAAAAATTGTTTTTTTCGGAATTTTCCCCGATTTACTGTATTTTAAAGCGCATGCTAAAACATACAGTCTACAAAAAAGGCTACGGAAGCAAAAGAGTGAGTTTATTTGAACTTTATTCTATTATTTAACAATACACACACTGTAGGGAAGTCCAGACTTCCCGGTCCCAGGTGACCTCTTCCAGCCCCACCGGGAGGACACCAAGGCATTCCCAGGCCAGCTGTGAGACATAGTACCTCCAGCGTGTCCTAGGTCTTGCCTGGGGCCTTCTCCCGGCTGTGCATGCCTGAAACACCTCACCAGGGAGGCACCCGGGAGGCATCCGGACTAAATGCCCGAGCCACCTCAACTGGTTCCTCTCGATGTGATAGAGCAGCGGTTCTACTCTGAGCTCCTCCCGGATGGCCAAACTCCTCACCGTATCTTCTATGGTGAGTCCAACCACCCTACGGAGGAAACTTTTTTCCGCCGCTTGTATCCGCGATCTCATTCTTTCGGTCATGACTCATAACCCTAGGTGAGGATGGGAACGTAGATCGATCGGTAAACAGAGAGCTTTGCCTTCCTGCTCAGCTCTTTCTTCACCACAACGGTCCGGTACAGTGACCGCATTACTGCAGATGCTGCACCGATCCGTCTGTCGATCTCACGTTCCAACCTTCCCTCACTCGTGAACAAGAACGAGATACTTGAACTCCTCCACCTGGCGCAAGACCTCACTTCCAACCCGGAGGGTACAGTCCACCCGTTTCCGACTGAGAACCATGGCCTCGGATTTGGAGTTGCTGAGTCTCATCCCAGAAGCTTCACACTCAGCTGCAAACCGCTCCAGTAAACGCTGAAGGTCACAGCCTGATGAGGCCATAAGGACCACATCGTCTGCAAATAGCAGAGACGAGATCCTAAGGTCACCAAGCTGGACTCCCTCAACACCTTGACTGCGCCTAGAAATTCTGTCCATGAAGATTATGAACAGAATCGGTGACAAAGGGCAGCCTTGGCGGAGGCCAACGTTCACCGGAAACAAGCTCGACTTACTGCTGGCAATGCGAACCAGGCTCCTGCTTCGATTGTACAAGGACCGAATGGCACGTAGAAGCGGACCATCAATCCCGTACTCCCGGAGCACCCCCCACAGGACACCACGAGGGACACGGTCGAATGCCTTTTCCAGGTCTACAAAGCACATGTAGACTGGTTGGGCAAACTCCCACATACCCTCGAGTACCCTTGCAAGGGTGTAGAGCTGGTCCAGTGTTCCGCGACCGGGACGAAAACCACATTGCAGCTCCTCTAACCGAGGTTCGACTAACGGTCGTACCCTTCTCTCCAGCACCCTGGAGTAGACTTTCCCAGGAAGGCTGAGGAGTGTGATCCCCCTATAGTTGGAACACACCCTCCGGTCACCCTTTTTAAAAATGGGGACCACCACCCCGGTCTGCCAGTCCAGAGGTACTGTTCCTGACTTCCATGCAATGTTGTAGAGGCGTGTCAACCAACACAGTCCTCCAACATCCAGAGCCTTGAGAAATTCTGAGCGGAACTCGTCTACCCCCGGAGCCTTGCCACTGGGGAGTGATTTGACTACCCCAATTACCTCAGCCACGGTGATAGAACTGTCCACGTACGTATCCTCAGACTCTGCTTCCTCTATGGAAGGCATGTCAGTGGGATTGAGAATCAATGAGTGTTTGGTGCCAATTGCTCTACATTTTAGTCTCCATAACCCCTTTGAGGAAAAAACTAATTGCACATTGATACTTCATTTGCATACCAGGACAAAAAGTACTCCAGAATCACTTTCAAAATTGTACTTTTTTGCAGGATCTAACAGGACGTATGGACAAGCAGGAGAAAGCAGAAGCTGCAANAGACCGACCAAAATTTGTGCTCCATAGCCTCACCGAACTACTCCCACACCCGAGTTTTTGCCTCGACCACCGCCGAAGCCGCGTGCCGCTTAGCCTGCCGGTTCCTGTCAAACGCTTCGGGAATCCCGGAAGCCATCCATGCTTGATAGGACTCCTTCAGCTTGACAGCAGCCCTAACCCCCGGTGTCAACCATCGGGTTCGGGGCTTGCCACCACGACTGGCACCGACCACCTTGCAGGCACAAGTACGACTGGCTGCCTCAGAAATGGAGGCACAGAATATGGCCCCTTCGGACTCAATATCCCAGTCCTCCCTCGGGATGCAGGCGAAGCTCTGCTGGAGATGAGAGTTGAAGACTCGACAAACGGGAGACTCTGCCAGACGTTTCCAGCACACCCTCACTACGTGTTTGGGTCTACCAGGTCTGTCCGGCATCTTTCCCCAGCATCTAATCCAACTCACCAGGTGGTGGTCAGGTGACAGCTCAGCCTCTCTTCACCCGCGTGTCCAGAACATGTGGACGCAGGTCTGATGATACGATCACAAAGTCGATCATAGACCTGCAACCTAGGGTGTCCTGGTGCCAAGTGCACTTATGGACATCCTTATGTTCGAACATGGTGTTTGTTATGGACAAACTGTGGTTTGCACAGAAGTCCAGGAACAACACACCACAAGGGTTCAGGTCAGGGAGGCCGTTTCTCCCAACCCCTTCCCCTCCAACTCACACTGTCATTGCCCCCATGGGCGTTGAAGTCCCCCAGTAGAACTATGGAATCACCAGCTGGGGTGCTCTCCAGAACCCCTCTGATAGACTCCAAGAAGGCTGGGTACTCTGAACTGCTGTTCGGCGCGTACGCACAAACAACAGTCAGGACCCTTTCCCCAGCCCGTAGACGTAGGGGAAATAACCCTCTTGTTCACCGGGGATGATTCCAGCACAGAGGCACCAAGCCGGGGCGCTAACAATAAGCCCACACCAGTTCACCACTTCTCCCCTGCAGCAACTCCAGAGAAGAACAAGGTCCAGCCCCTCTCAAGGAATTTGGTGCCAGAGCACAAACTGTGGGTTGAGGTGAGGCCGACTACATCTAGTCGGAATACTTCCGCCTCTTCCACAAGCTCGGGCTCCTTCCCCACCAGAGAAGTTACGTTCCATGTCCGAAGAACCAGATTTGGCCGCCGAAGACCAGGTCGCCCAGACACCCACCCTCGACTACTGCCCAAATCCCATCCCACTGTACCCTTATGCTTTCCCCTGCAGGTGGTAGGTCTGTGGGGGGGGGAAGTTCCCGTGTTTCTGCTTCAGGCTAGGCCCGGCCAGGTCCCACGGGTGAAGACCTGACCACCAGGCGCTCGCCTGCGAGCCCCTCCGCCAGGCCTGGCTCCAGGGTGAGGCCCCAGGGTCCCACGTCCGGGCAAGGTGCGGTCACTCCTCTCGCTATTCTTCACAGGGGTCTTCTGATTCACTCTTAGTCTGGCCCATCACCAAGAACCTGTTTGCCTTAGGAGACCCTACCAGGGGCATAAAGCCCCCGACAACATAGCTTATAGTATCACTCGGGCACTCAAACCCCTCCACCACGATAAGGTGGTGATTTACGGAGGGGTAATAGAGTTCACGGAGGGTCAACTGCGTGGAGAGATTCAACACCAGCCAGTTCATCTTAAACAGACTGGAACAGACCCAGAGGAGTCGAGGGGCTTTCTCAGAGAGCATGGCGGATTAAAATGAAAGACTGGTGCAAAATTAGTTCATGTGTAAAAGAAACAGCGTTTTGTTACAAGTGCCTCAGATTAACAGCATGTGCACCCTGATTTGTTCTGATGCTGCCGGTTTGGAAAATTATGTCGACGTGGAAGCCAAGTCACCTGACAGCATGGCTGTCTAAAGACGTTTCAAGTGGTTAGGAGGCATCAACTGGAAGATTCAGTTTGTCACACAGGCTACAGTTTAATACCACAGGGATGATGGAGGATGCGTGTTTAACTGCTAATGAAAACATTTTATTAAAAAATGTTGTTACGACCCTCAAGTAATATTGGCTATAGGGTTTCAGGTCAGCAACACAACCAAAATATTGCAGAGGAGCCAGAGCAACATGGGAGTTTAGGCTTTTTATTCAGGTCGCATAAACTCATGATAAAAACAAGGGGATTATGATATGTAAAAACCTGGACAGGTTTTACAGGAGATCCAGAGTAGACCTCAAAGTGCTGCAGAGCATACAACAAAGCCAGAGTTTCCTTCTTAATGGTGAAATACTTAAGTTGGACATTGAACTTGCCTGAAAAGTATCTCACCGGATGGTCAATACCCTTTTTGTCCTCCTGAAGAAGGACTGCTCCAGCTCCGACCACACTAGCATCAACTTCAAGCTTAAAGGGTCTGGAAAAATCTGGAGCAGAAATTACAGGAGCACAACACAGCACAGCTTTTAGATTTTCAAATGCCTTTTGGCACTCGCCGTTGTGTTGAAAAACACTTTTGTTAGTTCAGAATCGTGGGTGATCGGCTTTACTGAGAAAGACTCAGACACATGGGTAAGTGTAAAATACAGCGCCTTTATTCTACCCCTTACACAGAGATACAAACAAGCAAAGGTTGGTTATACACAAAACAGAATCAAAATCTCAGCTCCTACCGTGACGCGCTGGGTTGGAGAGCCCACAACCCCGGCTTGAGTTTGCACCAACCGGCTGGGCGTCTGTACACGACCCGCAGCAGACTAACAGGAAGTGGGCTCCCCCTTCCTTTATACAGGTCTGTCCGAGGAGAGCGTAAGTCGGGGGTGGCCAGTCCATGTCCCACGCTCCCAAGACAGAGCTGTTTCCCAAGGTTAACAAGGGCGCCAGTCGGTACACTAAGTTTGTTTAAAATAGTTTAGATGATTGTGAATTGCGAAGCAAGGTTACAAACAAGCTGCATGATATTTCTTTCCCACCCTCTGGTATGCAAGAGGGGAATCAAAACATAACATTTTCCCATTTCAGTCGTCCATACAAAAGGCTTGGTGGGGCTGGTTAATGCAGTCAGTGGGGCTGCAACAGAGGAAAAATTCCTACAGAACCGCCTGTAGTATCCCACCATCCCAAGAGAACGGCGCAGCTCCCGTCTTGTTGTTGGTTCTGGAAAAGCCGCAATAGCCAGCACTTCAGCTTCTGCGGGACACACTTTTCCACCCCCAACCTGCTGACCAAGATATAGCACATTTCCTTTTCCAAATTCACATTTGGCAAGATTCTAAGTCAAGGAGGCAGCTGAAAGGCACTTGAAAACCTCCCTTAGTGTTGATACATAACTCATCCAGACATCAGAATATACAACAATGTCATCCAGATATGTTCTGCAACATGGCACATTTCCTAGCACTTTGCTAACCAACCGCTGAAATGTAGCAGGAGCATTACATAATCCAAAGGGCATAACTGTATATTGAAGGAAGCTGTGGGGGGGGGTCACAAAAGCTGAAATATCAGATGCACGAGGGGTCAAAGGAACTTGTCAATACCCTTTTAACATGTCCAGTTTTCTCACATACAAGGCCGGACCGACTTCATCAATACAATCATCTACTAATGGCAAAGGATGCGCATCAGGCACTGTGACAGCATTAACCTTGCGAAAATCTGTACAGAATCGTGGAGTCCCAACAGATTTGACATCCAGCAGACAAGGTGAACTCCAGGGGCTAGAACTAGCCACTGCAAAACCATGCTGCACCAGATAGTCAACCTCTTTTCTCATGATTTCCCTTTTTACTGGATTAACTCTGTAGGCGTGCTGCTTGACTGGTGTGGGTTTGGTTAACATGATGTCATGTGTGATAACAGATGTTTGGGCAGGTACATCACCAAACAAGCTGGGCAATTCATGCAAGAGGCTTTCAATATCAGAATAGTGGTCACTAGGAAGGTCAGCTAGGTAGTGGGTCAGGTTAGCCAATATTTCACTATTACACAACCTTGCCCCCTGTGGTGTGGCTGTTTGCATCACCAAGCCATCATCATCAAGAGGACTAACACTGGAAAGTACCGCTACAGGAGAAACAGCAGCTTCCACTGGGTGGGGGACAGGGGAATCACCCTGAGTCTCTCTTGTATAATAGTGTTTTAGCATATTTACATGGCACGCCCTTGTCCCTCTCCTAAGGTCTGGGGTCAGAATGACATAATTGGTATCACTTAGCTTCTTCTCTATAACATAAGGACCCAAAAACTTTGTTGAAAGAGCAGAGCCTGGGACAGGAAGGAGCACCAAAACCTTGTCCCCTGGTTGAAACGAAGGCATAACAGCCTTTTGGTCATAGCGTTGCTTCATTTTAGTCTGGGCAGAAGTTAGAGCCTCCCTAGCCAAAGTAGAAGCTTTCTGGAGACGACTCTTCAGGTCGGCAACATACACAGGGAGACTGTTACATTGCTTAGCCGGGGTGGTCAAGTAATCTTTAAGAACTTTGAAAGGACCCCTAACTTCGTGTCCAAAGACAAGTTCAGCAGGACTGAATCCAAGGGATTCCTGCACAGCCTCTCTGGCTGCAAACATCTCAAGAGGGACACTCTCATCCCATGTGGTCTAAGATCCATAACAATGTTTACGCAGCATAGATTTCAAAGTCTGATGAAATCGCTCCAGCGCCCCCTGAGTTCCAGGATGATATGAACTAGACGTCACATGTTTAATACGCAAGGTCCTGAGTGCATAAGCAAACACCTTTGACTTGAAATTTGTGCCCTGGTTAGTCTGGACTATTCTTGGCAGACCAAACACTAAAGAATTTTACCAGGGTTTTGGTGATGACTGGTGCAGTGACTTTCCGTAGGGGAATGGCCTTTGGAAACCCTATTGACAGCACACAATAGTTAAGAGAAACTGATTGCCGGCTTTAGTTCTTGGTAATGGCCCCACACAATCAATGATAACTTTCTCAAATGGCTCCCTCATCACCAAAATGGGATGTAGAGAAGCAGGAGGAATCACCTGGTTTGGTTTTCCCGCAACCTGACATACATGGCAAGTGCGACAGTAGTTAACATCAGCCTTTGGTCCGGGCCAAAAGAAATGTTTAAGTACCCTCTGATAAGTTTTAGTGATGCCCATATGTCCTGACCAAGGATTGTCATGAGCCAGGGAGAGTACCTGTGAACGGTAGGCAGTTGGCACAACAACCTGATAAGCCACGTTCCAACCTTCACCAGCACAGCGACGTAGTAACAGACCGTTGTCAAAGATGTAGGCCACTCTATTGTTCTGAGCTTCATCCTGTTTAACAGATGAAAGGCATTTAGAAAGAGTTTCGTCACTGTTCTGAGCCGCGATGAACTCTTTGAGAAGCTGGCAGTTGGATACCACCAAGACTGGAAGGTGGAGGGGACGGCCGATCAGGTTGGCTCTCAACCTCAGTCAAATTAGAGTCAAGGGAATGCCCTGTAACTAGGAAAGAATCAGACAGATCAACAGAATTTTTAGACTGAGCCTACCAGGGCCACACATGCAGGAAAGACGGAAGAGTGCTCTTGAACAGGGTCCATCCCTTGGCTTGAGTCAGGACTCTATTACTTCAGGGACTGGCAACACCTTACCTCCAGCTAAATCATTACTTAAAATAAAGTCAACTTCTTTTATTGGCAAAGCTGGAAGAACAGAAACTTTAAAGAACCCACTAACTAGTGAAGACTGGAGATGGATGTTGTGCAATGGAGCAGAAACAAACTTAATTCCCACACCCTGAACAATTTCCACTTGAGCCACAAGATGTAGATGACAAAGGCAAATTACCCTCACGAACAATGGACTGGTATCCACCTGTGTCTCAGAATTTTTACTGGCTGCCGATCTAGTGGATCCCTTCTTAGTGATACAAAGCCCTCAGAAATGAAGGGATTAAAACAGGCATCAGGTTTGTCATCCTCTGACAACATCACCAGGTCTGGTTCTTGACATGATACATTCTTGATTAGCGTCACAGCATTAGGCTGTGGTGTCCTAGAAGACTGCTTACGCTTCAGTGAGAAACAGTCAGCCATTATGTGACCTTTTTTTATGACAGTAGTAGCACTCACGGTCTCCAGGAGGAGGAGACTTTAGCCTGGTCATAAGGAGGGTGAACAAAACTAGGCCCTGGAGGGCGTGACACCGTAGTCTCCTGTGGGCGGGAAGAAATAAACACATTTTTGTGCGTTAACACAAATTCATCAGCCGACACTGCTGCTTTGGACAAAGTTTTTTTACTTTCTGTTCATTTAGGAAAACCACCATTTTCTCTGGTAAAGCCTTCTTGAAGTCCTCCAACAACAGTAACTGACAAAGGAATTCAAAATCACCCTTCACCTCACTAGAAACACACTATTTATCGAGAATTCCCTTTTCTTGGGCAAACTCAACAAATGTTTGGCCGCTGGACCTTCTATGGTTCCTGAATCATTGCCTGTAGACCTCTGGAACCAACTCATAAACACGTAATATGGATTGTTTAAGCACATCATAACTTAAGCTGTCCTCTAATGACAGGGAAGACAACTTCCTGTGCTTTTCCTACCAGCTTACAATGAAGCAGGACAGACCACAGCTCCTTAGGCCAGTCTAAGGCAACAGCAATTCTCTCAAAAGCTGTAAAGTAACAGTTCACTTCTGTCTCCCGAAAAGTTGGCACCAAGGCTACATTCTTACCAACATCAAAAGTTTGCTTTGGGAGGTCCAATGGAGATACTGACTTAGACAACTGTGAAAACTGCCCAGAAGAAATTTTCATGGCCTCCAACTCAATCTGCCGTAACTTAATATCCTTATCGGCCTCTATCTCTAACTTGCAAACTTGTAGTCTTAAATCATAATCTGCTCTACGAACTCTGTCCTTTTCTTCTGCTTCTAGCCGAAGACGAGCTAGTCGGACCTAATCCTAGCGTCTGAACTGGAGCCAGGTGGCCCTGGGGAGAAGGGATCAAAACAGGGCAAAGTAAATGGGGCACCTTCCTTCTCGATCCTAGCACCTGGAGGTGTACCATGTGTGATCTGCTCTCGCTTGTCACCAGAAACAGAGGGAACACTGGAACCACCAACATCCTCTGTTAAATTAGGGTTAACAGGAACCAAAAGTACCTTTAACTCAACTAGTCTTTCTACGATTTTGTTTTTAATTTCCCTTTTAAGGCCAAATTTCTGGACAGGAATGTCATACTGAATGGCAATACAAAGCAAATCATCCTTACGACACAAATTCATCTGTTCAATGCTAGGATTATCTATGAAGCCTTGTAGGTCAAAGGCCATTTTCAATGTTAATACCGAACTAATAAGACTCCTCAAAATTACTTTGGTTATTTGCACTGGATTCAGAGAAAAAAGGTAAAGAGAAGCTCCCGGACGAGCCCCCACTTGTGTTACGAACCTCAAGTAATATGGGCTATAGGGTTTCAGGTCAGCAACACAACAACCAAAATATTGCAGAGGAGCCAGAGCAACATGGGAGTTTAGGCTATTGTTTATTCAGGTCGCCTAAACTCATGCTTACCAAAAAATTAGGCAATGTGGGGGAGGGGGTGGACTAGGAGGTTGTGCCAAACAAAATACAGAAGATACAATAAAACCAAGCTTGCCCCACTCACTGTCTGTGAAAAAAAAGAACCTAAAACAAGGCCTGAATAGCTTCTCTAAAAAGTGTCTGAAAAGAACAAAATACAGGAGGAGGCACCAACCACTAACTAAGTGTACCTAACAAAGTTCTTCTGAAAATGTACAGGGTACCCCGGCTTTCCTGTCCACACCTCCCACCACATGCACACAACGTGACACAACCTGGCAGATTACCAGTAGAGCGAGACAGAGAGAGAGAGAGCCCAGCTGTGTCTTCCTTATAACCTGGAGGCTGGCCAGTGATTGGTTGAGTCCAGCCAGGTAGCAGCTCGCCTGGACTGCACAGGTGAGCCCGTCAGCCAATTTCCATCTGGAGCACAGAAGGGGAGGGGGAAGGGAGAGCAGGCAAAAAAACCCTACAGAGGACCTGTCTCCGCCGGGCACGTAACAGTTGTCAATAATATTGATTATCGACAATAATTTGTAGGACTATTATAGTCTAGCAGAATTATCTTTTAAATGATCTATTTTAGAAATAATAATAATAATAATACATTAATTTGTTAGGCGCCTTTCAAGGCACTCAAGGTCACCTTACATAGTGACAAATACAATAAAACAGTTAAAAACATAAAATACAATTAAAAACAAATAATGATAAAAAGACAGTTTTGGTCACAGTGCGTAAGCTTTTCTAAACAGATGAGTTTTGAGTTTGGATAAAAAATAATAACATAATAAAATAAAATAATGGTATTGGGGCTGTCATTCTAGGGCTAAAAAGGCAGCGCTTGTTGCACACTGGTCTTTAAATTAGCAGTGTGCATAGAGCTGTCAGTGTCACTTGCAAAAATACATTACTTTTGTGTGTAGGTATCACAACACACTATTAGTGAATGCAATTATTGTGTTATGGTTGTGAACGTAAACATGTATTTTTTTTTTGTTGGCTTTCCTGTGAGTTCTTGGTTGCATGTGTTTGAATCTTGACGTCACCGCCAAGATGGCGTCAGTTCAGAAAACTTGCTGGGGTTGTTTAAAAATCATGTCCAATCATCACTTCATTTATCTCTTATTTCACGGTTCTTTATCTATGACTTTAGTATGAGAAAATGTTTTATTAAATGTGTAATTTTGTTTTGTTATTGAATTTTCAAAAGTTCTTAGAGCCATGATCACTTCATAGACTTTTTATAATGGATTGTGATAAATCAGAAAGAAATGTAGAATTATCGCCATCCTTTTGACCCATTTAAAAAACTCAAAATAGATCCAGCGCAGAGGTGAAGCCATTTGTGTCTTCATTCGTTTTTTTGTTTTTTTCACCTGCTCGACTGATTAAAAAAAGATGTTGTCTCATGCCTTCCGACGGCGTCTGCCCTCCAGAGATGGGCGAATTATTACAGAGCGGCGGCATGGAGAGGCATTGATGTATTGTGCTGGGCTTTGGGACGAGGCGAGATAGAGAAGGAGTGACAGGACAGGGCTGCAGACAGGAGGGTGATGAGGAGTTAAAGACCACAAAAAACGGTGTGAATTGGACACACTAACTTTGTCTTTCACTGTCCTGTGTGTGCTCAATCATCTTTTACGCTAGACTGCTAACAGGTTGTCACAGCGCTGACACTTCTGGACATTTTGTTTGTGTTGTCGTGACAACACCTCGTCCCTACGGGATGCCACAGGCAGGAAAATTGCCCAGGATTGAACGTCGGAACACAGCCCAAGCGGGAGGACGGGCGTTGTGATCTGATGCCAGGAAAACGAGGGAAGAGTTGAGGGAAACCAGGGAGAGCATCCGTCCTTATGTAGACCCTTTTTTGTGTTGAACTTACGCTGACGCTCTCTTGTTTTGTTCATGTTTGTAAGGTGCAGCAGCTTGAAAAAAAAAAAAAAAAAGAGGTGGAAATAATTGGATAAAATTGCATTATTACAATCATAATCATTCTCCATGTGACTTCTGATCAAACATCTATCTTCTGTCCCCTATTAATAGTTTGACTTTGATTAAAATCCTCGCTTGCAGCACATGCTTGATGATAGAAAAGTACATGGGTCGATGTCCATCCCATCATGGGAGATGGACAGGGCGAGCGTGATCCCCACCCTTGTTTGACCCTCTGAGCTCTTCTACTTTTTTGTTGTGCTTTTAATTGACAGCTCTCCGCCGACAATGGTTAGAGTCGGGATCGTTGTCTCTTGTCACCTTTAAGTGACTGTCATTAGCCGGAGGACCTTGACCGCCCCGTTGTTGTCCCCCATCCTGTCCCCTCTGGCTTTTGTTAGAAAGATAATAGAAGGTGATGAATTGTCTTATACTTCCTTTGTGGAACTTTTTTTTAAACATAAGAGGCAACGGCAAAGTAAGCTGACTTAAAGGTTGAATTTCCCAACAGTCAAACAATTAGAGGAACACTTTGAAAACACATCAGATCTAAACGGGAGGAAAATGATCTTGACCATCTTTCCTGATAATAAGTAGGTGATGTATTAGTAACAAAATGATGCCACATAATTTGATAGAAATGAAAATAATCACCCTATGCAAGGGGAAATCAAAGACACCCCAAAAATGAAAGTGAAAAATGATGCAGCAGACTGGTCCATTTTGCCAAAATGTCATTGTAGCAAGTCCAAAATGATTCTCAGTAGTTGTGTGGCCCCCACGTGCTTTTACGCATGCCTGACAATGTCGGGGCATGCTCCTAATGGATAGTGTCCTGGAGGTTCTCCTCTCAGAACTGGACCAGGGCATCACTGAGCTCCTGGACAGTCTGAGGAGCAACCTGGCGGCGCCAGATGGACCTAAACATAATGTCCCAGAGTTGTTCTGTTGGGTTTAGGTAAAGGTGAACGTGGGGGCCAGTCAATGATATAAATTCCTTCATCCTCCAGGAACTTCCTGCATACTCTAGCCACATGAGGTCGGGCATTGTCGTGGACCAGGAGGTACCCAGGTCCCACTGCACCAGCGTAGGTTCTGACAATTGGTCCAAGGATTTCATCCCGATACCTAATAGCAGTCAGGGTGCCATTATCTAACCTGTACAGGTCTGTGCGTCTTTCCAGGGATATACCTCCCCAGACCATCACTGACCCACCACCAAACCGGTCATGCTGAATGATGTTGCAGGCAGCATAACGTTCTCCACGGCATCTCCAGACCCTTTCATGTCTGTCGCATGTTCTCAGGTTGAACTTGCTCTCATCAGTGAAGAGCACAGCGCGCCTGGTGGCGTATTTGCCAATTCTACGGCTCTGTCCAGCTCTACTGGAGTAACTACCTGTCTCCTGGAATCTCCTCCATGCTCTTGAGACTGTGCTGGGAGACACAGCAAACCTTCTTGCAACGGTGCGTATTGTTGGACTACTTGTGCAACCTCTGTAGCGTCCAGGTACCGCACCATGCTATCAACAGGGGTTGTTGATCCAAGCCAAATAAAAAACTACAGCAGTAGAAAGTCAGTCAGTAAAAAATCTGCCAAATGAGATAAGGAGTCAGTGTCCTTAACCTGGAAAACCTTACCTGTTTTGGGGTCTGTCTCATTGTTGCCCCTCTGATGCTCCTGTTGTCGTTTTCATTTCTTCGGCGAAGTATTAGGGGGGCGAAGACACAGGGACTACTTTCAAAGTTATTGCAGACCTGCCAATATGTACAAATCTATTGTACTCACATGCTATTGGGCTTTTGAATACACGTGCATGCTTCACAGCTCTCCATTTTGTTGCATTTTCCCATGTTCCAAATTTTGCACTGAAGATTCCTCTTACTGAAGATCAGCCAGACACTGAGTACATCCTCACACTGTCCTTTGTTGGTACCAGCGCCTTATTTTTATTGGTGTTCGAGGCAATTTTTTCCGGTCAACGGAATGGGAATCAAAAGGAAGAATTGGAACAATTCTGGGATAATCGGAATGTTAGTCCCGGTTCCCATTGGGTATACTTTTATTTGTAGTATCTAAAGCAGGGGTGTCAAACTCATTTTAGCTCAGATGGAGGAAAATATATTCCCGAGTGGACCGGATATACATGTGTGTTGGTATGTGTGTGTGCGTGTGTGTGTGTGTGTGTGTATATATATATATATACTGTATGTATGTGTATATATATATATATATATATATATATATATATTTTTTTTTTTTTCTTTTTTCTACCGCAATCATTTGGGGCGCAACTTCTGTAGCCAGGCTGACAGAGCAGACCCAGTTGACACCAACTCTGTCCCGCGTGCAGACGAGTGTGGTGAAAATATGTCCGTGCTTTCATCAATTGCAAATGAAAACGCAATAATTACTTTACTTGACTTTACTTTGTGCTTTAACTGACTCTCCAAATACACTGAAAGATCGGAAATCCTGTCTGCAACTGTTTCTTGTCAGCCTGATGCAAAAAGCTGGCACTTTTCAGGGCACACAATCTCCGCTGGCTTCATCATGCATGTTTTTACAAATTCAACCTCACTAAATGGTTTGGAAGCCACTGCGATTTGATTAGCAATGAAGTAGCTAGCTTTCACTGCAGCGTCGCTGATGTATGGCTCAGTAGTGGTCTGACTTGGTCTGCCACCAACAGTTCGCTTTTAACATAATAGCTATTGTGCCACACAGTGGGCACAATTAGAACAGTAGTTTATATTATAGAAAAATTGCAGCTCATTTTGTTATCTAACAAAATCATTTCGCGGTCCGAATTAAACCTGTTTGGGGCCCTGATGCGCCCCACGGGCTGTATGTTTGACACCACTGATCTAAGGCAACAATATCAATGCTCCTACATTGCTGAGACATTGCTACTGTTATAGTATGATTGGTGTGGCACTCTGGACAATATTGGACCAAGTGTGCGAGAAATGGTTGTAACTGGACCGTACTCCTAGCCCCCCCGCGTTGTTTTTCTCATAATAATGTGTTCACTTTTATACATTAGTAATGTATTCATTCTGAGCAGACAGACCCATCTGCAATACTCGTTTTCGCCACCGGATTGCAGCCGCGGTAAGAGTGGGCATTGGAGACGACGCTCGTTGTAGGTAGTAGAAGAGCGCATATGATGCAATTATTCCTGTTACACGCTACAGATGCAGTTGCTGACAGTGTGCCCGTTGTTTTGATGTTTCAGCACGACAATAAAACATGCATGGAAAAAACCTTGGAGTGTCATCTTAACGAGTGTAACATTGGCTAAATTGTAGTTTTATCATAATATGAGAGTATTTTTATTAGCAGGTTCGAAAATGTATCAAAATACTACGATATGTGCACGTGTTTGCGTAATGCATTGTGGGAGCCATTTTAGGACCAGCAGCGTTTGGATCAGAGTTGTAGAGCGATAAACGATGTAACAAACACATTGACCGCTCAAAAGAGAAAGGTAATGGGCCGTACTGAGACAATGTTCATGCATCTTTTGAAATTGAACAATTCCTGTTCTCATTCCCGTTCCTCATTTCTATTCTAGTTCCGGTTCCAGATTTTAGTGCTTTTTAGAGACAAGGTCATGAATGTTTGCATGATTTAAGGGGCACTAACCAAGGTTCATTTTGGAACCGACAGATGTTGTTTTTTATTTAAGTGAAGCCAAACTATTTAGCTGCTTCTTCTTTATTGTTGGCGGCTATTTCTACCTGTCGGCGAAGTGTGTATGGAACCTGGGAATCTAAGTAAAAACATCCCAGGAGAATAGGAATGATATTCCCAGTGTACATCAATGCTCGAGACTCGATGCCCAACCCTCTGCAAAACCTCAGAATTGTATTGCTTAAAGGGAAGACCCTCGTCATTTCAGAGGTATGTAAATGTGGCAGCGAGGCTCCACCACTGGCTGAGCTGCACACAAATACATGCATACACAGTGTCCTGCCTAACAGTCTGTTAACCCAGTGGTGCATTGATAGTGACACTGTGTTTCTGCTCTGTGTCGCATTTCACATCCATAAAACTCATTTCTGGTTCCAACAACAAAAAAGCACCCAACTTACCGTGGCATGTTTGCAGCGGGGAGTCCAACATAGCACACGCCACCAGGCATAATGCCTCCTTGCCGCCGCGCTTCCACAACGTCACTGCTGCTAGCTTTAAAAAAAAATACAAAATTAAACGGCGAGGTACATGTTTATTGGTTGTAGAACTTTGATATTTAGTTATTGTATTTTTCACATTTTTGCTAATTTTGGTAGGGCATTGATTTGTCATTTGTAATTATTTTTGCACCATGTAAAACTAAAATGATTGGCTACATAATGTGTTGGGATTATTTGGATTTACATGATTTTCTATGTGGAAATTGGCTTTGATTGAGTTGGTTTTGGTTTGAGTCCGACCTCAAGGATGTTAACCAATGCACCACTGTATTGGTGCCACTACTGCGTTGTTATTTTTTCCAGTAAATAAATTATTGTACATCGCTATATCACATTACTATCATTACCGTAGCGATTTATAAAGTAATAAAGTTGGATCAATGGGAGGCTAAGCTACTACCATGTCAGGCTAAATCAGGTAATTGACCTTCAAGCTGTCTTATCCCGTTATCTCTTACTGCTGGGAGTTTAACATGCCGGGACCTCCCCCCTGCTATGCCTGTGATTTCACACGGTTGGCACACACCGGGGGGAGTGGGGTGAAATGAACCGCCCCCTTATTTGCCGACGCGTATATATTTTGGATTTTTTGGAGGATTAGGTTTAAATCTCATAATTAGTGCTAAAGGCCAGCAGGGGTTAGCGAGGTAGAGGAGAATGCAAACGGACAAGTGGGGGGCGCACCTCCGCTATCGGCCCCTGGCATGCCTTGAAGGCTTATCAGGCTCCATAGCAGCAGCAGCAGCAGCAAGAGCAGCAATGTTTATGTAGAACTTAAAGCTCCTGTGTGACAGTTCAATTTATGAAGCGATTACAATGCCGACTCACCCTGAACTGCTCTTTACACAAAGGTGATCCTCTTTTTTTTTTTTTTTTTCTTTTTTGCTAAGCAGAGGATCAGTCAATGCCACAGCAGCTTCCAATTAGCATGGAGCTGTCCACCCTTCCTTGTTCTTTTTATTAAAATGCACTTTGATTATTTTCACGGTAATTGGCAGCTTGCAAAGTGTTTGTGCATTCGTGGCGACGCTCACATGAGGAATTTGTCACTGCTGATGATGATTCAAAAGGCAACTCTCATCGTTTCAGGCTTATTCTCACCGTAGTTTCGTTTCTCCTGCTTGTTGATGACACAAACCACATTGCAAACAATCCCTGAGGTGGTACTGTTGGAATTTGCGCAATTAAAAAAATTAAAAAAACAAAAACCACTAAAACCGATGCTTTCTCGAAGTCACGCAAACCTACAAGACTTCAGAACACCGTGTGCCATATCTTTTTGGAGTTCTCAGAAAACATTGTGAGGCCTTAGCAGGCATTGTGAGACCTCTGCATATCTACCAAACATTGTGAGACCATAGCTAACCTCACAATACGACACCTCAGCAAACCTTTGGAGACTAGCAAAACTTGCAAGAAACCCCCCCCCCAAAAAACCTCAGAAACTCGCCGAGCCCTCAGCACTCCTGACACTGTTTAAAATGTTGGAAGACTCATATACAACAGTATACCTCAGCTAATTCCACGAGCAAACCCCAGAACACATTATAAAACTGTGCAAGATTCCACAGAAGCTTCTGAGACCTTAGAAAAACTTGCAAAACGTCAACAGACCTCATCAGAATGCAGAAAACCTCAAGACCTTTGACTTGGCCAACTTTGCATGACTTCATAAAACCTCTGGCGACCTCAGCAAGCCCTGTGAGACCTATACACCCTTATAACTCCTCAACAAACATCAGAGGGCTTTTACAAACCTTGTGAGACTTCAGAATACTCTGTAGCATATCTTCTATGTCTTCACCAGGAGACTCCAGCGAACTTCACAAAACCTCTTTATATCTTTTGAGGCATCAGCAAACCTCGTGAGACCACAACCTACCTCTCGATACCTCAGGAGACATTTGCAAATCTTTCAAGACCTCAGCCAAAACCCTCAGCCAACTCACCAAGACCCCAGCACCCCGAGACCCTTTCAAACATTGGAAGACTTAAATGCATAGAGTATACCTCAACAAAACTCCACAAGATTTCAGCAAACCGTGCAAGGCTCCGGTGAAAAATACAAGCAAATGTTATTAGTGTCCAGAAAACCTCAACACTCTTGACTTAGCCAACCCTGCATGACCTCTGGAGACCCCAGCAGACCCTGTGAGACGTCAAGACCCTTCGGATACTTCAGCAAACCTCAGAAGGCTTTTGCAAACCTTAAGCATAAATCTCGGCCAAACATCCCAAGCAAAGCCCTTTAGATCTCATTTAACCTTATAAGAGCTCTGAGAGGCATCAACAAATCTCACTTGACTTGGACAAATCTTGCCAAAAAATTAAAAAACCCACAAGCCTCTGGAAAAATGTACTCTCAATACAACAACACGCAGGTTGACTAGCGTGTTGGAAATGATCATCTTTGACCTTAGTGATTCTACTGAACTTTGTCCAGCAGCTTTTTTTAATTTTCAAATACATTTACTTTCAAAAGATCGTTTAAGTTTCTCACGTAAGGTCAGGTCAAAGTTTGGCAGCGCTTTGATTTATCAAAAAATAATAATTTAAAAATAAAAATGATCCTCTTCAACCATGAGATGGATTATGCAAATGAATGATCAATTGTGTTCCCAAAGGGCTCCGTTTACCAAAATCCTTTTTAGCCATCAAGGTGAGTTTGTTTTTGTAGAGAACCTGCAGGGTTCCGTGTTCTTCATACGACAGCAGGTGCTCATTTTAAGATAGCTAGTAAAGGTACACCGTTTGTCGTTTTCACTGCAATGTCATTCACTCACAGGAATCAAGGAGGGAAAGGAGGTCGCACACTGACCTCCTTTCCCTCCCGCGGTTCTGTTTCAAGCACACTCCAGCCTTTTACGCTTCACTACAAAGCTCGAGCTCGGGAGGCGCACGTCTGGTGTGTTTAGATTAAAAAAAAAATGTGTCAACAAGCCTAACGGCTGCCTTTTGAAATTTGACTTGTATTTTCCGTTAACGCTTGACATCACTTAATAACATCTTGTACGTGTAATACTCAATCATTTCTAATTGATCTCCACAGGAAACAGTGGTCAATTCCACATCTTCTTCCTGATTTGTTCTGTGTAGTCGTGGGGATTATGCTCTTGGACCAGCTTTAAAGACTATAATGGGAGGTGTGCTTAGGACAAGGATAAAAATGGGCGGTTTCAGTGGTGGCGCTCACTAACTTTATTTTCAAGGGACATGTACAGTTTAATGATGTGTATAGTGTGCGTTTGTGATTGCCAAATATGACAAAATCATCTCTCTTACTCGTTTGCAACCACTTTTGAGAAAAGAGGCGGTCAAACGCTCACTTTTGAAGTCTTTTAATGAGTTTGCGGACAGCTTTGTAAAAACTTTGCTACACACCTCACCTATTTGTCATTCAGCTTCACATTCATACGTTTTATCATTTTTTTTATTCTTCAGCAAATATTCTAACTTAATATGATGTGGAAATGTGAGTGTAATGTTAGCACTGTAGCACGAACTGGGCCACACTTTGGGCACCTCTCCTTTTGGGCTCAGTCCGCCTTCACGAGCCGCATCATCCCAGTTTGGGGATTTTTGGGGGAGGTGCACGCTTGTTGTAAATTGGTGTGGCGTTTACTGGCACCTCCATGTTTGGGGACTGGGCTTAGGGCTGGGCCTGGAAAGCGGTGAGGCTCAGGGTCCAAAATCCCTGGTTTCAGCCATGAACTTAATCAAGATGTGGACCACACTTCAGGCATCCCTTCGTTTTTGGTTCTTTAATGGCCGCATGAAGCAACCTTTGCCAGATCGTTGTTTGAACTCTACGCCTCCTTACGTCCCCCTGGATTGTGTCCCTGGCTTTATTGACGTGTTGTTTTCTGTTACCATTCCATCTGGTCACTTTGTGAGTATTTTTCTGCTTGTCTTATGTTTAGCAGCTCCCTTGGTTTGCATTTGGTGTGCCTCTTTTCCTGCCACTTTTTTCGGCAGCGTTTTGTGTTTTTCTACCTTTTATGCGGCTTGGCATTTTCTTAGTTCGGACTCTGTTTTACTTTGTATTTTTGGTGACTTTGTGGTTTGCCCCTCCTTGAGGGTGCCTTTGTATTAAATATTTTTGCTTACCTGCTACTTGTCTCGTCTCTGCAAGTGGGATCTGAAACCTCGGCTACGCCGATCCTGACAGAACGATCTGGCCAGAATGGATCCCGCAGAGGCGGAACGTTTCTGGTCAGCCTTGTCCCACCAAGGCCAATTAGTCGGTCACCACGACAAATCTCTGCATGAGATTAGAGACACTATCGCTGCCTTAGCGGCTAGCTTTAAGGGGCTTGAGACGGCCTGCTCCCTCTTGGTTCCGGAAGAATCGGCCGCACCTCCTAGCACACCGCCCGTATTTTTTCGTGAGCCCACCATTCCCCACCCGGCGTGTTTTTCCGGGGAGTCTGTGCCGTGTGAGCAATTTTTGCACCAGTGCTCACTGGTTTTTGACCAGCAGCCGGGGACTTACGCTTCGGACCGAGCAAAAGTGGCCTTCATTATGAGTCTGCTAACAGACAAGGCTGCTGCATGGGCCCTTGCCGTCAGCAAAGCTACTCCTTCTACGCGCTTCTCCCTTCCTCTATTCTTGTCCGAGAGGAGGAAAGGTTTTGACCATCCTATTTGGGAAAAGGAAACAGGAAGCCAGTTGCTCGACATAAAGCAGAGAGGGCGCTTGGTAGCAGCGTTCTCTATAGACTTCAGGGTGTTGGCAGCCGATAGCGGTTATGATGACGTTGCCTTACGCGGTATCTTCCGTAAAGCTCTGAATGTCTGGACGACGTCAAGGACGAACTTACTGTGCGGGACGATACTACTTCGCTCGATGGCCTCATCTGACTTCCTCCGATCGATACGCCAGCTCCACAGAGGTGCCAATGCAGCTGGGAGGTCGTCGGCTTACCCCGTTGGAAAGACTCCGCCGGCGCAGACTCCAACTCTGCCTGTACTGTGGCGGTCCCGACCATCAAATAGCCAGGTGCCCATCTTGACCCCTTCAACATCGGGGCTCGCCACCAGCGCCCAGTGACAGAATGGCGACATCAGCTCGGGATCGGCCTTCCACCCTGGACCGAACAACCCCCTCCACGTGTGAGTATTCTGACAAGGACTCAACGGTGGATTGTTCTCAGCAACCCTGTCCTAGACTGCAAGTAGCAGGAACTATTTCTGGGGGGGGAAGGAGCATTGAGGTGTCTGCCTTAATTGACTCTGGGGCAGACGATAGTTTTTTGGACATTGGATTTGTCGAGAAGCACGGTCTGGCTAAGATGAAGCTTCCATCACCCAAGGTGGTCCATTCCCTGGATGGACGCCTCCTTGCGGTGGTCGCTCACCAGACTGATTTTTTGTCTCTCCGCCTGTCAGGGAACCACCATGAGGTCATTCGTTTCTTTATTGTTCCATCCCAGTCTGCACCGTTAGTGTTAGGACTCACGTGGCTCAAATTATACAACCCTTCCATTGATTGGAGTAGAACACGTATTGATAGCTGGAGTACTTTTTTGGGGCAGGATTCTTTTTTGTGGAGAAGGACAAGTCCTTGCGCCCATGCATTGACTACAGGGGTCTTAATGAGATTACGGTTAAGAATCGTTATTCGTTGCCGCTCATGGACTCTGCCTTTTCGTCTTTGCACTCTGCCCGGGTATTTTCTAAACTGGATCTCCGCAACGCTTGTCATTTGGTCCGGATCAGGGAGGGGGGTGATTGGAAGACCGCTTTTAATACGTCCCTAGGCCATTTTGAATATTTGGTGATGCCATTCGGTCTCACTAACGCCCCTGCTGTGTTTCAGAATCTCATTAATGACGTTTTGAGAGATATGATTAACCAGTTCTGTTTTGTCTATCTCTATGATATTTAGATTTTTTTTCTAGAAACATCCAGGAGCACATACGCCACATCCGCCTGGTTCTCCAGCGGCTGCTGGAGAATTGACTTTATGTCAAAGCGGAGAAATGTGAATTCCACTCGTCAGCCGTAACGTTCCTGGGGTACATTGTGGAGAAAGGTCAACTTAGAGCCGATCCCGCTAAGATTCAGGCGGTGGTCGAGTGGCCCTCTCCGACATCAAGGAAGCACTTGCAGAGGTTCTTGGGGTTTGCTAATTTCTACAGACGCTTCATTCGTAATTTTAGTAGCATCTCCCTACCTCTGACGAAGCTTACATCTACTAAGATTCCTTTTTTGTGGACCCCAGAAGCCGAAAAGGCCTTTGCTAAGCTTAAAACTTTGTTCACCTCTGCTTCCATACTTTGCCATCCTGACCTGTCTTTGCAATTTGTTGTTAAAGTTGACGCGTCTGATACAGGAGTGGGGGCGGTCCTATCCCAGCGTTCCCCAGTTGACCAGAGACTGCATCCCTGTGCGTTCTTCTCACGTCGCCTTACCACTGCAGAGGGAAACTACGATGTGGGTAACAGGGAGTTGCTGGCTATCGTTCTCGCGGTGCGGGAGTAGAGACATTGGCTGGAGGGCGCAAATCTTCTCTTCGTGGTGGTGATGGACCACTAGAATCTTGCTTATATTAGGACGGCTCACAGACTGAACTCTCGCCAAGCACGCTGGTCCTTATTTTTGACGAGATTCAACTTCTCTTTCACCTACAGACCTGGTTCCCGTAATGTCAAGCCCGACGCCCTGTCCAGAATCTTCGGCCCCACGGAAGTGAATGGAGCACCAGAGACCATCGTACCTGTAGCCAGGGTGTTGGGGGCCCTCCAGTGGGAGGTGGAAAGGAGGGTGTCGGAGGCCACCGAGGCTAAGGACATAACGGAGGAGTTTCCTGCGGGCAAGCTGTTTGTGCCCCTGGGGTTACGGTCGGAAGTGCTGCAGTGGGGTCATTCCTCCAAGGTGGCCTGTCATCCAGGTATATGGCGCACTCGGTTCTTGGTGTCCCAAAGATTTTGGTGGCCCTCTATGTCATCCTGCATCAAGGAATTCGTCTCAGCCTGCTCTGTCTGTGCTAGAAGCAAGTCCTCTCACCGCTCGCCATCTGGTCTACTACAACCACTACCCATACCCTCTCGCCCTTGGTCACATATTGCATTGGACTTTGTCACAGGTCTTCCCCCTTCGGGTGGCAATACTGTTCTCCTCAATATAGTGGATCGTTTCTCCAAGATGGTCCACTTTGTCGCCCTGCCCAAACTTCCTTCCTCGTTGGAGACGGCTCGGATATTGGTGAGACAGGCTTTCTGGCTGCATAGCATCCCGATGGATGGTGTCTCCGACAGGGGACCACAGTTTGCCTCTAAGGTCTGGAGGACATTCTGCAAGGCGTTGGGAGCATCGGCAAGCTTGTCCTCCGGGTATCACCCCCAGAGCAACGGCCAGACAGAGCACGCCAATCAAGACTTGGAGGCGGCACTTCGTTGCGTCTGCCATCGACACCCTTCGTCGTGGTCTGCCCACCTCCCCTGGGTGGAGTATGCCCACAATTCGCTCGTCAGTTCGGCTACAGGTATGTTACCCTTCAAAGTCGCTTATGGATACCAACCCCCATTGTTTCCCTCTCAGGAGGCCGAGGTGTCCATTCCTTCGGTTCAGTCGGTGTGGCGGGAGACTCAAGCGGCGCTGTCACGGACTGCTGCACGTAACCGCAGGTTGGCTGACCGCCACAGACTTCCGGTGCCGGTATATGGGCCGGGTCAAGAGGTGTGGCTTTCCTCCCGGGACTTATCGCTTGCTGGCACCTGTAGGAAACTGGCACCAACATTTGTGGGACCCTACGTCATTGACTCCATAATCAGCGCTTCTTCAGTCAAGCTTAAGCTGCCATCGTCGCTCAAGGTGCACCCTGTCTTCCATGTGTCCCGTCTTAAGCCGGTGTTTTACGTTGTACTTTTGATGACCTTATGTTTTTTCCCCTCATTGAGGGTGCCTTGGTATTAAATATTTTTGCTTACCTGCTAATTGTCTCGTCTCTGCAAGTGGGATCTGAAAACCTCGGCTACGCCGATCCTGACATTATCAAAGTCACAGGAGTTGCAGTGATGGGCTGAGCAAAGTAGGAAGCATTTGTGTGGGCAGACTTAACCTGCTGGAAAGTCTGGACTCATTCAGGGGTCCACTTGGGAGGGTCGTTAGCCTTCCTCTGTTGCAAGACTGCAGGAGGTGGGCACCCAAGGAAGGATCCAGTTATTAAAATGAACTATGCCAAGAACTCTTGCAGCATTTTAACTGATGCAGGGTGGGGAAAATCTGCCAGCACTGGCTGAAAAACTTAAGCTGATGCCAAAAAAACAGTCTGTGTCAACGACCCAAGTTCCCCGGTCTAGCACAGAAATGTAGAAAAATATAGAGAATCACTCATGTGGCGATTAAAAATATAAACAATTTGCGTCCATGGAAACAAAAAGTCACCAACCTTGTGCCAAAGCAATAATGAAAGTTAGCTGCACTTACGGTAACAGTGGCTCAAAGTCCTCGGACACGCTGCCCATGCCCGTGGGGGAGCCGACTGACTTTCGAGTCCATAAGGAAGATTCTCCCTGACAGCGTGTGACAAATGAAAAGCACAGCCGCCACCGAACGACAACGACAGAATGATTGTCAAGACAGGAATTCGTATTTGGTGCCAGCACTTCAGTGTCAACGATGTAGTCCACAAACCACGGCCCCAACCCAACAGCTGAATGGGTGAGAGGCATGCCCTTTAGTGTCCGCCTCACAAGTATCATTACCACTAAAGGAGGACGAGGAATGGCTAAACTATGACAGAGAAGACATGGCAACCACTAAGCAAGCTGGTGAAAACAGATGAGTGTGTGTTGTCGATTAATCGTCTAGATCAGGGGATGGAAACCTTTACCATCAAAAGGGCCATTTTGTCTCCTGTTCCAGTAAAAAAAAACAATGTTCAGAAGCCGCAAAACATTACAGAACTTATAAACTTTAAAAAATTGAACCTGTTAGAACCACAGAATTCAACAAACAAAAGCGCAGCTACACGTGTACACCTACTCTAAGCTAATGTAAACACTGAAATGATTTGTGTAAAATTAAAAATTAGCCAGCTTTAAGATAAAAAGCCATATATCTGCATATCAGTGTTGTTTGTTCAATATTTATGCACTGAATTGTCATCAATAATCATTCTATTGATCCTGTTCTTGACTGTCGTTGCAAGGAGAGACATTCTTTTATTTTCTGAACAATTTCCTGTTATTTTATTTTTTTGTTAGCGGAATATATGCTCTGTTATTTTTATGAACAATTATTTTATGTATTCTCTAACTGTGAATGGTTTCCCACTTCAGGTACAACCCAGTGTTGCCAACTTAGCAATTTTCTCAACTTTCCAAACCTTATTTTTATTAATTTAAAGACTTATCCGGACGTTGTTTGGGACGGGAGATTTTTCTGGTATTTACACTTTTCTTCACCAAAATAGTAATTTATTGACGGCCCCTAGAAAAACATCCAGCGGTTAGAGCAGCACTTCCCATGCGAGCTCGCCGCACAGTGAGGGAGGACTACTGCAGTAGCTACAGAGTGAATAGCAAATGTTACCACGGTGTATTTGCAGACATAAAAGGGAAAGCACAGATTGTTCTGAGCTGTAAATGTCAGTCAACTGCTACTGCACATAACCTTCCTCTCCTGGAGTCACCATCTCGGTGTCACGGGCTGTGAGCACATAGCTACAGCGCACTTTTCGTTATAAAACACATTGCAATGATCCCGTTAATTATATGGTTTTATTCTACTGTGCAGTAATTTGTTTCAGACTCAACTCAAAACTCCTTTACCTTTTTTTCTCTTCAACGCAGTTGGACTCACCGCTTCACTAGACTACCTCCCCCTTCCTTGCTTATCCAATCAGCAGTCAGAAGACAGACTAGATGCATTCACAGACTTGGCGGCGAGTCAGATATTTCATATTCTTTTCGAAAACGCACTTTTGCCCTACTTCAGTGTTTACAGAAAAAAACACAGCGCATAGCAAAGGGAGCCGCAACAAGATGGCTGAAGGGCCGCATGCGGCTCTTGAGACGCAGGTTGCAGACGCTGATCTATGTTGATTTATTTCTAATCCATTGAGGTGGCATATAGTATATATCATAAAAAATCCAAATACTTAATGTAGCTAGGTTTACACCCAACAACAATGACAGCCAATATTTTCACTATTAAACATTGTGGTTAGATTTATGGTACAAGTGAAATTTCTCGACGTACTTAGTTACTACTATAAATGAGGTGTGACCAGACTTTTGGGGTTGTCTACGTCAGCAGTCAAAGGAGGAGCATTTATAACCCGTTCTACTGCGGTTTATATGACAAGAAATTAGTGATGCACCTATTGGGGTTTTATGCTGTCGATTCCGATAGGGATCAGCCATGAGTGAGATTGGACGATAACAATCACGTGGATGAAATAAGACATAACGTCCCTGTGGTAGAAAGTCACATTTGAAGTCCGCAGACCAAAAGGTAGCTTGATAACTGTAGCTGCCGCCAATGCAAAGTGCAGCCACTGACACACGGGCAAAGCATGGAAACAAAGATGCAAGAATAGTTGAACTGCAACAGGCTGAATGATCAAACATGCTGGCATTGATTGGCATAGCCTGTGGAAATTTAGACTAATCAGTTTTCAAAATAATGAATCATGATTAATTATGCCACAGACAGAATGCCACATTATGTCTGAAATATGCCAGTTTTACTGCAATGACGAATGGACTACTGTAGAGACGTGTTTGGTTGAAGTTGCAGATACAGATATGGTGTTGGATTTGCGCTGTAGTTGATGTGTTCAGGTTGAATAGACAAGAGCGTCAGGCTCTTTGTGACTCTGTGGGGGTACACTATGACGCCGTCTGTCGTCATAATAAAGAGCCAAGGCTTGCCATGATACGTATGTGTTATTTGTGCAATTTTTCATTTTCTATGCCGCATATCCTCACTAGGATGGCGGGGGTATGCTGGAGCCTATACCAGCTGACTTTGGACAAAAGGCAGGGTATACCCTAGACTGGTCGGCAGCCGTTGCAGAAAAATGTCATGGAATTAATGAAATGCTCTACATTGGACAGCCCTTAAAAACAACAATATTTAATTCTTTTATCTGTTCAATTGTGACAGTAGGAAAAGCTTTGACTCACCTGGTGAGAAGATTTGTTTCCTGTTGGTAAATCTCGAGTCGACAATGTCTTTTTATATACAGATGACATTTTTTTTTTGTGCCTGAACCACTAAATGTCACCTTACACGTGAAATCCCAGAAGCAACCATCCTAACCTCCCACTCCCATACCCCCCGCCCCCTGTGATCACATAACAAGATGACTTTGTTAGCTAACCCTCGACGTGAAGTTTTTTCGTCATCACTTGATCAAAGCGCTGCCACATTTCCCAACATCAAATGTAAAATCTTAAAAGGGGCCCTGGTAATGAAATTCTGCGCTGGACGTTTTCATTAGCCAGTGTAGCGACGTGCCAGGTTACAAAGATCCTCCGTCAGTATGTCACACCCGGCTCTGAAAATTAAAAAAAGAATGGAAGCATTGAAAAAAAGCAGTTTAATCTGTTTCACTCTTTATCCTCCTAGTCCAAGTAATTAAAACATCAGTCGCTATGTTTTTTCTTGCCCGTATGCACAGGGTCTCTAAAGCATCAGCACATTACAAACCAATTTCCCTATATCAGCTTATTTCACATTTGATTCTGTCGCAGTGCTGATGGGAGTTGGAAGTACGCGGGAATGTAAAATAACGTCAGGACGCTCGGCTGAGACTTCATTTAAAATCCAATGCCTTGGAGAAATTCCATTATGACTTTCTACACTCCTTTATTTGTGGGAAATAAGGGAAAGCTAAGAATAGGAAAAACGTCATCCCACACATAATCGAACACTAAACCAACAAAGTAGCTTGGCTGGTTAAGTTGCCGCAAACCGACACCTTAGAACATCTGGAAGACCCCTCAGAGTGCAGTTGGCAGCGTGGCAGGGGTAAAAGGCGTAGCGCCGAACCTGAACATCTGCGTGGCCTTGCCTCTGATTAATGATCGCCATGTCATCAGTCAGTGACGTGCCAGGCAAGTGTCTCCCAGCAAGGCTGCATTAAAGACGTACTGAGTTTTCAATACCTTACTGCAACAATAAAAATACATGATACAGTATACAGTATATTCACTAACATGGAAATTTCTAAACACAACTACTTATTATTATAAGGAACACGGTCAAATGCCTTCTTCAAGTCCACAAAACACACGTGGACTGGTTGGGCAAACTCCCATGCACCCTCAAGGACCCTGCCGAGAGTATAGAGCTGGTCCACAGTTCCACGGACAGGACGAAAACCACACTGCTCCTCCTGAATCCGAGATTCCTCCTCTCCAGAACCCCTGAATAGACCTTACCGGGAAGGCTGAGGAGTGTGATCCCACGATAGTTAGAACACACCCTCCGGTCCCCCTTCTTGAAAAGCGGGACCACCACCCCGGTCTGACAAAGTCAATCATCGAACTGCGGCCCAGTGTGTCCTGATGCCACGTGATGTTGACACCCTTATGCTTGAACATGGTGTTCGTTAAAGACAATCCGTGACGAGCACAGAAGTCCAATCACAAAACACCGCTCGAGTTAAGATCAGGGGGGCCGTTCCTCCTAATCACACCTCTCCAGGTCTCACTGTTGTTGCCAACATGAGCGTTGAAGTCACCCAGCAGAACAAGGGAACCCCCCGAGGTAGCACTTTCTAGTACTTCCTCTAAGGACACCAAAAAGGGCGGGTATTCTGAATTGGTGTTTGGCGCATAGGCACATACACCAGTCAGGACCCGTCCCTCTACCCGAAGGGGTAGGGAAACTACCCTCTCATTTACTGTGTTAAAATCCAATGTGCAGTCTTGGAGCCGGGGAGCAACAAGAATTGCCACTGCTGCCCGTCGCCTCTCATTGCCGGCAACACCAGAGTTGTATGAAGTCCAGCCCCTTTCGGGAGGACTGGTTCCAGTGCCCTTGCAGTGCATTGAGGTGAGTCGACTATATCTAGGCGGAATTTCTCCACCTCACGCACCAGCTCAGGCTCCTTCCCCGCCAGAGAGGTGACATTCCACGTACCGACAACTAGCTTCTGTAGTTCCAGTGAGGGTTGGACTCCGCCAGAGCTGCCTTTTGTCCCCGTTTCTGTTCACTACTTTCATGGACAGAATTTCTAGGCGCAGCCAAGGCATTGAGGGGTTTTAATTTGGTGGCCGCAGAATTCAATCTTTGCTTTTTGCAGATAATCTGGTTCTGTTGGCTTCATCGAGCAGTGACCTTCAACTCTCACTGGATCAGTTCGCAGCTGAGTGTGAAGCGGCTGGGATGAGAATCAGCACGTCCGAGTCCATGGTTTTTCGCCCGGGAAAGGGTGGAGTGCCATCTCCGGGTCGGGGATGAGGTCCTGCCTCAAGTAGAGGAGTTTATGTACCTTGGGGTCTTGTTCAAGCGCGATGGAAGGATGGAACGCAAGATGGACAGGCGGATTGGTGCAGCGTCTGCAGTGATGCGGACTCTGCACCGATCTGTCGTGGTGAAGAGAGAGCTGAGCCAAAAGGCAAAGCTCTCAATTTACCGGTCGATATACGTTCCTACCCTCACCTATGGTCATGAGCTTTGGGTAGTAACCGAAAGAACAGGATCGCAGGTACAAGCGGCCGAAATGAGTTTTCTCCGCAGGGTGGCTGGGCTCTCCCTTAGCGATAGGGTGAGAAGCACTGTCATCCGGGAGAGACTCGGAGTAGAACCCCTGCTCCTCCGCATTGAGAGGAGTCAGATAAGATGACTCGGGCATCTGGTTAGGATGCCTCCCGAACGCCTTCCTTGGGAGGTGTTCAGAGCACGTCCAACCGGTAGGAGGCCTGGGGGAAGACCCAGGACACGTTGGAGAGACTATGTCTCTCAGCTGGCCTGGGAACGCCTCGGCATTCGCTGGGAAGAGCTAGACAAAGTGGCCGGGGAGAGGGACATCTGGGCTCTCTGCTTAGGTTGCTGCCCCAGCGACCTGACCTTGGATAAGCGGAAGAAAATGGATGAATGGAATATAGCAATATATAAAAAGGGTATGTACAGTATACAATTACCGGAATTCGCTTTTTATTCTAATTGGCACACAGATGCCAAAAACTAATGCAATCCAACAACAACAAGCTCAGGCCTGTACATCATCATTAAGAGGGTTATGGTTGGAGTCGACAAAGCGTCACCTGTCACCTTGTCATGTGCGAAAAGCATCTAATTAGTTATTAAAGTGCCTGCACAATGTCAACACGCTAAATCCCTTTCATCAGAAATGCGTGAGTCACAATTTAAGACTCCTGCAACTATCGCCCCCAACCTTTTCCCAAGGGGAGGAAAATCAATTCCAATCTAAAAGTCCTGCAGCCTTTTCCATATGTATTTCCCCGTGTGACACAATGTACATTATATACCATAGACCATGTGACAGGTGGGTGATGATATTTGGATGCTGAATGTTTATATATACAATAATGTGGACTGTATATATCATTTGTGGTGCTCCTTCTGGGTTGTGCAGAAAAAATACATTGCATGCTAGCGTGCACATTTTACCAGTCCCCTAAACTATATACCACACGTTCGACTAAAAACCCTAAGTTAAAATGGCTGTTTAGTTGTGCTGTGTGAGAAATTTTATGTCATGTTGATTTATGTTTTTTTTTAACGGTGCTAACAGTGGTGTATTTTTTTTTACAAAAATAGCACCGGCAACACAGTAAGGGTGCGCGTCTTGACAAATTGTCACTCTTTTGTGTGCAGCAGTTCAGGAGTGGAAGCTTATACAAACATGGAGTCACATGACTGTAGAGGAAAGTGTCAAGATTTCCATAATCTGGACAATGGTACATCCAGCCGCTATAAATAGCGAGTGTGAATTTGTTTATTTCTGTCTTAAAGCTACGGGGGCCTTTCATCACCACTCTGGCAGGCCAAATCCTGACAAATTAGCCAGAATTGCGACTGCAGGCCTTAAGGTCTCGGAGGCTAATCTGCTTATCACACTGACACGCTAAGATGACCGAACGACTCGGCTCGCGATGAAGCTCAACATTTGTTTGGTATTGAATCACAAAAGCATATTTTTTTCGCCCACTGATGACAGAAACCATGCATGTTTATACATGAACTGTCCACAGAATATTTGCTGTGAAGGACTTCCTCTGTGAATCACAATAGCCTTCTTAAGGACTAGAGAGAGGGGACAGGATGGACAAATCTGCTTACTTTGGAGCTTATTGAGCAGAATGAGTCATGCATGGAGATGAAACGTGACTGCAAAGCAAAAAGGTAAAAAAAATCAAATAAAAAAGTGGGGGGCTGGAGAGAATATGGGAGGGTACAGAGAGGTGAAACAGTTAGGAGGCACACCTGAATATGGATGTCCAGGGGGGACTTTAAAAGGCCATGTGGAAGGGTTTACGTCAAGCCTGCCGGGGCGCTGTTGCACTGACTGAATGAGTGAAGAGTGTTATGCAGAGTGGGCTTAGTATGTGGGTATCGTCTCCGCGATAAATATATAACATATTTCCAGTAGGACTCCTGGTATTGTCTGTTAAAAGCTTTCTCTGTTTGGAAGTCGTAGGCTGTCTCTTCATTCAGCCTTTTCTCCTTTGCAGAGAAACTTTCCAAAGATGTCTGTTTCGTACTCATTTTGCTAGCTTATGGGGACGGGTTACATTTTGGAGCTCAAGTGACCGAGACCTAACCGAGAGAATCCGGTCATTTTTCAAAATAAAAGCTCCTTCAGACTCAGATAATACATAAAACAAAAATAGTTCATTATTTCTTCTGCGACCCAGTATCAAGTGGTCTGCGGACCGGTGGTTGGGGACCACTGCTTTAAACAACAATTTTTTTCTTTAATGTTTCAAATTCACACTACTAAAATGATGCTATTATTTTCTCATATTAGTACAACATTATTCTCGCAAAAGGATGACTTTTTTCCTAGGTTAGGGATGTCCGATACTTTTTTGATGATATGCCAATATTCCCAGCTCTCAATTTCCGATTCCGATATCAACTGATTCCAATACCGATATGTGTAACATCACATACCTCCTGTTGTGGAATTAGCACATATTTGTAGCTAATGGATTCAGAATCAGCAATTAGCTCATTGACATGGCTGTAAACAATATTGTAAAACGCCTGAGAAATACTAGCCATGCCGTATAACCCATGCCAGATAATATACCGTCTTTTTTGGCACATAAGTAACTACTTTTTTCTTTAGATTACGGCTCATACGGCGGTACGGCTAATTTATGGCCATGTTCTAATCTCGTGACATCTCATTGACTTCATAACTACTGCTAAATGTTTAAATAATGTGCCGCTCACGAGTCAGTGAGGAAACAGTATCTCATTCTTTGTCAGGAGCCAAACATGAGCCACAAGGGAGCTCATGACAAGCTTGTCAACCCATCGGAACTCGCACGAGGGCATTACCCAACATAATAGTCTGACTCACGGTGTAATCTAAGGAAGAACACTAACTTCATCACACAGCGACTTAACACGCAATACGTAGGTAAGTAATATACAATACAAGTACCAATTTGAGCGTCAAATAACAAACAACTGTCTGGAATGCTTCTCATCATGCGTTACTTCCCAGCAAAACAATTCATTCAGTTGCAGTGATGGCCTGTGTCCATCAGAGGGAGCACACGGGCCGTCATTGCCGTCCCACGCTTTCCCACAAGCTCCTTGTGAGGTATATCATAGCTCATGATTGGCTCCTGTCAAATAAAGAGCTATCTGTTCCTCACAGACTCGCGCGCACCACAATTTGCCAATTTATGATGAGGACGTGTGCTGCGTAATGACCAGGATACGTACCCGTCTTCAAAATTTATACTGATCCAATGTTTATAATCAGTACACTTTGTGGAACTGTTTATTTATTCTACATCATACTTCGGCGGAAGGTGAAGTGTGCTACTTCAGCGTCAACTGGCAATGTTTTAAAGAATAGATTGTGGAGTCTCACAGAGTTTGAGGCGGGGTCCATGCAACATACGTTGTAATTTTGGAGCACGTTGGTGACCAATTAAGGTTAAGTTGAATTAAAATGAGTTTATATTAGATTAAGTTTAAAGCATTTAAATTGCTATAAATATAGGTGACATAGCAATGGTGATATAGGTATGGTACGCGTTTTAGGAGACTGAGCCTTATTTATTTATTTATTTACTAATCTACTGCAAAAATGTGGTTGCTCTACTAAACTCCCCGCAGGCTGCCAGTTGACTATCTTGCTATAAATGATTCCCCGAGCGAGTTATGAGAAGAGATTCCCCATGATGCCGTCAGTCATCTTATTAGGAGCACGGGGGTGCGTACAAGCACGTGCAGCCCACACATACACCGCAGTGTCTTTCTAGCTCACGTTCTCATCACACAAGCTGTCTCATCCATCTATAATTTGAGGATGAAGGGCTGCATTTGTTGGTTTGGCAAGCTAAAATTGTAAGGCTTAGAGACGTATATTTTTATGAAAAACACAACTTTAATGCGAGGCTTCAATGGCAGAGGTCACAACCATCTAACTGTCAAAGGTTTTCAGGGTAGTTTTAATGGAAAGAGCCTGCTTTAAAAGCACTGTGTGACAGCAGGCCAGCACTCCACCACCGTTATTCATCATGACATGGACAACTTAGTGACAAAATAAATAAAAAATAGGCTGCTTAGTTAAAATCCCTTCTATTTCTCTCTGGTTCCATTATACAAGTTGTCAGCTTTCTGTCAATGCTTAGCAGTCAGAACAAGCGCCTGTGTTTTTTTTTTTTTTTTAAATTAGCACAACACAAAATAGGGAAGGGGTTAAAGAAACGAGGCATCACATTCAAAGCGGCGTAAAGTGACAATTCTAGGTGCTGTAAGGATGAATCATATTATGCATCTCTTGGGTAATAAGACCTCCTCTGATTTCCCCAGGAAACAAGAGTCATCATGGCGTTACTGGCCAGGAATTTTTGATGAACTTCCCCGAGGAAATGTTTTTTTTTTTCTTTAAAGCATACAAACACTATTGATTTTTTTAGTATATGCACTCCATAATGATGTCACATCTTGTATGAGGTGTAACTAATGTCTTGAAAATACACGCTAACAATCAGAGGTGTGGACTCGAGTCACACAAATTTGATGACTTTAGTCTCGACTAGAAAGCATCATCAAGACTTGCAACTCGACTTGGAAAATGCGTTCTCATTCAAAGTATTCAACTAACGTGATCGTTATGTAATTTCCATAAATAAAACATGTTTTCCCTTTAAATCTTTTGCATTGAATGTGTCCGTTAGGTTTAAAAACAAACAAAGTATGTGTCGATTTCATACGACTGTGACAAAGTCTTGTCACATTGGTCTTATTTTATTTTAAAATAAAACTATTCAAATTATATTTGTAAAATTCTCAAAAGATTGTTACATTTTTAAAAAGACATTTTATTTGGGAGACATTAAACAGTGCCTAGGACTTGTAAGGACTGGAAAGTTTCATGCCTATGACTTGGGACTTGACTCAACCTGTCCTGAGAATTGACCTGAACCTCGCCATCTTTACTTGAGACCTGACTGAAGACTTACGAAACACTGACTTACTCAAAAATATGCCATTTCTAATACAGCCAGAAATGCTTTCATGTTTTTCTTTTGTTCAGTTGTGTTCAGTAAAGCATGCAGCAAGCAAAATCCATGCATGCATGGTCTCATAGCCATGCATCAAGACCAAACATTAATGGACAAATCACAGTGCAGCCCACGCCCTACTTCAAATGTTAAAAAGCAGTTCCTATTTTGGTTCTATTTAAGATTGTACTTTCTGCACGGGTGTAGGACAGTGCATTTAAAGTTTTATTTATTAAGTGATTTGTTACATGGGTTGCTCTATGAAGAAAGAACCAGATGCACAATAATACAAAACAATAATATCCAAGTGTGAGTTCCTTCTAGCTCCTGTTCAATGAATAAAGAACACACACAGCAGCGTGGTCTTATAGCCATGGTGCATGTTCAAACTTGAATAGACACACAATAGAAACTGCTTATTGTTTTTCATACTATTTGAAGGAGGACGTGAGCAGTAATGTGACTTGTTCATTCTAGTTTGGCTTGCTGCACAGCTGTAGGGCCTTGCTGATCGTATTTAGTTTGTTGTATGCGTTATTAACTGTTCAGTGTGGCTATGTCAGAAAACGTGTATTTAACATTACAGCTCAGTATTCAAAAACTCCTTCAAATCAAGTCCCATTATTATTGTTTTTTTTTTTGGCCAATCATGCCTCGTCCAAAGGGAGATGGGAATCAGGGGCTCATCAGGCGAGGTGGCGATCCTTCCGTGGAAGTCCTCGTCATCTATTTCAAATCAACTTTTCGAGGAAGTAGCGAATGCTTGACCCTCATCAGCGCACTCGCCAAAAAGCTTTGCCAATCAGCATCTTGACACATTTTATTCATATAAAAAACGGAGAAAATTGCTAACAAGCAACATAATGGTGGCGCTCGCTTTAAAGCTAACACGCCACCCAGTGATCATTACCAGCAAACCTTCCCTTACGGAACACACTTTTCATACCCATTCTTGGGTAATTATAGCACATAGTGGAGCTGTCAAAAGTGTAATTGCTAGAGGAATGGTGGGCAAATCACACCGCGTTTGAACGGTGACAGCGCCTGATTGCAACAGCAACCCCACGGAATCAGGCCTATGCATTTGCGTATTTTGAACAGAGGCCCATATGAAGACATTCAAGTGCGAGCTACTTCCCATTACTGGGTTTTTCTATTGTGCATTGTGTGCATGCCAGTATACTGGTGCAACCTTTTCAAGTTAGCTCTTGCTGCACGGATTTGAGACCATGCATTAGTGCATTTAGAACAGAGGCCATACAATAATATTGAAGTGTGCTCTTGTTACTCTGCCGTAAAACTATACATTTGCATAATGGAAGCAGAGTAGGGGTGGGCATTGGCATGGAGCTACACCCTGGACTGGTCACCAGCCAATCGCAGGGCACATATAGACAAGCGACCATTCACCCCCACATTCATACCTATGGCCAATTTACCATGCGTTAACCCAGTGGTTTTCAAACTGGGGGGCACGCCCCATGGCATTATGACGGGGAGAGGTCGGCGTGGGGCTACCACGAACACTTTTCATTATTATCGTATTTTTTGAGGGGCCAGAAAGTAATTTTATCTCCCAAAGTGGGGCGCTGCAAATAAAGTTTGGGGACCACTGCATTAACTTGCCTGGCATGTTTTTGGAATGTGGAAACCGGACTACCTGGAGAAAACCCACACACACATGAGAAAAACATGCAAAATGGAAATACAAAAGAGTAACATGTTCAACATTTTTCAAATAGAAATTAAAATAGTCCATTTTAAAAGGATATACAGTGTGAGCTGAGAACTTCGAAATAGTTCTTTGGCAGAAAAATATACTTCCTGAACTTATAGTGTCTCCAATTGTGGAGAACACCCTACCAGATGGGGTGGAGGACGCCCTACTGTAGAGCACGCATTGAGTGCACTTGTTTCTGCACATTGGTAGCATTTCCACCCTCTGATGAAATATTCACTGCCCTGTTGTCATTCTTTCTCATGAAATGTAACCAAACTTTGTGTTTACTAGAGTGTTTGTGCCGCTTTGGCCCTTGGCGGTGCATTACATTGACGATAGTGACGTGCGGATCGATACTGACGTAGCGATTCTTCAGATACCATTTTTTTATGCTCTAAAATTGATTCTCAAATAAAAATATGGATACTTTGATACTTCAGTCAATGGTGGTAATGTTTATTATTAACAAGAACACAGTGGAAAGTAACTGATTTGAAATACACTCATTTACCAAACAAATTAAGTGTATGTGCAGAAAGCCTTAGTTTTACTCTGGAAAGGAAATCACTGGTATTGCACATCATTAATTATTGCAACATCTGCACATAACCAGCCGTCGTTTACACTTTGCCAGGGAGCATCAAACATGGGACATTGAAAGGTGGAAAAGTTTTATTCTCTGATGAGAAAAAATGTAACCTGGACGGTCCAGATGGCTTCCAATGTTACTGGGATAACAAGAAGATCCACCTGAGATGTTTTCTACCCGGAACAGTGGAGTGGGGTCCATCATGACCTGGGGTGCTTTTTTATTCAGTGAAACACTGGAGCTTCAGGTGGTGAGGGGGTCGTCAGATGGCAGCTGGTTACGTCAGATGTTGCAGCGGGCACATCTGAATGTTCCCCGGATTTAAATCCCATAGAGAACATCTGGGGATGGATGGCAAGGGAAGTTTATAAAAATATCCATCAGTTCCAGACAGTTCATGCCTTTTGTGAAGCCATCTTCACCACTTGGAGCAATGTTCCCACTAGCTTCCTGCAATCAAGCATGCCTGAAGCTATTTTTGGAGTGATTAACAAGAACGATGGAGCTACTCATTACAGTCCTACTGAAAAAATGTTTTGTTCTGGTTTGGAGAGTTTTTAGTAATTTTTTGAGCGATGGTCTTAAACGTCTGATCAACTGATAAACAGCCTATATCAGTTGAATTGTTGTTTTCAATAAACAACTTTTTCAAAGTGCTTTTTGTCACACATACAGGCAATTTTTCAACTGGTCTTAAGATTTTGATCAAGTCTTTTTCCAAGTGTGAGCTGAGCTACATCCTACAACGGAGTTTTTCAGCATGCAATTTTATTAGTTTTGCTTTTCAAGATTGCTGTTGCTGCGCAGCTGTAAGACTATACTTTCTGAGGTGTAACCAGACCACGGATTCTTTTTTTTTTAGTCAAGAGGGACATTACAGCACGTGTGTGGCAGCATCATCATTACCTGTAACACATCAAACATGAGACCTCATCTTGTTAGCGCAAATTGCAGCGGGTAAACGTTTCCACTTGCTGTCATGAATGGTCCATTTCCATGCCAGAAGCTTCTGGAAGTGTTGGAGAGCGAAGGGAGCAAGCCACAAAAAGGTGATTTTAATTTCTTCAAAATTCAACGCAGCCAGCGAGGGAGAGAGCACCGTGGAGCGAGCAGAAAAAACTTGCGCTGGGATATTATTGGTGGAATGATGAGGAAATCAATGGGGACTACAAAGGTAATCATAACAGTGCAGCAGTGTGGACGCTTTTCTTCCCACAGGCGCGTAATTGCAGTGGACAGCCTGAATGGTGTCCATTCACGCCACTTTACATACAGTACACACACACACGCCCCGCACGGACTAGCTAATTGCATTTTCAAAACGTTATTGTGCCACGCCGCCAAATATTGATTGAATGCTAAACATCTGCGGGTGTCAGCACGTAAAAGCCAATTTGATTTAAATGGCGGCGGCGAGGTGCAGACTAACCTCTCCTGTCAGCAGCAGCACGTTTGGAATATGAAAGTGGCTGCCACCCCCGGAATGTGTTGGAATATCTCAATCGTGAGCCACCAACGGAAGATGGAATGAGCTTAATTGAAAGTGGCATGTAATTGGGGGGGCATTAACCTAGCGTGAAATTTGCCCCGGCGCTACATTATCTCCAAATATTACTGCTGGTAATAGACAACATTTACACTTGTTTTTTATGCGCCTACTGGGGGAGTCACGAAACACCCAACTCACGAGACAGGACAATGCACGAGGTTTGCATGGTCAGTCGCTGGTCAGGGGTTGTGTAGCATTGTGGAGTGGTTGTTTGTGCAGCCGGCGTTTCCACAGCATTGACAAGCATCTTCAAACTTGTCCTTTCTAGCTTCACCCATTCAGGTTGAAGCGAGTACTGCAATCACCTCCACTTATGGCAGTTTTCTGTATTTTGTTGTCCAATTAACTTAACTTAGGAATAATGAGGTCATACTTGCATTAAAAGACATTACAAAGTCTGTAGAAAGTCATGGTCTATATAGTCACCATGAACCAACTCAACTCAGTGAGTGCACTGAGTTGGACTGTAGGCAGGGCGTGTACCCTAAACCAAGAAAAGACGCTCGTGGCAGCCTCATTTTTAGTTTTTTACCTGTGCTTGATCAAGAAAAGTGCAAATTTAGCTATTTTTAAGTAAGAAAATTCAAATACCCGATTGCAAGCATACAGAAAATATATTTACAACACAATTCAAGAGAGAAATATAAAGACTGTTAATAATTTTTTCCACCATGTCCCACCTGCTTCTGCTGACTGCACGTCATTGTCGTCACTATTTTTGCGTTTTCAAGTTTTCACTTGCTGCACGGCTCGAAAGACTTTGCGCATTAAAAGCAGAGGCGTTGCAGTATGAAGCCTTTACTTAGAAGACATGCTGTTGATGTTAACCCATTCATTTGCATATTCAGAACACACAATAAAGGATGATATGTAAAAGTCCATACGATAATATCCAAGTGTGAGCTACTGTTGTGGTGCTTTTCTGTCGTTTGCATGCCAGGTTACTAGTTAAAATCTTTCAAGTTTGCGCTTGCCACATGGCTGTGAGGGGATGCATTTGCGTGTTTACGAAACAAATCATAGCGTGTGAGCTACCTCATGTTGTTTTTCTGTAGTCTGCATGGGTTGTTTTGTATTAAGAAGCAGGGTGCAATCTGAGGCTTTATGCCAGTGGTTCCCAAACTTTTTTTTGCCGCGCCCCCCTTTTGGAGATAAAAATATATCCCAGATTCAAAAGTGTTCGTTCACAGACCCTGAAAACGCCGGCTTAGTATGGATGATGCGCCGTTTTGATAAAATATTTATGTGTTTAGGCCTCGGATTGTCGTCGTGTGCATGGAGCTTTATACTTAACGGGTCCGCGAGGTCCGCGCGGCTCCGTGTGGACAAATGACGCACCCACACCCCCTTGCACGGCTCTTTTCATGCGGAAAATTTCCGCTCGGTGCACCTCCACATTTTTCTAACTACGCGGACGGAAGCGCGTGGGAAAAAAGGCAGACGAGCAGAAGGTCGTCGCAGCTGAAGTACAGAAATAGCAGCATTTATATGACTCGTCGTGCAAAGATCACCGTGACGTGTCCAACTCGCTGAGAAAGATCCGAGAGGAAAAAAGGGATGTTACGGGTACGAGTAATAAGAGTTGTTGGATTACTCGCGCTAAGTCAGTAGGGAATATGAACATCCAAAGTGCCGAAAAAAATCCATAAAGAAGGCACTTTGTTATTACATCTGCTAGCTTCTAAGGGGGAGAAAAAAGTAGCAGCTTGTAGTCCAAAAAATACGTTAATAATGAAAAGTGTGATTGGTAGCCCCGCAAGCGCGCCCCCCAGTTTGAAAACCAATGCTTTATGGTAAGATGCAAGTGTGAGGTATTTCCATTTCTGATGTTTTTGCCCACTTATTGCCCACATGCACTCTACAAACATCCTACAGTCACACATGGGCACCAGTAATTGTCGGCGCCACAAAGCGTGGGTATGCTGTTGGGGTAGAAGGAAAACACTGCAGCTGCCGCCCGCCAAACGGAAGAGAGGACAGCATATTGTCGCAGCGACGGGAAGCCAACCGTCTCTGATTGAATCCTCCGACCGCTCTGTTTTTCGTACGCCAAACAGATGTGTTTGTCGCTGATAAGAGCTGATGCGCGCATGTTAACACGCGTGACGACCAACAGGTATTCCTTGCGACGCTCGCCGGCGACGTCGTCTTTGCAGTCGGAGCCTTTGATATGGAAACTTCCTGTGCATGCTTTGCCTGTGAAGTTTCCTCCGGGCCTCACTCTACTTTTATGATAATCAAGTAACACAAGACATTTCCCTCGCTCCTAATAGTACTATAAATACTGCAATGCACGTGCCCCAGTAGTTCCATAAATACTGCACTCTTAACAAAGCTGGGGCCCTGTATGATACTGCTCAAAAGGGATTTGTCTCATGCTTGACTGGAGTGTAAACATCACTTGAAATGATGTGTGTACTACTCTTATTTAACTACCAGTGACAGAAAGCCTTCAATCATCACCTCGTGCACCAAAAACACATTCCTTTTAGGGATTGTTTTATGAGCTGCTTATACAGTCCTGATCAAAATCTTAAGACCAGTTGAAAAAATGCTAGAATGTACCTTTTGCACATTTGGATCTTAATGAGGTTTTAAGTAGAGTTACAATATGCAAAAGCAAGAAGGGGGAGTGTGACAAAAAGCACTTTGAAAAAGTTGTTTAATGAAAACAACAATTCAACTTAAATAGGCTGTTTATCAGCTGATCAGAAGTTTAAGACCTTTGCTCAAAAAATAACACAAAACTCTCCAAACTAGAACAAAAAATGTTCTCAGTAGGTCTCAGTAATGAGTCGCTTCACCGTTCTTTCACTGTTTGAGCATGCTTGATGCGAGTGTTTCCAGGAAGCTAGTGGGAACATTGCTCCAAGTGGTGAAGATGGCTTCACGAAGGGCATCAACTGTCTGGAACTGATGGCTATTTTTATAAACTTCCCTTGCCATCCATCCCCAAATGTTCTCTATGGGTTTGAAATCAGGGGAACATGCAGGATGGTCCAAAAGAGTGATGTTATTCTCCCGGAAGAAGTCCTTCGTCAAGCGAGCATTGTGACCTGCAGCGTTGCCCTGTTGAAAAACCCAAGGGTTACCACACAGATGAGGGCCCTCAGTCATGTAACATCTGCGTGTAACCAGCTCCCGTTTACACTTTGCCAGGCAGCATCAAACATGGGACATTGAAAGGTGCAAAAGTTTTATTCTCCGATGAGAAAAAATTGAACCTGACGGTCCAGATGGCCTCCAACGTTACTTCATGACAAGAAGATCCCACCTGACATGTTTTCTACTCAGCACAGTGGAGGGGGGTCCATCATGATCTGGGGTGCTTTTTCATTCAGTGGAACACCGGAGCTTCAGGTGGTGCAGGGTCGCCCAAACCCATGTGCATTATGGGAAACGATCGTGATTTCAGCATTACATTCCAACAAGTTTTTGTTGCACATTTAAACAAGTTAAAGTAAAAGTAGTACATTTACGAGAATAAAAAAGGTTTTTGAGTGGCCCTAATACAGCCTAAAAAGGCAAAAAACAATATTGTAGCTGAGTCGTAAACCGCGTGGCTTGTAGTCCAAAAAATACGGTAACTCAGACTATGACTTTTTAAAATTAAAAAATAATAAAATATTATTTAATTATACAAAATGTTGCATTTGGAATACAAATGCACAATATATTGCATCAAATTATAAATTAAGTTAAAACTGTACATTTTGAACAATTAGCAGCAACAGCCTGAATATGAAGCAATCGGTGTTTGCACTAAGTTGGTTTTCTTTCCATATATACAGTATATACTTACTGTATATACTGTATAGCGATCGTGTCATACGAAGGATCTTTGACTAGCGTTTTTTTCAGCAGCTCACAAATATACAGTAGGATCTTTAACTAATAGTTTCATGTTTTTTGCCGTTGGTCCTAAAAAGAAGTAGAGCGCTGCTGGTGTGTTTGTCAGCACGCTCCTATAATATACTATAAGATCTTTGACTAGCATTGTGCAGTAGACTTTCCCTAGCGTTTAATCCATTATCTTGGTGACCTGCCAAAGTCCATAAACATATTTGAGTTGAAGCAAAAGCACATTTCCACCTTGGCAAACAAATGCAACTTCAGCGCTGGACGTCACCGTAGGTCAAGGCGAGACTCGGTGGCAGGTTAAGCGTGATAAGCGAGAATGAGCATATGCCAGGGGGAGCAAGATAATGGCCAAAAAATGACTTTCCGTCCCTCCAACACACAAAAAGGGAGACAGGTAGAGGTGGCACAGCTGCTGTGGAAGATTAATGGTGCTGCCAGATGTGTGGTGCAGGTGGGGGTGGGGGTGGGACTCTGGAGAGAGTGACCAGCCCTTGGTTGTAGGGAAAGGACAAAGCAGGCATGCAGATTATAAAGAAAAAAAGATGACAAGCTAATGACGTTGTTTGGCTGCAATGATACCTAAATCTCCTCCATACATGCAATAATCCGTAAGTGATGATGCTGCTTGACGGGAAGATTGACTTTATACCCCTTAGCTCGTTTTGCTGAAGCTTTGTGACACGCTAAACAGCTTAAGCCTGATACACACACAAAGATTTTTAAAGGAGGGTTTGCGCAATAAACGTAACCTGGCGTAGTCCACGGGGTATCCTGTGAGGGGCAGTAATGTGCACAGGCAATTGAAGGCTGCTTAAAAAAACAGTTGCTAGGCTAGCTTTGGGGTTATCTGGTAAGTGTTATATAAACGATTGTGTTACTGATTCATGCAATAATACTTTTCAATTAGTCCTCCATTTTGAATATACAGAGTGGTACCCCACTTAGCGCATTTTTTTTGGTTAACATCGAAAATATTTGCTACAATTTTGCCTCGGCTTGCAGTCGTCTGCTTGTTTCGCATCGAAAATACCATCACCTCGGATCACGCCAAATCCAGCGATATGTGCACGTCATCATGCAATGCATTGTGGTTAGTGAGGGGGGGTGAACTGTCAGGGGAAAGTGGGAAGCAGGGAGTCCTTTCAGTGTTAGTGCAAACCTGCCAACATGTCCAAATTGATCGTACTGAGCCTGGGCTTTGACTCTTGAATGCTACACAGATCTCCATTTTGGAACAGGTACACCACTTTGGGCATAGTAACATCCAGCCACACTGCTATGTCTGTTTTTTCTTTTTCTGACATTTTTATGGGACCTATCTAGGAAAATTTTATAGTGCACAACTTATATCTTCAATTTCGTGGTTTTTTTTTGCATTTGTATTGTCAGGACACCAAAATAGTAGCGTTTCTTTGGGGTGCACCATGGTGGTAGGGTACCTGAAGAGAGCTTTTATTTTCTGTAACTGTCCACCATTGTTGGCCTTAGGTGAGTATATCAGCCCTCAAGGTATCAACTACCTACCACTGATGTCTTTTTTTCATGCAGAATTACAGAAAAACAAGCCCTTGTATCGTATCACCACTTTGAGCCAAATACATGGCAACATTGACAAGACAAGATACTAGCGAGGTGTAGCCACGCGCTTGAGGAGTAATTGTGCATTTGTAATTTATGTATTTGCCATCCTGTCTTGTCTGAGATCCATTCTGTATTGGAGCAATAGAACAGCGAGCGAGGACTGATAAAGCGCTTCAAAAGTCTCCTGAATGGAAAGGAATGACGGCATCATGCATCAACATAAAGTATTGAAATAGCCCAGGCACAGGCATGTAATTGAAACGCTATCTGTTCCAGAGGAACAACATCGTCTGCAGATTTGGCAGTACGGCTTTCAGACGCTCTCAGGTTTCTCTCACTTTGCCAGGAAAAAAGTCTTAATAACCTTTTTGGACATCTTTGTCCCGCCGGGTGATCGATTTGTTCCGTTTAACCTTGATACAAATTGCACTATTGACACTTTTTCGCTGGCCAGCTCTTGACTCCAGTGACCTTAAAAGGTGAGACAGAGGTAACTCCTAACAGTTGGGGGTACTTTTTTTGCTCAATTGCCACTTGATGTCGTTCCAAGTCATCCAAGCAGGAGGTATGAACTTTTTCAATCATTTCCTTTGAAGGCTTGATGGAAAAATACGTTTTAGGGCTTTTTATAACAATTTCTTTCATGTTATTGTCAGGGTCGGCGTAGCCGAGGTTTCAGATCCCACTTGCAGAAACGAGACAAGTAGCAGGTAAGCAAACAATATTCAATACAAAGGCACCCTCAATGAGAGGAAAAGACAAAAAGTCACCAAAAGTACAAAGTAAAACAGAGTCCGAACTAAGAAGAGGCCAAGCCGCACAAAAGGTAGAAAAACACAAAACGCTGCCGAAAAAAGTGTCAGGAAAAGAGGCACACCAAATGCAAACCAAGGGAGCTGCTGAACATAAGACAAGCAGAAAAATACTCAGTGATCAGATGGAATGGTAACAGAAAACACGTCAATAAAGCCAGGGACACAATCCAGGGGAACGTAAGGAAGCGTGGAGTTCAAACAACAATCTGGCACAGGTTGCTTGATGCAGCCATACTTAAAAAGGCAAAATTGGTAATGGGCCAAAGGTGTGCGTGCTGACAGACCCGCCTCTGCAGAGCAGCGGTGCACTGAAACGACATGGCAGACAGGCGGCAGCAGAGTGACGACAGAACATGACAGTCCCCCCCCCTTTTATAAGACGCCCCCTGGCGGCATACTTCATGTGGAAGTCGCGAAAGAGGGATGGATCGAGGATACAGGAGCGGGATACCCAGGAACGTTCCTCAGGACCGTATCCCTCCCAGTCAACCAGATACTGAACCCCCCCAACCCGTCTCCTAGAGTCCAAGATAGCCTTCACCGTATATGCTGGCTGGCCATCAATCATGCGCGGCGGAGGCGGAGGCTCAGCAGGCGGACACAAAAGACAGCGGCTTAAGACGGGACACATGGAAGACCGGGTGCACCTTGAGCGACGGTGGCAGCTTGAGCTTGACTGAAGAAGCGCTGATGTCAGCATCCCGTCACTGGGCGCTGGTGGCAAGCCCCGATGTTGAAGGGGTCGAGATGGGCACCTGGCTATTTGATGGTCGGGATCGCCACAGTACAGGCAGAGTTGGAGTCTGCACCGGCGGAGTCTTTCCAACGGGGTAAGCCGACGACTTCCCAGCTGCATGGGCACCTCTGTGGAGCTGGCGTATTGATCGGAGGAAGTCCCGGTTGCCTCTCCCGTCATCCATTACGGATGTCGCTCTCAGCAGCGGTGACGACCTGAGGCCGACGAGTCCCTTCTCGGCATGTTCGCAGTCCCGTTTCCTCAGCCGGTTATCCAGGCGGATGGCTAGGTCGATGAGATCATCGGGCGAAGTAGTATCGTCCCGCACAGTAAGTTCGTCTTTGATACGGACATTCAGAGCTTTACGGAAGATACCGCGTAAGGCAACGTCATCATAACCGCTCTCGGCTGCCGACACCCTGAAGTCGATGGAGAACGCTGCTACCGAGCGCCCTCTCTGCTTCATGTTGAGCAACTGGCTTTCTGCTTCCCTTCCCCGAACAGGATGGTCAAAAACTTTCCTCATCTCGGAAAAAAATAGAGGAAGAGAGAAGCGCGTAGAAGGAGTAGCTTTGTTGACCGCAAGGGCCCATGCAGCAGCCTTGTCTGTTAGCAGACTCATAATGAAGGCTACTTTGGCTCGGTCCAAAGCGTAAGTCCCTGGTTGCTGATCAAAGACCATTGAGCACTGGTGCAAAAATTGCTCACACGGCACAGACTACCCGGAAAAACGCAGCGGGTGGGGAATGGTGGGCTCACGAAAAAATGCGGGCGGTGTGCTAGGAGGTGCGGCCGATTCTTCCAGAACCAAGAGGGAGCAGGCCGTCTCAAGCCCCTTAAAGCTAGCCGTTAAGGCAGCGATAGCGTCTCTAATCACATGCAGAGACTTGTCGTGGTGACCGACTAATTGGCCCTGGTGTGACAAGGCTGACCTGAAAACGTTCCGCCTCCGCGGGATCCATTCTGGGCAGATCGTTCTGTCAGGGTCGGCGTAGCCGAGGTTTCAGATCCCACTTGCAGAGACGAGACGAGTAGCAGGTAAGCAAACAATATTTAATACAAAGGCACCCTCAATGAGGGAAAAAACACAAAGTCACCAAAAGTACAAAGTAAAACAGAGTCCGAACTAAGAAGAGGCCGAACCGCATAAAAGGTAGAAAAACACAAAACGCTGGCGAAAAAAAGTGTCAGGAAAAGAGGCACACCAAATGCAAACCAAGGGAGCTGCTGAACATAAGACAAGCAGAAAAATACTCAGTGACCAGATGGAATGGTAACAGAAAACAACACGTCAATAAAGCCAGGGACACAATCCAGAGAAACGTAAGGAAGCGTGGAGTCCAAACAACGATCTGGCAAAGGTTGCTTGATGCGGCCATGCTTAAAAAGGCAAAATTGGTAATGGGCCACAGGTGCGCGTGCTGACAGACCCGCCTCTGCAGAGCAGCGGTGCACTGAAACGACATGGCAGACAGGCGGCAGCAGAGCGACGACAGAACATGACAGTTATTTCATTTTAGGGCTGGATTAAATGCTCTCACGGGTATGTATGTGACCCCACCCTGTAAATCTGAAAATAATACAATTTGATTCTGATTCCACATTTCCCAACAAAGTTAGCAAAGGACAATTGATCCAATTATCAAAGCACAAATAAAGATAATACTGTGGTGGTAGTTATATCGAAGTGTTTTTTTCCTCACAATTATACATTTTCAACAATATTGACTGTCAAAAATTGTGCGCCAAGACACAACCAGAATAGTGAATCAGCATGCAAGGTTACAGAAGAAGATGGCTGATTAATACTTACCTAAAAATAATACGAGCCTAAATACATGACAACTTGTTGTTTTCAAAATGACAGGATTGTTTGGGGTAAGGTTGTATGGTGCCGCCTTCTGGTTTGTATGTTTACATTTTTCCTGAATATAAATTTTTTTCAGATTTTTTTGTTAACACGGTCATTTAATAAAACACACACATTGGCATGGTCTTACATGGTCGTGCAGCAACCACAAAGTTGAAGATGCGGCACTAGTACACTGGACCTCACGCAACAGAAAAACTTAATATCTCATATCTGGATATTCCTGCAGTGTTTCTCTTATATGTTTACTTGTTTACACACACACTTGCACATACATATATAGTATATGCATTCTAGGTTGGCGGGAACCATTAAAATTCAAGGCACATTCATCATGGCTAAATATGCTAATTGACAATGCAGTCATCAACCCTCCTTTGGTTGCCACAGATGGATAACAGCCCTGTGGGTAACCGTGTACCATATGGAGATCACAAATGCATGGTCATGGAGTCGTACAGCAAGTGCAAACTTGACAACAAACTTATTTGATTTTATATGGAAGTTATATGAATAAATCTTGAGACTACCAAATATAAGATAACTTGTTTTGTCATTTGACTTTTGTCGTCTTATTGTACAGAAATCCCTCTTTTTTTTTTTTTTGGCGTGTCTTGTCCAGCATCATAACAGCTGAATGGAAGTCAAGCTGCCTTTAAGTGCTGAGCAAAATTGCTTTGCCAAGGGAAACTTCATAATCCAATTGAGTCACCCTTGACATTTGACTGCGTTTATTATAAATTTTTGTTGAACCACATTTTGATGCCGGACCTGACATGAAGAGGGATGGATGGGGGGTGGAGTTGGGGATATAAGAAAGGGTGCAGAAGAACCTCACAAACATATTTCAACCATATTAAAAAAAACATGATAATCACAATATCAACAACAACAGTCACAGAGCATAATGAAAAAAGAAGAAAATAATAATAATAATAATAAATAAATAAGCCGAGCAAGGGCCACAGGGGAGCACGTACGCCAACGGCCGGGGGCCGGCCAGCTACGGGCAAGCAGGGCACTCGCCCCCGGGCCCAGAAGCCACCCACCGCCCAAAGCACGGGCCGTATTCAACACCCCCCCAGGAGCTCCAGGCCGCCCCAGACGCAACTACCGCGGGCCACCGCCCACCCCGATGCCAGAGGCAGGCACCCGCAGAGAGCCCATGGGTTTGCCAGCCCCCAACAGAACCCCGTCCACCCCACCCCTAGTACACACACCACACACCAGACCCTGTTCCCCCACTCACACATGCCCACACGCAAAAACACCCCATACACATACACACCTACATTTTCACATATGTACCTGGAGTGTCCCCCTCCCAATGCAGCGAGTTGCACCACCGCGAGCTCCCTCAAGACACGATGCCATTCCGCCATACCCGGCCGCCGGGAATCCTACAACGGTCCCCCACCCCATCAGTAGCTGCCACAGCCCTATGCACGCACACGCACACACGCACGCACAGACACGCATACTACGGCCCTCCCCCCAGCATTGCAGCCGGCTGAGCCTCGGAGCCAAACCGGCCCACTCCCCCCGAGGAGCCGAAACTGCGTGGGCAGAACGCCCAACAGGTGCTACGGGTCCCGCCACACAAAAATGAGTGCGAGGTGTCCGTGAGTCTATGTATAGTGAGTGAGTGTAATTAAAACTGGGGAGTTTGCTGCCCCAAGGGCACCACAGAAGGGGGTCATGTTTGTGACCCCCCCTGCCACACCCCCATGGAGCACGCGCGCTCCCCAAGATCCTATATGCTTGTTTGCAGGGAGTGGGGGAGCGAGGGCCCAAGGGATAGTAGGAATGGGAGGAAAAAAGTTTCCCTCCCAGAAGACGAGCGCATAGGCAATAGGCACCCCGATTTCCCGGGACCCACCGAAGGGCAGGGGTCGGCACAAGGCGAGGTCATAGGCCCCAGACCCCCAGCAACCGCAGCCTGGAAGTCGTCCCTCTTTTATTGCGGTTAATTCTATGCTGTAGGGATTAAGTGTTTGTCTTTCTAAATGTCAACCTCTTTCTTAATAAGTTCTTATTTACCATTATTGGAGGCATGTAGACATGAAATAACAGCACTATACTCACCTTTGAGGGAGTTCATTGTTCTGCGTGCGTTATATGAACAAATACTGTAAGTAAGTTTGATGATCAAGTTGTGCATTAACTGTTTCATCTCGAAGATTTCAGTTATATTGTGTGCTAAATCAGGGTTGGTCTTCTTACGTGATGTTGTGGCTAATTTCTGTATTTTCTGAGCTGTATGGTAATGGTTTAATTTTATTTGAACATGCATACAAATTTGGAATGCATCACTTAATACAAGCGACAGTTCCACATGCCCAAAAGGAGTAGGAAGAAGCAAAGCTTATTAAATCCTACCCCCGTGGGGTCTCCCCTTTTTCAATACATTTGTACACTTCTTGCAGTTACTAAGTTTGAATGCATAAGTAAGGAAATGAGACAGTGTGTTGAATAGTCAATGTCCTTATCAACGCAAATAACTTATATTGCAGTCCTGATGATGAATGAATGATAACCATATCAAATGATATGTGCTGAGTAGTGTATAACAATTGTAACAAAACAGTACAGACAATGTTCTCACTAGGAATGAAAAGTATAAGGTGATAGTAAGAAACGTAGCATTGACAGTCAACTGACAAAAAATGTACTCTCCAAGAAATGAAATGGATATGGCCTTTGATGTGTACAATATTTTGTTTGTAAACATCAACTGTTTGTAATATTTCTTGAAATCTCTCATCGTAGAGCATTGTTTCACTTCTTTACTTAATCCATTCCATAGTTTGATTCCACATACCTCTGCCTGTAATTTTGTTTTGAATTCACTAACTATGTTAGAAATCTCACAATTTTGCATCTGTGTATTTTTTATGCTTCACAAATGTGTGTTTTGGTTGTTGTGGCCACTTTATTCGGCAGTTCTTGACCGCATAATAGTTGTGTGATGCAGATTGAGACTTATGCCAAAGCTGCCAGTGACCATCAAGCCAGTGAAGTTTAAACTAGCCTGGCACGTGTCCTGGTCTATGTGTCATTAAAATATTTCTATAGATATTTTATATTGAAATACATTTCTTTTATATCTATCATGTAACAAACGTTAGATAAATTACATAACATTAGATAATTGTGTGAAGGAATGGGGGATACAAGTCGTCAGGTCAAACGTCTGAAGGGGTACGAGACTGTGAAAACTGGGAACCACTGCTCTACATGGTTTCTTGGCCAGTGAAGAGTTAAAGAGGCCAGACATGAGTGTTAAACTTGTTACACATTTTTGCATGCAGGCTGTACAATCCCCAACCTGAAGCCTTCATCACGCTCCTTTACAGCGACATCATGAAGATGGATTGGCAGGCTCGGGTATGGCATGCCAACCTCTAGTATTTTTTTATCTCTTTACACTTTACGGCGCAGATGCTAGTGCTGAAGCTGCACACAAACACACTGTGAAAAAGCCATCTTAAACATCTCCAGAAATGCAAATAACAGTCATGAAAAAGGGTGCTAAAGACCCAAGACCCCTTGAGGAAGTTTCAGGCACTCTCAACTTGACATGAACCCGCTGAAACTCTGAAGAAGTTTGCAATAAAAATATCACCACCTCCTACGCCAACCACCCTGCCCAAGAAATACCCCCATCCCCGCACCTCCACACACACCCTTTGGAAAGTAATCATTGTAATGCATCTCTGTTCTTTTAATTAAGGGATAATGTCCAATTTCATGACGTTTATGAGGTTGTAACATCCATTAGCCTGCAACAGATGCTTTGCAAGAACCGCTAAGGCGCCTCGAGTCGAGCCGGTCTGGCAAAACCCTGCCGGTTAATTGCAAAAAAAGACTCTCCCGACTTTTGGATGCAAATTTTTCCCCTTGTTGTCTCCGCCCACCACCTCCGCATATTCCGGCTTTCCGTCTTGCTGCCTCCAAGCCGAATGAGATTTTATTTTATTTTTTAAGAGTATAAGCGACTGAACTTTAAACAGCTCATGGCCGGAGACACATAAAAGTGGCATTTAAAATTTGCGATTGCAATTAAAAGGCACAAAAGAGAATGTCAAAAGCAGTTCTAATCATTTTTATTGGCTAGCTTCATTATTGCATCACACTCCACTCCAGGAAAAATTAACATTTGCCAACATTCTCTCTGTCTAAAACTTACATTTGAAATCTTAAGAGGTTTTCACTCACACAATTGCAATAATGACAAAAAATGTCAGTCCATAAACTGCTACAAAAATGTTTTTGTTTTATTTGTAAATGGTCTCTCACCTTTATAGCACTTTTCCACTTTCAAGGCACTCGATGCATTTTAACACTGTTTTCACATTTACCTACTGATTAGGTAAGTAATTAGACCATTCCGATTACATATTGATGTCTTATATCAGGCCAATAGCAGAAAAAAACAAAGAAATTAAACACCGGTCTGCGTTTCAAACCTACGATATCTGATAAGGTAGGTAAGAAACTTACAAGACAAGTACCAATACAAATGCAGAATGATAAACAACTATCTTAACTGCTTCCCATCATGCATTGTTTTGACTGGCTTTGCCAGGCTAGCAATGCTGCTGCAGTTCATTCAACTGCAATGATGCCCTGTGTCGACCAAAGGGAGCCTGCATCCTTGCAAAACAAAGCAATGCATGATGGGAAACAGTTAATATAGTTGTTTATTGTTCTACACTCTTACTAATACTTCTTGTATAATTCTTACCTTCCTGTTGTGTGTTAAGTTGCTGTGTGATGATTTTAGAATTTTTTTCTTTGATGGTGCTGCGATAGTTATGTAATGACCTCCTGTGATTTCTGCGAGTTGTGAGTTGTCTTACAGCTCCTTTATGACATATGCAACATACAGTACAGAATATGCCCTTGTTGCATATAGATGTACGTGTGCGTCTTATATGGTAATACCAATTACTGTGAATGGGAGTTTTTTTTTCATACCTTCTGTTACAGACTATTGTTCTCAGGTTGAGTAATATCACTTGATTGAGCCTTTTCTAACATTCCACACTACGACAAATAACCAAAGTATGTATGGTTCGTGTTGATATCCGATCAATATCAGTATTGGCCATTATTAAAGTCACCCCTACAATAAATGTCCGCTTTGCAGACGCGGCTATAAAAATAACTACAGCAGTTCTTAGTGTTGGCCTGCTTCAATATTTATATAATTGCACTCGATTCGTATAATATCTTTGCAATGAGCATTTTCCAACATTCCCTCCATCTACAACCTACATTTTATATAAAGAATTCTGTTGGGGAAAGAAAGTGACTCCAGCAAGTTTCCAAACATCCCAAACCCCATCTCTCATGAGCCAGATGGCATCCAGTCTCGTAACAAATTAGCTTCATGAGCTCACCGCTGTTGGAGGTGAAGCGCCTTCACTCCCTGGAGGCGTCACTGCCAAGCTCTGCTGATGGAGATGGACTGAAGCTGGCATCTTCCAGCACCAGGGTCTCGCTTTTTTTGGTTTTGTTTTTTGCGCGGGGTTATTGGAAGTAAGATAGACGCGGTCTCCGTGGGCGGGGTGACGGTCTGCTGGGCAGCTGTCCTCTAATTAGTACCCTCCCTTGGGCTCGGCCCCTGGCATCTGGTGGGAGTGGCATGGACCTGGTCCAGTTCCCAGTGCTGGGCGTTTTACTTTATTTAAGCACAGCCACCTGCCTTTAAAGCGGCACCTGGACAACATGTGAGAAAATGTGACCAACTGCTCCTATTTATCGCCACACTAACCTTTGGTTTTGCTCTTCGTTTTAAGGCTAGTTTGGTATTTAAAAAAATACCTGAGATTGTAGTCCAAAAAAAGAAAAAAAAGGCATTGCTCCGAAGGATATCAAGCCGATTAAAAGACCTAGTAAGCCTCGTGGTGCATTGATTCAATTGAAGTACATTGAAGTAAAGAGTAAAGTAAGTAAAGTAAGAAATATTCAAAACATTAGTCTACAGTTTAGAATTGAAACACCGTTTGAAATGCCAGATTTGTTGCGTTTTTAGTAGCAACCAAAACCAACATTTTGTTGTCTTTTTTTTTTGATTGATTGATTGATTGTTATGTCGAGCCACACAAAATAACCAGAACATGTTAATAGGCTTGAAATGGTGTGGCAAGAAGTTGGACGTGTTGATACGGCCAAAAAGTTGTTTTCCAACATACACAAGCATGGTTGGACTTATCATGTTGATGTTTTCAAAACAATCAAAATGGTCCTACAAAATTAATAAGTGGCGCCATTTAAGGGCCGAAATTTGCAGTTTTGCTTTGACCTTAGTCATGACATATTGTTGTATATAATATTAATAATGTCTTTTGCATAGTCAATAACATCTTTGTGTTTGTATTAGGGCTTTCAAAGCTAATGGAATTCCCTTTAGTGGTACTATTTTTTTGACACAGGATTAACCTGCACAAGTCATGTTTGACCTTCGGTCCACACCATAGTTTGACGAAACGCAGCTGTTTGACAGTTGACGTGGATCCACGGGAACGGACTCACACAATGTATTAATAACACAACAAAACTGAGTTACCAATGTGTGGGATTCGATCTCGTAGAATGATACTGTAAAGAGCAAACTGACTACTTTGTGTTACACTGTCACTTGAGTTTGTCTTACAGGATACCATATTATTATGTAAACTAAGTGTGACCCGAGATGACTGAAAAACCAGCAATGCTATCAGTGTACCAAAGGGTATACCGTAATACATCAGTCTGATATAATATTGTATCAGAATTGAGACAAGAAAAATTTTCTTCGAAAACAAAGATATTTATTGTAAATAATAATTAAAAATACATTGATGATATTAATAGTTTATATTGGACTAACTCTAGAAGAAAGTGCTATTCAGTGAAAATTGGTTATGCAATTCAACAATTATCATAAACATGCACTGATTTGGAGAGTTAGGCAAATTTGATTCAGATCTTATTGAGTTGAATATAGCCGAAATAAGATAAATATTTTGTAGTTCATTACAACATAATCTGCAGTCTTGGACTCTTCCATGACGAAAGGCTGCATATATGCTGAATAAAGAACGCACAATCATGAGGGATAAACCCGAGACCTCAGTTTACAGTAGGACTGCATGACCTACATGACCTTTTTTCATGAAATATTCACCAACTCGCACAAACATTTTTAGACCTGTCACAATAAATTTTACTTTACAAATTTTGCCGAACAATAATTTTTGCTGATAGACAATGTTATTGTCGACATTATTTTGAGACCATTTTCTCAGTAATGTAATGATAATATAAAGCATGATAATGGGACTGCACAAATCAAAAGCAATAAACTTTACTTTAGTTTTTAACGTTTTAAGGAATGTCAAAAGCTCTTAAATAAAATAAATAAACAACATAATAACCTAAACAGACAAAAGACAAAAAAAAAGGAAATAAAATGGACTCTCAGTCTTTTTTGCCAGAATGAAATAATATTTGAAGTTGAATAACAACAAAAGTATCAATCACAATAGTAGTAGAGTTTTGAATCGTCGACTGGACTGGGGAGTAGAGTTGCGAACGTTTCGCTTCTATTTGCTCGAGCAGGAGTCGGGAACCTTTTGGGCTAAGACAGCCATAAATGACACATAGTTTCAAATGTATTCTCTTGACAGCCATATACTATTTCTAAAATAGTAAATGATGGATGGATTAAAGTGTTGAGAAAGTTTTATTTTTTGAATGCTATTTTTAACACTGTGGTTCCTGTTATGTTTTACTTTAAAATGTCAGCAAAAAGACTGCAGTGAAGGGACTAAAGCAAACGACAGCAAATCAGCCGAGTCTGCCAAGCATCTGTTGGCTCTACGATGCCGAAGCAAGGCCCGCACTGCAGCTCCGCAACCGCCACGAGCGACCTCCGTATCGCTTTTGGATCAGAGCCAACGCTAAGAGCAGAGGTACTCTGGGTTCTCCACGTCGTAACTAGACACCAATCCTATAGTGCGAATGAGGAAATCGGTGAACTGTTTCAGACAATGTTTCCGGATTCTGGCATCGCTAAATTGTTTAGGTGCGGGAAGGACAAAACGTCCTACATTGCACGTTTTGGAGTAGCAAATTTTATCAAGAGAGACCTTATTTCAAAAGTGACCGGACCGTTTGTGCTGATGTTTTACAAAAGTCTTAACCTCCAAAGTGAAGCAACTGGACTTGCATGTACGTTTTTGAGAAAACAGACCAGTGCAGTCAAGATACTTAGAATCCCAGTTCACGGGGCATGCTACAGCCCAGGACCTAATGAAGCACGTTAAAGTAAGTAAATGTTTTATTTTGCCTTTTTATAGTTTTTATTCTTTTAGAATAATTAGGGTTACCTTTTCGGTTTTGTGAAGTGGATTGTTATTTATTTTGCATATTGTTTATACTACTTTGTTAAAACTATTTAATAAATAGGAAAACCTGTCAGGGGTCGGGTATTTGGATAGTATTAGAACAATAGTGTTTAATAGTGTATAATATAAACTTATATGGTTCAATTGGCATAGTAAAAAGGTATGGACATTAAACACAATTAGTAGAAAGGGGCAGGGTGGCTGCATTCACATTATAATGCCTGCTTACTCATTTTTATGTTAATTTTAAACTATAACAGAAGTAAAAAATTTATATATATATATGTCTAAGTGACTAGGAATTAAATTGACACATTTTTCTTTATTTTTCCCCAGGAGAGAGGGCTCTGGAAGTTTGGCCATCCCTTACAATGTATATAGATGCAGTGAGAAGAAAACAACTACCAAACCCTGGGACAGCATCTTGTGACACAGTGGAGGATGTCATGAAAGACACACTGACAGAGGCCAAGTTACACTTCTCTTTGATTGTTGCCAGGCTTTTCTGTCCCTTTTTGAAGAAGTATCAAACAGATGAGCCAGTGATGCCCTTCCTTAGCAATGACTTGGCTGAGCCAATCAAGGTAGTGATTTATATGGATAGCTCTGTACATTATCAGCACAGAAATATTGCTGCTTCTGATTAGGCCCAATATACACATACACTTTGTTAATTGAGAATAAGTAATTTACTAAACTTTTATTAATTACAAATATGATATGAAATATTTGGCTTTGTTTTTAGAAATTGGGGCACAAAATTCTTAAGTATACTTTTTTTTGCAGTCTCCTGAGACGCTTTGTTAGGAGAGATATCCTACAAGACGTCACCACAATGCAGCTAACCAAACTGGATGTGGCCGACAAGAACAACTGGCTCCAACCAAAGGATATTGACATTGGCTTGGGTGCTGAGTCAGTCCTCAAGGGAGTGTAGTAATTTAAAAAGATACTTTATATACTGTTTTCTGCAGCACATATCATTTAATTGTACAAATTATGACCATTTAATTCCTCTTTCTAGAGCAGAACAATTGTTGAGCTCAGAGTCCTTGAGTTTAGAAGAGACTGCACACAGGGACTTTCATACAACGTCAGGAAAATACAGGAGAAGAGCCCTCTCAAATATGCTACAGTTAGGCAAATGGGGTGTCTGAACCCCTCTGTCGTGTTCAGAGACCCAGATAAGTGCAAGAGACAGATGAAATGTCTTGTTCAGATATTTCTGCAAGACGAGCAACTGAAAGGAGGTGTTTCTGCTGGTAGGAATAGTTCAGAATAGGTTTTTCACAAAAGTAAGAGGTCAGCACAGAGACTTTTTTTTTTTTAATATTCTAATCTATAACACAATCTGTTATGGCCAAACCTTTTTTTATGGTTTCATTTCACACATCTAATAGAATTGCTTTTGCAAGTTTCCTCTTTTTCAGTACTTATTATTTGTTGTGAGCATTTTTCCTTTTATATATTTTTCTAGTCAGGATAATTGTTACTTTTGTCATGTTCATGGTGCACCTGTTCTGTGTGCTGTAGAGCTGGCTTGGTGTTGAAATAACCTTTGATGTCATTCACTGTTAACAAAAAACATGTTCTGCTCATTAGAACCATGATAGATTGTTACTATATTTTAATGATGTATTGTAATGATTTACCAAAAACACATTTTTATCTTTCACTTGTTTTTGTCTTAGGGGATGTCATTCTCCAACAATTTGATGCCTTCCTGTCTGTCGAATGCAGAAGCGAGGAGTTTGTCTCTTTCCCACCAATGCAAAAGAGGCTTGATGTCTTCCTAAGCAGTTTCCTCAATAACTACCCAGAACTTTTAGCTTTTTGCCAGAAGCTTCTGATTTTGTCTCATGGACAGGCCACTGTTGAAAGAGGCTTTTCTGTTAATAAAGAAACAGAAACCGCAGAAACTAGAAACTGCAACACGCAAAAGGACACTTTAGTAGCACAGAGACTAGCACAGAGACTAGTATGTGAGTAAGTCACCCGACATGGGGGTGTTACCAAAGATCCCCTGACAAAAGAACTCTTGAGTTCAGTGGCATCAGCCAGAACCAGATACTGTCTCTACCTTGAGACAGAGAGAAAAAAGAAAGAATCTCTGGCTGCTTTTTTTTTGTTTTTGTTTTTGATGCTGTGGTATAAGTCTTTAATTTAAATCATATTGGTCTCTAAATGTCTCTAAATGTGACATTATGAAACCTGCAGAAACCCTGTGTAATATTATGATTTTACTCTAAAGATATTTTAACTTTATTCCGAAAAACATTTTTCCCCCAACCTAATATTCTAAAAATTCCAACTTGATATTGTTTTGTTTGTTTCTTAATATTGCGACATTTAAAAAATTAAAATGAACTCTGTTACTAAAATGACATACAATATATACACTACATATATACACACACATTTATATATATATATTTATATATTGTATATATTGTGCTTTCTAACAATATGTATCTTGTTAGAAAGCACAGAAAAAATAAAGACATGAATGTTCAAGTTTAACACGGGGATTTTGGATGATGGGCAAACTTCTAAAAAAGTGCAGTTTTCCTTTCAGATAAATTTTACCTTCATTTAAGACGTGATTCTTGACGTGACTTAAAACAGGAAAATGGTGTATTAACAACACAGTGTATTGCAACACAGCAAAACACGAAAGGCAACCAAATGCACACCGAGGCAAAAATGGTGCCTTTTTCTTTTTTACATCGTAAAAGCTCACAAATCGGGGTTGTGCTTCTACTGTACTTTCTATGGGAAACATTGTAATATTCTAAAGTACTATCGACACTATTCACATTATCCATTAGTTTGTATGGGCAAAAAGCTTCCCCAAAAAATGCAAAGTCGCAACATTGTTAGCTCAAAAACCTCCGATTGCACTGTAATGTACAATCTTTGTAATATCTCCAGTAGAAACACTTCACTGCAGGTTCACTTCACTGCAGCAACTTGTTAATTTCCTCCATTGCGTGGTCAGGATTACAGCGAGTAAATTGCATTTGATGATTAAGAGCGAGCGTTTAATGGCGGCAAGTGAGACGTATCTGCATCAATAATTAAAACGCCAAAGACAAAAGAACTGAGCAGTAAGATGGAGCGATCAAGAAGCTGCTTGATATATAAATAGACTGTTGTGTTGTTTCTGCTGAAAGGAAAATCTAATCTGAGTCGCCGCACTGAAGTGCTTTTTAATCGCCATCCCCTTGGTGAAGAGGCGCCACGTGCTTCCTCCGGCATCCTCCTCCAGCATCATTGCTGCAACTGTACTTAAATGTAGCCTGACACACAAAAACACAAACAAACCACGGTAATAGAAATTAACTTGACACGCCATCAGCAATTAAGGCTCGTTTCAATAATAATCCTTGCACGTTTTTCTATTACCGCAATCGAGCCTACACAAAGGTACTTGTTTCTCCTCTTTCGTGTCTGGACAAATGACTTTAACCGTATGGTACATTACTGTACTTGAACTACATACCCCTTTACTGTGTAGCACTTTAACGGGTTAACATTACAGCACTTTAAGTGCATAGTAGTTGACCAGAAATCCTAACTTGCTCATTTCTGGGGCTTAAAAAATTATACAGGATCCCAGTGTGTCATTGAGTTTTAACTGGGGATGTCCGATAATATTGCCACAGCAATATCGGCATAAAAATGTAATCAACATCGGTACCATATTTTTTTCCTTTTTTTTTCCTATATAGTGGGGGTGTTTCTGTGAAAACTTACGACATCAGCAAATGTCTTTCAACGCCGATCAGCTGTGGCTGGCACTATTGCAGCCCACAACATTTGGTGCGGTGTGGTATCTTGACCCAACATCTTTGGCAGCGTCCTCTTCCCACCTTGCCCTACCACAACACAGCTTCCACACGGCAGCCATGGTTGTTATTACCAGCCCACAAATGCCACGGATACTATTGTATCAAAACAATTGATGGACTATGCTGAGTTTTGTAGGCTCACGCTCCGATCATCATCCAAACGGCAGCCATGCGGATAACACTTGTGTGTATGTGTGTGACCGTCAGAAGGTTAAGCGAATAAGCCTACAAATAACTGAATTGATCAGACAGCAGTGGAAGTCACAGAGGATGGGTTCTTTTTTTATATATCATATAGCCAGCAACGGGGGCGCAGCCAGGAATTCTTGGTCCCGTTGTAATTTTCTAAGCAATTTTCATATTAAAATAAGTATGGCTTGCTCTGGTTCACTTTATGAACAAAAACATACAAGAAAACATAACAATTCGGTATTGGTATTTCATAGCAGCAGGACACTGTTTACTGAAATCTCAATTTTAACATTCATTCATTCATTTTCTGTACCGCTTATCCTCATTAGGGTCACAGGGATGCTGGAGCCTATCCCAGCTGGCTTTGGGCGAGAGGCGGGGTACACCCTGGACTGGTCGCCAGTCAATCGCAGGGCACATATAGACAAACAACATTCACACTCACATTTACACTCTAATGGACAATTTAGAGTCGCCAATTAACCTAACATGCATGTTTTTGGAATGTGGGAAGAAACCGGAGTACCCGGAGAAAACCCACACACGCACGGGGAGAACATGCAAACTCCACACAGAGATGCCCAACGGAGATTCGAACCCAGGTCTTCCAGATCTCCTGACTGTGTGGCCAATGTGCTAACCACTCAGCCACCGTGCGGCCAATTTTAACATTTACTTGAAAAATTATTTACACATTATCAATACTATTTTTAATAAATTCTTAATTTGCACTTTGTATGAGTCAAAGTTTTGAAAAAAAACCCTCAAAAGTGTGATTAACAAGTGATCTTCCATTTGTCAATCACGGACGAATAATATTGTACACTTGAACAGGGTGAAGGAGGAAATTGAGCGAGATCCATGGGAATATTTTTACAGGGATAGATAACTTGGGATAAATGTATGAAATCATCACTGGAAGGCAGACATTATTTTGAAATTTAACATGGACATCACAACACAAGTTTAGGGAAAAAAACACATTTGAAAGTTTTGTAAATATATTTTTTTTATTCGTTTTCAATAAACCATCATGTAAATGAAATAAATACCCCCCCCCCAATTGTATAACATTGTTCTTCACTGTTAGTCAGCACAAGAGTAACACACTTTACCTTCACAGTAAAACAATAGTTCTCCAAAGTGTAATGATTAGAAAAAATATGTAATGTAACACATATCATGGACACTTATGTTGTATTTCTGTTTCTGAATCCGTGGCACTTTTATCATTGTCTGGAATTTAAACATTTATTATACACCATGACCTTCTCCATCCTCTATAATGTTTTCAGTGTAAGTGCGACATCATCATTCTTGTTAATCGGACAACTAATTACACACAAATGTCATATGGGAGGCACTTGCAGTATTCGCTTCATCCTGAGGGGGTGGGGGCGTGCTTGATCTGGAAGGTGCTTGTCACTGCTTTTCTTCCATAGTGAGGAAAACCCAGCATTTAAGAGTTTAAGAACCAGCACCAGCTGGAAAGCAAATGCATAAAGGATATTTTTATGCTTTGCTAAATGAATTTGACTGCCAAGATGGAGTATTATATACCCAAGCTCACCAGGAGGGGATCGAACTTTTACAACAAAGTATCAACAGTTTTTCTGGAGGACAGGGCACACGTACTTCATATGCAAATAAAAGTAGAACACAGTTGTTTTTCAGTTAATAAAAAAATAAATGTGCATGTCCTTTTGAACATTAACTACATATCACTATAATGATACAGTATAGTACAGAACATTAACTTTAACGAACTTAACTTGAACTTTATGGCACTTTACATCATGACTTTATAGTAGGAATGTTTGATATTGACTTTTTTGCAGATGTCCGATATGCAGATATTGTCCAGTTCTCAATTTCTGGTTCCAATATCTGTGCAAAATAACATCTCTTCTGTTGTGGAATTGACACATCTGTTGTGAACTAATGGACTCAGCATTAACAATTAGCTTCTCACTGTGGCTGTAAACATTGTGCAAACAGTATATGTGCATTTTCCTGCGCATACTACGGCGTCTGCCTGCCGCTTTTTCACTCCCGCTACCCCATAGACGTGTCATGAATGAATTGTGCACCGGAATATAGTCTTTTCTACAAAGCCGACAAATTATGCTCTCTTCAAAGTCTGTACATTCCTAAACCTTGCTTGGGAACATGCCGACAAATTTACTGAGGTCTGCCATCTCCTGGTGTTAAGTATGAACTACATGAGAGGCTACACAAAGCAGCAAATTCAGCTGAGCGATAAATCGTTTTTCCTTAAAGGGAAAAAATGATACAGATATGGACTGATACTATTACATTTTTATGCCAATATCTACTTTACTACGACCTACTTTGTAGTATTTTGGCTGAGTAATACTCACGACTTTCAGCCGTTTAATTAAGTCGTGTTTCAATAATATCCACATTTATTTCCCCATTAGCACAATCAAGCCAACAAAAAGTTTTTTGCTCATTTGTATCTGGAGAAGTTTTTAAATTTAACTAAAAATGTGGAGTCATTTCCTTCACTTTAACGGCGTACTTTTTTACAACCAACAGTGTACTACTGTGCTACACGAAGTCAAATGAGGACATGTTTGTCATGCCCGTTTCTACTAAATAGAAAACAAACCACACAAATTTGCAATCCTATAACATTTGATTTGTGAATCTGTAAGCCTGTGAACCTACAATATAACATTACTGGAAACATCTCCTCTACAGTATTTGAATGTTTTATGATGGTACAAGTTGAAAAGGAATTGATAATCTGAACAAATGGAAAGGTGGGACAGCCTCGGGGTTTGCTAATGAAGACTTGAGGTGAACCATGCGCCAGGAATGGTTTCCATCAGGGACAAAATAGTTCTTCTTTTACGCAGATGCATAGCAGCATGCATAATAAATCCTCCCCCTACTTTTTATTTTTATTTTCTATTGCTCTGCTGTGACCCGATTGCAAACAAACACAGATCCCCTGCTTTCCCAACATGTTGTATTCCACAATGTTTGCCATGGCCAGGAGGCAGCAAAAACATCATGACGCTAAACGAATTCCTGTCTATTTGTGGGAAAAGACTTACTGTACGATGTCTCATGAATAGAACATTAGCTCCCCGCCAGGTGAGCCACGATAACGATGGGAAAGGAGACGACTGCACGGACACGGCGACGCGCAATAATTGCACACTTAAAGGGTGCCAGCTCATGTAGTGAGCACAGGGCCAGGCACTGGCAAAAGATACAGTCAGAACAAACACATGGAAACATCAATGTGCATTAAAAAGTGGGTTCACAAACTGTGGCTCCTAATCCATTGTATTGCTAAACAACACATTCCAAAACACTGGTCAAAGACTCTTTATATGACTCTGTGATAAGAGCTGTTTTTAAGGAGCAGCTGGAAAAATGCCAGTCAAAGATCCTCTTTTGACTGGAGTGCCCTGCTATTTTTAGCGACCTACTGTAGTCTCTAGCAAGTCCAATTACCTCTCTACGACAGAAGCAGTTTTTAAGGACCTACGTCTACTCAGAAATGGGATCCCAAACAACCAGGCCACGGACCAGTACCAGTCCATGGCTTGGGTCAAGGTGTCTAGGGGCTCTTAACAGCTCCAGGCAGAGGTCAGAATTTAGTGTACAGATGACTTTGATTTCTTTGAGTCCGTTGTGTAAAAACAGCCCACATAGGTGCAAAACGCTTTACAAAAATAGAAAATAAAGCCAAAAACTGGCCAAAAAACCTGCATTAGATCACAAGATGAGCCACTGAACATGTTAGCTGCATTGTAGACTCCTTACCTGCCTGAGAAGGTTCTCCTTATGAAGAGCAAGCCTCTCCAGGTGGACTACAATATTTTACTTATTCAATCACAAACATATAAGCAATCCATCATACACACAAACATAATCTCATTACATCCACCACATAAATCTAAACCAAATCCAAACAATAAGTCTTTTTTCCGAGGGTCCTAATTTCAGAACGCAATGCGTCGGTCACAGGACCAACACGAGCACGCAAACGGGACGCATTTAACCAACCCGGAAGTAATAGTCGGATTCCCCACCCCCTCCAACCGGAGGGAAGACAACACAGGAAGTAATGTACCTACCCAAATACATCGTGAATAAGTAGTGGGGTTGTACATCTCTTTGTGATGCACAAATCAATAAAAACGGGTTGTGATACGATTCAAAACCTATAAGATTTAATAACAAAGCAAAGTTATGATTCTACATTTACATTTGTTGATGCAGACAGTAATCTTACATTATATAAAAAAGATGCCATTCTTAAAGTTTTTAAAAAAATTAAAGTCAAAGGTCCTCCACATGACGGGACTACAACTCCCATGCCCACCCGGGTAGCACGGATGTGCTTTGTTTTATTAATTTGATCTCAATTTTATTCCCAAAGTCTTGCTCAGCAGGGTGTTCTTGTTTGCATTATTGATGATGTTTAATAACACATCTCAAACCATGCCCTCAAACCATGCCCTCCAAAAGTGTGCAGTCATTTTAGGTAGGGCGTGACAGGCGCACCTGCTCATTTAGAAATGTGGTTATGTGTTGGCATGGGGGAATGCTTTATTAAAAACAGCCACAAAAATTCTTATTGTTGCTTTCATGGAGGGCACTAGTGAGCTGTGATCGTCGCGTAGCATTGTTCTGTGTGTGCAGTTGTGCTGTTTTACAACAAGTTCTGCAGAAATTGTGGGTACCTTGTTGTTTTAGACCAGCTGTGTGATGACTTTGTGTTGATACATTAACTTCATGTGCATCCATCCATTTTCTACAGGCCTGATTATGGTCACGGGTATGATTGAGTCTATTTAATTTGTGTTGATTTTTTTTAGATTTAGTTTACTCTTCATAAACAGCCCATAGCAGGGAGGTGACAAAGACTCTTTCCTGCTCCCACCGCCCTCCCTGAGGTTTTGTCTAAAAGTGCTGAAATGTATTGTATTGATTGTCACAAACAATCATGGCGAAGTAAACCTCTCAAGGTCTTAGGCAAAAAGGGGATTAAGAAAATGATCATGGCCGTCTCTACTGACTGTTTATTCTTGGCAACAAAAAATAGATGACAAACAATGTAAACGGTATTGATCAGGAACAGACTACCTGATTGTTTTTGTTGCATTTCCATGTGTCGCCTCAATGCCAAAAGCAACTAAGTGGATGTGAAGCTCAATTAAAAAGTGTCTGTAAGCTTTTGTTTCCAATGTTCCCAATCGTCATCAGTGGAAGCCGAAATTATCTTTAGCATCCTTGGAATGCTGCCTTTTTGATAGCTTATTTTGGGTTGAAATACAAAAATGAGTAGTATAGTACTTTGAATTTCATACAGTAAAAGTAGCTCCCAGGTGAAGACCCCTGTTCATTACATTACATTACATTATATGACAGGGGTGCTCTGCTATTTTTAAGAACCGACTGCAAAAACGCTAGTCAAAGATCCTTTATTTGTGCTCGGAACCTACTGCTAAAATGCTCACCAAAATTATTTGTTTTAGTCTTCATCTGAAAACGTTACTACTGCACTTTGCTATTAAAGATGAAAAAATAGAGATACCTGCTTTTCGTTGGAAAGTTCATTAAAAATAAGTTGTAATATAGCTAATTGCACTAGCATTAGTAAAACGTAGGGCTGCAACTAACAATCATTTTCTTACTTGATTCATTACAAGTTACATTTAACATTTTTAAATGAAAAAATGATAAATCCCATACTAAAATAGCTGATTAATTGGAAAATTGATTTTAAATCTGTGCATCGAATATTTGTTGCAGCCCTCGTAACAACCAGACACAAAGTCGTATTTCATTTTTTCACCTCTTTTGAAAAATTTCACATACAAAACATATATATATATATATATANATATATAGCAGTTTTTTGTAAACACTTCTCCTGCCTTTTTTCTAATTTACCAACTTTATTCCCAATAAAATGCGTGTTAAAAGCTAACAGTAACTATATTAGTGTGTATCCTGGGCAGCAGATGGCGGTCCACAGGCCTGCCATGTTGAATTAGAGATGATGCTGTTGTTTTACATGCTGGCTGCCGTAGTGGCAACCCATAAAACTCCTAATTAAGCCTACAAATTAATAAGCGGCATTCCTCCATCGCTGTAACGTCCAGGTAAGTCCTCCATTAGCGGCGCCTTTCTCCATTTATGCAAGAAATCCTTATTATGGCTCGCAAATTAAGAGCAATTAAATGGTGATTGAAGATGCTGCAAGCATCCGCAGGGTTTTGTTTACGCTCCTCCGAGTCAAATCTGGCCAAACTCCGTCCACTTAATCCCTTCGATGTTTTATTAAAAACAAATTATGTCCAACTACAATGGCGCTAATCCGCCGCATCAAGTATTGGTAACCGCCTGAAGGGGAAGTGCGCTCGCCTTTTAATTAAGAGGCCAAAAACCAAGGAGTATGTGAGGACGGGAAAGTGTGTTTACTTGGCAAAGAGAAGAAAGAAAAAAAAGATTGTGTGGTTTATTTATTTTTTTTTAATTGGGTAGTGGATCACGGAGATCTTTTTATGAGTTAAATGTAAATGCTGTAAAAATAAATCACACTCCAGTGAAAAGCATGACAAACTAAAAATAACCAACAAAGATGAAAAATGTGATTTGCTTTTTGGATAGTGACGATGACTAAATACTGGTGAATACAATTCCGTTAAAACCGCCAAAGAAACAAAATAAAAAAAAAAAAAAAAAGAAAAAAAAAATAAAAAAAAAATAAAAAAAAAAAAAATAAAAAATAATAAAATAATAATAATAATATTTTTAAAAAAAAAAAAAAAAAAAAAAAAAAAAAAAAAAGAAAAAAAAAAAAAAAAAAAAATAAACAAAAAAAAAAAAAAAAAAAAACAGAAAAAAAAAAAGAAAAAAGGAACATAAAAAAAAAAAAAAAAAATAAAAAAAATATATAATTACTAACTATAAATAACAAACAAACAAAACAAGCCGTTTTACATTTTTATGATGTTTGAAATTTTATTTCAAACAAGTTGTAGCCAATATGATTCACAATAATTCATAGACTATACATGTATGTACAGTATATACCACAGGGGTGCTCACGCTTTCTCAGCCTGCGAGCTGCTTTTAAAATGAGACGAGACCTTTCCAACACGATGATGATGTTTTTCATTTGGATTTTAAGGAGCAGTCAATGGCACCATAGGCCAAGCTTGCCAAGTTTAAGATTAGTTTATGTCTTCTAAAATAGGGTAGTCAAACATTCGGCATGTCTCACATGACTTATTCGATGACAGGTCAAATGCCACATAATTAGAGCAACACTCTGTGGGGATCTGCATGCATATTTACATTGTATGTTCATACATTGGGAGCAAAACAACCTTTGCACATATATCTAATTATTGATTAAAACCACTAATCATAGAATGAACTTATGATCTAAGCATGCACACCTAGACATGAAGTCGGGCCGATGTGGGAGGATGCAGTGGCCGGGTGCTCATCTGTTTTTCTAAGCAATAATGTGACTGTTAGTGATGTATCAGTCGCGAACAAAACGGCTCTTGGAGCCGGGTCCTAATTGGGAACGGTGTTTTATTTTCGTCTCTCTCGCTCAACTCTGTGTTTCTCTCGCACGCTCTAACTCTCGCTGTCTCACTTGCTCGCCATCTCTGTCTCTCTCACTTTTTTTGTATTTAATCCACACGTGATTGGTCAAAATGTATTTGCATGCGCCAAGCAGCAACTGAAAACACGCGAGAGAAAAAGAGCCTGAAAAAGAGACAACATCGACAGCTAAAATGAGTGAGACCAAGAAAATAAGTAAAATTTGCAGTGCAATGGGAAGAGAAAGGGCAGTTGAGTTGTGTTGGTTCACTTTCAATTTGTTTAAAAAGAAAAAGGTGAAAAATTAAAATAGTTAAAAAGTTGAATTGTAAATCCTACGTTTTTGTATTTTATATTATATTTTATATTATATTTTATATATAAAATATTTTAAAAAAACAACCGTTTTCTCATTACTTATTAGTAACTAATTTTGTCCATAGTTAAATAATTAATTCATCAATTTTAACAAAAAACAATCTGAAGAGCCGTCTGGAGCCGAAAGAGCTGGCGCTTTGTAGTGACCCAAACCGAAAGAGCCGGTTCTTTAAAAAGAACCAGAATTTCCATCACTAGTGACTGCAGATTTGAATTCTGCACCCAATGAGCAAATATTTGGTTAACCGAGCACTAATAATTTGGGAGACATCAAGGACTATATTTAAAGATAAATGGGCTTTAATTACTCCTTTAATAGTTGGAGTTCGGAAAAAAATATTTTTGATTCGATTTTATGTGAATAATAGCAAAATCTGATGCAATGTGGTAGGCAGAAATTCCCACCATTGGAGGAAATGACATAGAATGACTTGGTGATACGTTTAAAATTAAGATTTGCTACATAGAATTTGTTTATTACATCCAGTAAGCATTTGCTATCAAACATCACCGATGAATGAAAATGAAAATAATTATGCAATTTAGCCTAAAACAAGGCAACATATTAAAAAGCTTTTCAGCATTGGGGGCTTTTTCAATTAATCATGAAAAAGTAATTTCATAAACAAAATGTAGAAAAACGTTGCTATAGTGGAGTTTATGATGCAAAGCAAACCTATTAAACAATTCATTTTTTTCTACACAACTAGTCGCAACAAGTGAACTGATAACTTTTGTTATAAAGATAGGCATTTTACAGCTATCGGCTACATGGCAAACAAGTTACCAGTAGGTGCGGTAGATTCTCAGGAAACAAACAAGACACAGCATTCATGCTATGCACACTCTTAAGGCTGTGCAATTGTGCAATTAGTTGAAAGGGGTGTGTTCAAAAAATGGCATTCAATCAGTGATCAATTTTGTGAAAAAACAAGTGTGAATCAGGTGGCCCCTAATTGGGAATAAAACCAGCACTTGTTAAACATGCATTTCTCTTTGAAAGACTGTGGAAAATGGGTCGTTCAAGACATTGTTCAGAAGAAGAGTGTTCTGATTAAAAAGTTAATTGGAGAGGGGAAAACTTATGAAGAGGTGCAAAAAATGTTTGACCTTTCAGCTAAAATGATCTCCAAAGTCTTAAAATGGAGAGCAAAACCAGATACACGTGGCAGAACAAAAGACAACTATCAAAATGGATGGAAGAATAACCAGAATGGCAAAGACTCAGCCAATGATCAGCTCCAGGATAATCAAAGACAGTCTGGAATTACCTGTAAGTACTGTGACAGTTACAAGACGTCCGTGTGAAGCTAATTTATTTAGAAGTCCCTCTGTTAAAAAAAGGCATGTGCAGAAGAGGTTACAATTTGCCAAAGAACACATCAACTGGCCCAAAGAGAAATGGAGGAACATTTTGTAGACTGATGAGAGTAAAATTGTTTTTTGGGTCAAAGGGCCGCAGACAGTTTGAGAGATGAACCCCAAACTCTGAATTCAAGCCACAGTACACAGTGAAGACAGTGAAGCATGGTGGTGCAAGCCTCATGATATGGGGACGTTTCTCCTACTATGGTGTTGGGCCTATTTATGGCATACCAGGGATCATGGATCAGTTTGCTTGTATCAGAATATTTGAAGAGGTCTTGTTGCCTTATGCTGAAAAGGACATGCCCTTGAAATTGGTGCTTCAACAAGACAATGACCCCAAACACACTTGTAAACCAGCAAAATCTTGGTTCCAACCAACAATACTAAATGTATGGAGTGTCCAGCCCATTACCTGGACCTTAATCCAATAGAGAACTTGCGGAGTGACATCACAAATGCTGTTTATGAAGCAAAACCAAAAAAAGTTGATGAATTGTGGAATGTTGTTAAAAAATCTTGGAGTGGAATAACAGCTGCAAGATGCCACACATTGTTTGACTCCATGCCACACAGATGTGAAGCAGTTATGGTTTGGTTTGGTTTAATTGGTTTCAAACATGCATAAATTGTACAATACATTATTCATGTTTCATTCCTCAGTTCTACATGTCCAAAAAGGAGAGGAAGAAGCAAAGCTTATTTAATCCTACCCCCTTCTCACATGAATTGTTAATACATACATGCCTACATACTCATGCACACATACTGTATATATACATGCGTACACATATACATTCATATGTATACATAAATACATACACATACTGTATAATTATTACATACATATACATACATGCCTATATCCTATTTTTCGTTTTTCCCCCTCCTCTTTTCGTGACTTTTCCCCTGTTGATTTCCAGATCAACATCTTGCTGTCTTGGTGTTGTACTGTGAGTGTCATTAAATGTAAGTACATGACTTCCTGATTTTAAAACTTTGTTGAGCGGGCCCTTTCAACGTTGACGTTCGTATTATTGAATGTAATCCCTCTTACTGTTTTTGTGGTTATATGCTCTTTTATCCTTATTGTCACGATTGTATGATGTTTAGTATGTATCCAGATCGTTGATATCTTTTGCAACCAGAACTCCTGCTTCTCCTGGACCTCAATGTAACTTGATGTATATTTTTCCGTTGGTGCTCCAAGTACTTTGTATCTTTCCCTGCTTCCTCAAGTCTCGTGCTTTCTTAGCAATGTCAGCATTGTGTTTTGTCAGATGCTCATTTAAGTAGACGTTTATGCGTTTTAGCTTTCTTGAAAGCAGCATGCAAGGCAGCATTTTCTTCCAATAGTGGTTTTATATTATCCTGCAAAGCCTTCATATCAGTGCGTAGTGCTTTTTTATCTGCCATAGGGTTTTTAACCTCTTCAAGAGCAGCACACAACGAAACGTTTTCATCTTGCAACTTCTCGATTTCTTCTTTTAGAGCTTTAGTTTCTTTGCTCAGTGCTCTATTTTCCTCCATAAGGTTTATAACATCACCATGGACCCCGAGGATCATTTCGATGAGACTGTCATTCTGCGATTGTACATGTTGAATCGGTGACTGCAAATGCTTGAGGTCTGGTTGTGCTGCAGTACACTCCTGTGTCTCCTGCCTGTCCATCTCCAGCTCCCTTGGGAACTTCCTAAAGTCTAGCAATTGGGTTTCATAGAAATTGTGTTGTTTTTTCTGATTTTCTCAACTCATGGATGTGGTCGTCCTTCCTATCCACATTTGGCAACAAGACTGATGTTACTTCTGATTTTGGTCCATGTATCTAAGGCCAGTATGTTTTAAAATTGTAATAAATGCTTTTTTTTCTTTTTTTTTTGTTTGGCATTGTTGCTAGGCAACTGCTTTAAACTTCAGTAATTAGCCGGTTAGCTTGGCTTCTTAGCAGCTATGAGCACATGTAACTCGTTTATTTAAAGGAATCTGTATCTCTCGCCAATCCATGTGAAGGTTGAGGGAGTCGACAACGAGTTGAGATCTTGTGTTCATGAAATGTACTCAGAAAAGCACCAAAATAGTTGTAGTTTATAGTATCCTCAGTAGAGCTCTTGCCTTGTACATCCTCTCCAGTCAACAAAGGGAAAAAAAACTGTGGTCATACAATTAAATATTAGTTTAGTGATTCACAGGACCCCAAAAGTCCTGGAATGAAAAAAGCTTGTACAAAATAGTTTTCAGTTTGTAAACGGTAGACACTGCTATTTTTTAAACACACCCCTTTCAACTAATTTCTGTCCACCTATCTATCCCAATTGCACAGCCTTATAAGCATGCGTATCGTGAATACTGGGTCTTTTTTTGTCTGGGAATCTACTGCCCCTACTGGTACCTTTTTTGCCATGTAGCAATAAAAATATACCAACAGCACTGATAAAACTGGTTATTCACATTGGACTGCTATTAATATTATTTATTTATTTAATACACTACTGTACGAAACAACGTGTTGTATAAGGGGTGTTATTTCATGTCTCTAATAATGGTTTGTTTTGATATTCTTCTGCAAAACACATTTGAAATATTGATACTTGCTTTTAATTAGACAGTTACTATGAATTAAAAAAACATAAATTACTTAATATAAAATAAATGATATATTAGTATTTTAGTATATATATATAATATGACACAAATGCTTTCTGGTAGACGATACCCAATTTTCACTATACCATGGTTCTAGATAAATGAGTTGAAAGTCTGTTAAATGAATCAATACTACTCCTAAATAATGACTCTTTTTACTGTTCAACAAAATAGAATTCTTAATGTTTTATTTAAAAACGATTATTTTAAAAATGTAGTTTAAAAATGCATTGATACTAATGATGAAGATTGATAGGAAGATTGATAGGTACTCAACCAAGCAATCCCACTTCTGACACCAACTTGGAATAGTCTCACATTAATCGCATAAACACTCACAACTCAGAATAGAAGGGGAAAAAAAGACAGACCCAACAGATTCTTCGATTTTGAGTCAATGTTGCACCCCAAAGCCATTGAGACATTTTAGTAGTACCCTGGAGCAGTCCTGTTTACATCCCATAATTGACATACTCAGCTATAATCCCTTATGGGAACTCTACTGTGTTCCCAGACTTGAGTGAGGGAGATCTGCTGCTTTTCTTTTCAAAGAAGTCATGGCCACTCTTTGATCAAAGAGGCTTTCTGCTGAATGGATCGTGTACAAAATCCCCACTTCCTCGAGCCACGCCAAGTTCATCTGTTGTTTTCACAGTTAAAAAAGCAGAAGTTAAAAAAGCAGATTAAAACTTATACATGGTTATCTTAATAAAAATATAACGTTGTAATAAATTAAACTGCTTCATGAAACATATCCAGCCAGCATTGGTTTCTTCATTTTTCCAGTCTTCGCCTTCACATAAATGTCTTTGGCGTCAGAATGGGGACACAGTTCCTTTATCAGCCTACAAGCAGAGTTCTTGCAGCTCGCTCGTAAAAATATTGTTCATTTTCCAAACAAGAACAACAAGAAAAGGCTCATAATTACATAATTTACTGCAGTTGGAAAACTTCTGTTGGCATTAATGGGAAATATGCTAATTAGTTGTTCATAGGAGGTTGGTGTTCATGACAGAATTTGTCTTCCATTTTTTCTAAGCTGTGCTGATTCAGATTGGATGCAAAGGGATGGATCATTAAGCCGGGCGCTATTTCATTAAATGTGTTAAGGTAATTAGTTGTTGGGATGGTTTATTTAGCTACAAATAGACAAAAAAATCCGTTTTGCTGTAGCCATGCTAAGGGAGGTAGTGCATTACTCTGTATATTGGCTGGAATATAAATTACATATTATAAGTTTATAAGCATATTTACTGCTAAGGCAAGATTTATTGTTTAAAAACTTAAGGATGCATTTATGCACAACAATAGTGGATCCCACTTCTGACACCACCCATGACTTAGCTGGTGTTCTCCATCCATCCATTTTCTTCCGCTTATCCGAGGTCGGGTCGCGGGGGCAGCAACCTAAGCAAGGAAGCCCAGAGGTCCCTCTCCCCAGCCACTTCATCTAGATCTTCCCAGCGGATGCCGAGGCGTTCCCAGGCCAGCTGAGAGACATAGTCTCTCCAACGTGTCCTGGGTCTTCCCCGAGGCCTCCTACCGGTTGGACGTGCACTGAACACCTCCATAGGGAGGCGTTCGGGAGGCATCCTAACCAGATGCTCGAAGCCACCTCCTCTGACTCTTCTCAATGCGGAGGAGCAGCGGTTCTACTCAGAGTCCCTTCCGGATGACAGTGCTTCTCACCCTATCTCTAAAGGAGGGCCCAGCCACCCTGCGGAGAAAACTCATTTCGGCCGCTTGTACCCGAGATCTTTCTGTCCTTTCGGTCACTACCCAAAGCTCATGACAGTTGGAACGTAGATCGACCGGTAAATAGAGAGCTTTGTCTTTTGGCTCAGCTCTCTCTTCACAACGACAGATCGGTGCAGAGTCCGCATCACTGCAGACGCCGCACCAATCAACCTGTCCATCTTGCGTTCCATCCTTCCATCACTTGTGAACAAGACCACAAGGTACTTAAACTCCTCCACTTAAAGAAGGACCTCATTCCCAGCCCAGAGATGGCACTCCACCCTTTCCTGGGCGAGGACTATGGACTCGGACTTGGAGGTGCTGATTCTCATTCCAGCAGCTTCACACTCAGCTGCAAACCGGTCCAGTGGGAGTTGAAGGTCACTGCTTGATGAAGCCAACAGGACCACATCATCTGCAAAAAGCAAAGATCGAATCCTGCAGCCACCAAACTGGAACCCCTCAACGCCCTGGCTGCGCCTAGAAATTCTGTCCATGAATGTAGTGAACAGAGTCGGTGACAAAGGGCAGCCATGGCGGAGTCCAACCCTCACTGGAAACGGGCAATGCGAACCAAACTCTGACACCGGTCATACAGGGAACGAACCGCCTGGATTAGGTGGTCCGATACCCCATATTCCCGGAGCACTCCCCACAGTATTCCTTGAGGAACACGGTCGAATGCCTTCTCCAAGTCCACAAAACACATGTAGACTGGTTGGGCAAACTCCCGTGCACCCTCGAGGACCCTGCCGAGAGTATTGAGTTGGTCCACAGTTCCACGACCAGGACGAAAACCAAACTGCTCCTCCTGAATCCGAGATTCGACTATCCGGCGGATCCTCCTCTCCAGAACCCCTGAATAGACCTTACAGGGAAGGCTGAGGAGTGTGATCCCACGATAGTTAGAACACACCCTCCGGTCCCCCTTCTTGAAAAGCGGGACCACCACCCCGGTCTGCCAGTCCAGGGGCACCGACCCCGATGTCAACACAACGCTGCAGAGTCATGTCAACCAAGACACGGCCACAGCATCCAGGCCCGTAAGGAACTCCGGGTGGCTCTCATCCACCCCCAGGGCCTTGCCACCAAGGAGCTTTTTGACCACCTCAGTGACCTCAGCCCCAGAGATAGGTGAACCCGACTCAGAGTCCCCAGGCACTGCTTCCATGTTAGAAAGCGTGTCGGTGGGATTAAGGAGGTCTTCAAAGTATTCCCTCCACCGGTCCACAACATCTCGAGTCGAGTTCAGCAGCACACCGTCCTCACCTTACACGGTGTTGACTGTGCACTGCTTTCCTCGCCGGAGACGGCGGATGGTGGTCCAGAATCTCTTTGAAGCCATCCGGAAGTTGTTTTCCATGGCCTCTCCGAACTCTTCCCATGTCCGGGTTTTTCCCTCAGCGACCGCCCGAGCTGCAGACCGCTTGGCCTTCCGGTACCTGTCAACTGCCTCCAGAGTCCCATGGGCCAAGACGGCCTGATTTGACTCTTTCTTCAGCTTGACGGCATCCCTCACCACTGGTGTCCACCAATGGGTTCTAGGATTACCGCCATGACAGGCACCGACCACATAACGGGCACGATCGGCCGCATCGACAATGGAGGCACGAAACATCGCCCACTCGGATTCAATGTCCGCTGCCTCCCTCGGAACATGGTCAAAGCTCTACCTTAGTTGGGAGTTGAAACTCCTTCTGACAGGGGACTCTGCCAGGCATTCCCAGCAGACCCTCACAGTGCGTTTGGGTCTGCCAGGTCTGACCGGCATCCTCCCCCACCATCAAATCCAACTCACTGCCAGGTGGTGATCAGATGACAGTTCCACCCCTCTCCTCACCCGAGTGTCCAAAACATGTGGTTGCAAGTCCGACGACACAACCACAAAGTCAATCATTGAACTGCGGCCCAGGGTGTCCTGGTGCCAAGTGCATATGCGGACACCCTTATGCTTGAACATGGTGTTCGTTATAGACAATCCGTGACGAGCACAGAAGTCCAATAACAAAACACCGCTTGGGCTAAGGTCAGGGAGGCCGTTCCTCCCAATCACACCTCTCCAGGTCTCACTGTCGCTGCCAACATGACCGTTGAAGTCACCCAGCAGAACAAGGGAATCCCCCGAGGGAACACTCTGTAGCACTTCCTGTAAGGAGTCCAAAAAGGGCGGGTATTCTGAACTGCCGTTTGGCGCATAAGCTTAAATAACAGTCAGGACCCGTCCCCCCACCCGAAGGCGTAGGGAAAGTACCCTCTCGTTTACCGGGTTAAACTCCAACGTGCAGGCTTGGAGCCGGGGAGCAACAAGAATTGCCACTGCTGCCCGTCGCCTCTCATTGCCGGCAACACCAGAGTAGTATAAAGTCCAGCCCCTTTCGGGAGGACTGGTTCCAGCGCCCTTGCTGTGCATTGAGGTGAGTCGACTATATCTAGAGGGGGGCCCCGGTGACCCACGTCCAGTTGAAGGAAAACTAAGTCCAATTGTTTTATTCATCATTAGGGGCTTTTGAGCCACTCTTTGTCTGGTCCCTCCCCTAGGACCTGTTTGTCATGGGTGACCCTACCAGGGGCATGACAGCCCCTGACAACTTAGCTCCTAGAATCATTGGGACACGCAAACTCCTCCACCAGGATAAGGTGGTGACTCAGGGAGGAGTGGCTGGTGTTCTAATACTGCTATTTGTTAGTGGGATTTTTTTTAGCAACATATAGACAAACAAATTATTATTTTGCTATAACTTTGCTAAATGAGCTAGTGTATTCCTCTATTTGATAGCTTGACTATGCATTACGACTCTACGAGAAGCATTCTTTCAAAAAAAAAAAAGTTTTTGGACGGTGACTATTTACCTTAAAACTATTTAAGGTAAAACAATGCTTTGAAACATATTCATCACTAAGGCAAGGCATGTTGCTTTAAAAAGTTGAGGTTACAGTATATGAATGCAAATGCGTTACGACCATAAGAATGATAAATCCCACGTCTGACACCATTGTGGACTGGACTGGTGTTCTTATTGGTGAGCTGTCAAATTGACTGAAAGATGCTTATTTTGCTGTAGCCACGCTAAGAGAGCTAGTGCATTTCTCTGTTTAGGGAATGGAATATTTTCATTCATTCATTTTTTATACTGCTTATCCTCATTAGGGTCCCGGGTATGCTGGAGCCTATCCCACGAGAGATGGGGTACACCCTGGACTGGTTGCCAGTCAATCGCAGGGCAGACACACAAACATTCATACGTATGGACAATTTGGAGTCGCCAATTAACATAACATGCAGGTTTTTGGAATGTGGGAGGAAACCGCTGTACCCGGAGAAAACCTTACGCACGCACGGGTAGAACATGCAAACTTCATACAGAGATGCCCAACGAGATTCAAACCCCGAACCTCCTGACTGTGAGACCAACATGCTACCCACTCATACACCGTGCGGCCCGAATGGAATAAAAATTACTTACTTTTCGGGGAAAAGGGTTACAAAAGTTTTTTATAAACAGCGAAACCAATTCTGGATCCCACTTCTGATACCACTCCGGACTGGGCTGGCATTAATAGAGCTATTTATATGTAAAACATGCCTAGTGGGATTCTGTAATTACCCCCAGTTAAGATTCTTCTGGAAATATGTTTCTCAGGGAGGTGTCTTGATTATTGTTGTACACATGTACAGTGTTAATTTACGGCAGATAACGAAACACATGTTTTTAACTAAAAGAGCTCCAAATGTATTGCGATTCTGATTGGACGTAAAGGGACGGATCATTAAAGCATCGTCCCAGGAGGCTTGTGTTGTTGAACGTCATCTAATAAGGAAGTGGTCATAAGGCGTTGTAGCGGGGAAAACGGTGTGCCATTGTCCCGGTCATTACTTACCCAACAAGACGCCCGATGACACGAGCAATGTCCCCCGGGTTTGCCCTTCATAGCTTGTTGTGCAGCCGCCCAGCATTAATGATGATAACAGGCAGGCGAAAGCCCGCACACACACTCTCACCTACCTTCGTCTCAGAGAGGACTCAAAGATTGTATCTTATCTACAACATCTCTACAACAAGAGCCTGTTTATAAAGCAAACCTAATATGAAATTATAATATTATATTAAAATGCAAATGTAATTACTTAGTTTCCTACTAAAATCCTCTATTATTCAGCTAAAGACCCAGACTTCATCTAGCACTCAAATTCCGCTATTTAAGGTTTAGAAAAATACCTTGTATACTGTGGAATTTAGGAGGCTAATGGGAATGTTGCTCTAGGTGGTGAAGATGGGAATCCACTGTCTGAAACTATTGTCCATTTTTATAAACGTCTTTTGTCGTCCATCCCTAAACATTCTCAATTGGATTTAGTTCAGGGGAACACACAGGATGGTCCAGAAAAGTTCCATTATTCCCATGGAAGAAGTTCCTTGTCTGGTGGGTATTGTGAACTGCAGCCTTGTCCTGTTGAACAAGCCAGTCATTACCACACAGACGAGGACATCCAGTCATGAGGGATAGCCCCTGCAACATCTCCACTTTGCCATTTGCCGCCCCTGCACAACCTAAAGCATCGTTGTTCTATTGAAGGAAAGAGCACACCAGATGATGATGGCACTCCCTCCACTGTGCCGTGGAACGAAACATCTCAGGTGGGATCTCCTTGTCATGCCAGTAACGTTGGAAGATACAGAAACGTCAAGGTTAAATTCTTTCTCAGCAGAGAATAAAACTGTCTTCCACCTTTTCTATGTCCCATGTTTAGTGCAAATTCCAAACCAGCAACTTTGTGGCATTAAAAGAGACGAGGTCTTTGAAAATGTTTTTTGTTCTTAAAACGCTTCTCACACTGATGACATGTGGTGGTTATTGGACTGCACTCGGTACAAATAGGAACCTGCAAGAAACCTTGCTTATGCTGCTCATCATTGTTCCTGCTTTTAAGAAATCAGGACAGTGTGAATATCTGACAGAAAATGACATTGAGTTCACATTTTTGATTTTGACTGACTGTAGGTTGTGGTTTTAAACTTTTGATCAGCTGATGAACAGCCAATTTCAGTTTAATGGTTGTTTGCATTAAATTGCGTACTTCAAAATCGTTTGTGTCTCTCCCATTTAGTTTCTTTGCATTTTGAAGCTTTACTTAGAACCTTCTTAAGATCCAACAGTGCAAAATGTTAATTCTTGCAATTTTTCAACTGGTCCTAAAATGTTGATAACAAGTATGTGGATTACACACAGCAGCCTCTCCCATCCACCCTGTGGTTTGGCCCTGTGTGTCTGATGTTGATTTAGCTGTAGTAGCATGCCGCCTATTCCCGCACAATGCCGAATGGAGTTATAACGGCAAGGCATTCCTCGGACGGGTCTCTGAAGAGCGGCAGAAAGAGTGACTGGAAAAAAAGAGGTTTTATTAAGATTGAGGTGGTGCAGTAAAAGAGAGGTGGTGACACATTTATTCTTTACACACTCTCTGACTCTACTGATTTCCTGACTTTTCCTCTTGAACCAGCCGAATAAATATTCAATGGATGGATGGATTTAGGCTGACCCATGCTATCATTCTCATCCTTTTTGGGTGTCTTGCATGTGTCCATTTTTGTGGTGACTTGTTTCATTGGGAACAAAACCTGTGAGTTTGTGGTCTAATAACCCAATATGGTGTTATTTTAATTAGATTTTTTTTATATGCAAACTAAGAGCATATAATAATACTATTTTTGTACAGTACTACCCAGAAAATTAGAACTTCCTGAAAAGGTTGTTGTAATTCTGCAATTCAACTTAAAAGGTGAGTTTGACATATTATATAATAAAATAATATGCACATCAATATATTTCAATTCTAATTTCAAATTTGAATTTTCTGAGTTTGTGGGTTTGTGGTTTTTATAAACTGAAAATCTTAAATCAGCAAAATTACAATAAGGAACTGCTTGATATATGTCAATTTGCGTGTAGTAGCTCAATAGAATTTATTGGTTTCATCTTTTATGTTAATTGACAAAATAAAACAACTTTTCCTTGATAATCAACATTTTCGGATAGTACTGTGTGTGTGTGTGTGTGTATGTATAGGTAACATTACATTCATGTGAAATAACTTGCCTCACAATATTACAACTAGTAAAATTTGGGGGGGGGTTTGACAGTTTTCGTCATATTACGCATCTCGCATGTGTTCAGGATGCTGAATTCCCATAAGATTTGGAAGGAACTATTCACTCATATTTTAACAGAGACTATTAGCTATGTCCACATGTGCGGCAAATCACACCCAACTGACAATATAAAGACAAATTGCCTATGAAGTTTGGATTTTGTATTTGCAAGGAAATCTTAGACTGCAATTACTGTAATGTGATATGGACGCTATAGTAGTTGTAGGATTTAGCAGGACTTTGCACAACTATTATTGCAACAACTAGTAAAAAACCTTTAAAAACAGTTTGTGTTGTTTGGGGTTTGAATATTCTCTTTCTTGTGTGTTATGGCTTCCTCTAAGGACACAAACAACAATTTTTATCTGTTTTCCCCAAAATAGATATTTTTTGTTCTTCACTTCCCATGAGGAGTGTGTTTCATCCAGACAAAGTAGATATATTTTATATTGTTCTACTTGTGTACACAGTTAATGGTCAAATTAGACACATAGTGATGTAGACCTTAGAGACACTTTGGTAAAACATGAGGTTGTACAAATCGGTTGAAGCTGCAGTAAGGAATAATGGTTGCCGTTTGTTGGCATTTTTGATACTCTTTGAAAAGGAATTGCACTTTTTGACTGTGGTGAATACAAAGAGACATCCAAAAACATTTTTTGGGACCAGCCACAAAAACGGTCACTGCAACTGTAACACCAATGCAAATGCTTGCTGGTAAAAGTTTGTGAATTCAATTTTATATTTAAAATATGTTAAATTATTTCTATTGCCGAGCTGCTAATACATGAGCGTATTACTAAAATAAACTACATAATAGAAATTTGCATTAAAAAAAGGTGTTTCTAATAAAATATTTCAATACATATTAAATATAAATTATAAAAATATATAATAAACGATGAAAAAAATAAATTGTATGCTGACAAGTGAAGTAGAAAAACTTAACATTTTACATGAAATTATAAGACTGAAATATGTAAAACAAATAAGTAATTAAAACAATACATGAAAGTTACAACAAAAAAAAACTTCCACCTCAAGTGATGAAGGCTAAAAGTTCTACTGCCAGAATGCCTATAAAAAATAATCAATACTAAAAAAAATATATGCATACACAGCACATTAAAACAAAATATTGTATAAAATGATACCCTTTCAAATACATAAATACAATATACAAAATAAATAAAATACATAAAATTAATAGTGAAAAAAAAAAGAAATAGCTCTTACATGACAATTGACATGCTAACGCACTGTTTTTCTTTCTAAGAATGATTCTATCGTATTAGATCCACTTTTCCAATAAACTAGTGTGTGTGTAGAACCATTGCTAATCTTTATGCCCATCCGTTGTTATTTTGTGGCTGGCTGCCAGGCAGGCAGGTGGCAATCCTTAACAGAAGCACATTTACCCTAACACACACACACACACACGCACACACACACACACACACTTTGCAACAGTGTTCTCACATGACAATTGACTTAGTATTTCCTCTGTATGTTTTGTACGGCTGCATCCAGTTTCAAAGGTTCCATGACAGCCAATAAAAGGACACCTGTTCCAGTGTGCTAATCTAATCCTGCCTTGTGCACACCAGTCCTTGCAGTGTCACGTTCCCGCCGGAGACATGGTTCTGTAGCACCCGTCTGACAAAGAATGTGACAAAGTCATGGATCCAGCTGGCTGTCATCATTTAACCGGCTGTTTTTGTTGATGAATTTGCGTGAAAATGTTGTAATTTAAATATAGTCAAAATATGATGAAGGAAAAGTCAACATTTTGCAAAATAAAATAAAAAAGTGTTCATGTTAGAAAACGTAAGTGAGGGCAATAGATGTATTTTTTTTCTTCTTCTTCCTTTCCTTTCGGCTTATCCCTTTAGGGGTCGCCACACCGAATCAATTGCCTCCATCTAACTCTGTCTTCTGTAGCCTCTTCTCCTGCGCCAACTACCTTCATGTCCTCTTTCACTACATCCATAAACCTCGTCTTTGGTCTTCCTCTAGGCCTCCTGCCTGGCAATTCAAAACTCAGCATCCTTCTACCAATAGTAGAAGGATGCTGAGTTAGATGCTGATTATTAAAATGGTTGCTTAAATGTGGTGTGTTTGCACACATTTGTGAAGAAGCACTATCTCTCCTCTGGTCATGTCCGAACCATCTCAGTCTGGCCTCTCTGACTTTATCTCCCAAACCTCTAACATGTGCTGTCCCTCTGATGTGCTCATTCCTGATCCTGTCCATCCCGGTCACACCCAAAGAGAACTTCAGCATCTTCAGCTCTGCTACCTCCCCTCTGCAGCTCACTCTGACCTTCCCTGTACTTCTCAATTAACATCCTCAAAGCAAATACTGCATCTGTTGTACTCTTTTTTTGGCATAAAACCGTACTTTACACCGTGGGTTTTAAGCTTCCATTTTGAGAGCATGCTAAAGTTTTGTGATGAAAAAATTGTTACGAACACAGTTGGACTCACGTAATCACGAGAAATGGAATAAAAAAAGGATATTTTGAACGGCAAAATTAGCTTAGCCCTGGCAGGTGGTTCAAGACCAAAATTTGTGTTATTAGTGTGTTATTTGTGTTGCTGTGACTTGAGTTGTCACAAAGTACATCTTTGGGAGAAGAGAGAAGTTACTCCATTGCAGGTATTGTTTAAATTGTCATTTATACAGTGGTACCTTGTCATACCATCCATCCATCCAATTTCTTACAATTGTCCATGGGTCGCAGGGGGAAGCAGTCTCACTAGGGACTAGTCCAGACTTACTGATCTCCGGCCACCTCATCCAGTTCCACCAGGAGGACACCCAGGCGTCCCAGGCCAGCTGTGAGACAAAGTCCCTCAAGCGTGTCCAAGGTCTTCCCCCTGGGGCCTTCTCCCAGCCGGTAATGCCCGGAACACCTCACCAGGGAAGCCTCTGGAAGGCATCTGGACTAGAGGCCCGAGCCACCTCAACTGGCTTCTCTCGATGTGAAGGAGCAGCGGCTCTACTCTGAGCTCCTCCTGGAGCTCTTAGGGTGAGTCCACCCACTCTACGGAGGAAACTCATTTCCGCCGCTTGTATTCGCAATCTCGTTCTTTTGGTCATGACCCATAACTCATGACCTTAGGTGAGGGTGGGAACATAGATTGACTGGTAAATAGAGAGCTTTGCCTTCCGGCTCAGCTCTCTCTTTACCACAACAGTCTGGGTACTGCAGACACTGCACCGATCCGTCTTTCAACTTCACACTCCAACCATCCTTCACTTGTGAACAAAATGCCGAGATACTTGAACTCTTCCCCCTGGGACAAGACATTACTTCTAACCCGGAGGGTACAATCTACCCGTTTCCAACTGAGAACCATTGCCTTGGATTTGGAAATGCTGAAACAAGCTCAACTTATTGCTGGCAATGTGAACCAGGATTCTTCTCCGGTCATACAAGGACCGAAAGGCACGTGGCAGTGTACCACGAATGTCATACTCGCGGAGAACCCCCACCCCACACTCCTGCGAGAGACACGTTTGAATGCCTTTTCCAAGTCTACAGCACAGACGGTTGGGCAAACTCCCACGTACCCTCCTGTACCCTTGCACAGGTGTAGAGCTGTAGAGGTGTACGTGTTCCATGACCGGGACAAAAACCAAATTGCATCTCCTGGTCGTACCCCGCTTTCCAGCACCCTGGAATAGACTATACCAGGGATGCTGAGGAGTGTGATCCCCCTGTAGTTGGAACACACCCTCAGTCACCCTTCTTGAAAGGGGGACCACCACCCCGGTCTGCCAATCCAGAGGTACAGTTCTCGACTTCCACGCAATGTTGCGTTGATGCATCAGTCAAGACAGCCCCTCAACATCTAGACCCTTGACAAACTCAGAGCGAAATACCTCAGCCTTCCTCTATGGAAGGTATGCCAGCAACATTGAGAAGGGCCTCAAAGTATTTCTTCCATCGTCTGACCATATCCTCAGTCGAGGTCAGCAGGCCTCCATCCTGACTGTATACAACGTGAACTGGGCCCTGCTTCACTGCTTCCAGTTCTGCTGATACGGCATATCATAGACATGTGGCCTGGTGCACTTGTGGACATCCTTATGTTTCAAGAAGTTTCAAATATAATACGTGCAGTCTATTGTTTTGCTTTGAGCTGCTAGTTAAAATTTGGGCTAGGAGCTGCTATCTTTTGGCATAGCCGATGAGAGCTATATGGGGTGGTAGCTAATGCTATGCCTTTGACACTAGCATTATTGGGATTTTACATACATTATGGCAATGTAATTCATCTTATTTAATATGGATTGTGCAAAACTATGACAGAAACAACATCAAATTAAAAGCACTAATTACAGAACCACGATCCACCTGGAGATTGTTTTTCCGACAAGTTGTGTACCACAAATACTGTATGCACGTTAGAAGTCAAGAAGGTCATCAGATCTTACCTTCATACATTCCGACATCAGCATTTGGGAGCAAATATTAAGTGAAAGAAAAAGGGTACAAATACAGTATAGTAGTGTGAGAGCAGCGAGTGAGAACAAAGAAGGCGCATTCAAGGACTGTCAAACAGTGGGACAAATCGCCACTTGGATTAAAAATTCAAAAACTGGGGGCTTTCTAAATGTATATTATTTTTAATTAATTAATAGCCCATATTTTTAATACTGTTATCTCTTCACATAAAACTTGATGTAGTTGTTGTAATTGCATATCAAATCGTTCACCACAAAGATATTTAAATCCCTATTTACTATAAATAAAAACTTATTTTTACATGTGATCAAATGTGATTAATTTTACAGGTAATTAGGGACAAAATGTGAATAATGGTAATCAAATAATTTAATCGACTGAAAGCTGTTTTGTTACAGTGGTTACCCCTTTTTCCTTTTTTTGGTCCCCACTCCTCACTAGGGTGAGGAGCTCGGCCATCCGGGAGGAGCTCAGAGTAGAGCCGCTGCTCCTTCACATCGAGAGGAGCCAGTTGAGGTGGCTCGGGCATCTAGTCAGGATGCCTCCCGGGCGCCTCCCTGGTGAGGTGTTTTGGGCATGCCCAGCCGGGAGAAGGCCCCGGGGAAGACCTAGGACACGCTGGAGGGACTATGTCTCACAGCTGGCCTGGGAACGCCTTGGTGTCCTCCCGATGGAGCTGGAAGAGGTCGCTGGGGACCGGGAAGTCTGGACTTCCCTACTGAAGCTGCTGCCCCCGCGACCCGGACCCGGATAAGCGGTGGAAAATGGATGGATGGATGGTCCCCACTTTAGATCCGGTGACTTCCTGAAAGGGCGGTGTCACTGGGCGCACCTGTAGCCACTTCCCCATTAGGAGTATTTAGCCACCTGGCTGCAGGAGGCGGACGTGGGATTGTACTGCTTTGCCTGTAAGCCACGGTGGTCGTCCTAAAGTTGCAGTCCTCTTCACTCACGCCACTAGTGATTCCTAGATGAAGCCCTAGTGATTTACTTCGTGTTAGACTTACCACGGCTTGCCACACGTACTCCTAGCGCCTCGTGGCCCCGTCCTGGGTTCCGGCTATTTTTTTGTATTTTTATATGTTTTGTCAAGCCAGATCCTAGGTCCGCCAGTTAGCGTTTTTCCACGGTGCCCCCTTTTGGGTTTGTTCCTTTTTCTTTTTTATACCCTGTTTTGCACTGTCGCCCTCAGTTGAGCTGTTACCTGCTTCTTTTATGTGGAAATAAAAGACTAATTCCTCTGCTGCGGGTGTGACTCTGCGTCTGGGATCCTTACCTGCCCAATACGTAACAGAACGAGCCCACCATGGAGATGGATCCCGCGGAGCTGGATCACATACAAGCGATACTCAAGACACATGGGAAGATGATCGGCGAACACCACAAGGCCATTAGGGACTTCACCACAGTCCTGCAGTCTTTTTTTGTCAATGAGGATCAACTCGTCAGCCAGCAGGTCAGCCCCCCTCGCCAGCATCCGTTGGAGCCCATGCACCCCAGCTTCTGCCGCCGCCCAGCTCATCTCCGGCGGTACCAAGGAACCCGTCATTCCTCACCCAACGAGGTACGCAGGCAATCGGGGAAGATGCAAACAATTTATTCATCAGTGTCAATTAGTTTTTGACCACCAGCCCCTCTCCTACGCACACTGCAGAGCGAAGGTGGCGTTTATTGTCAGTCTCAAGTCTGAGAGAGCGGCTGATTGGGCATTGGCGGTGTTGGAGAACCGGCCGGTGCTGCGTAACTCCTTACCAGACTTTTTAGCAGAGTTCCGTCAAGTGTTTGATCAGCCCCTGAGGAGGCGCCAAGCAGCCAGCCGCTTACTGGCAATACGCCAGGAGAGGAATTCGGTGGCTGATCATTCAATTAAGTTCCGCATTTTGGCGGCCGAGAGTGGTTGGGACGTGGTAGCACTCTGTGACAATTTTGTCGCCAGCCTCAATTCCAACGTCAGGGATGAGCTACAGCAAGGGAGGAGCCGCAGTCACTGGAGGAGCTTATTTCTTTGGCCATCAAACTTGGTGATTGTGTCAACGAGCGCAAGTTGGAGCACTGTGTGGAGGGACGCTATCCAGTTGGCACACCTCACCAGTCTTCCGCCACCGTCTTTCAGACAGCTACTCCCGTGGTGGTGCCCACAGTGACAGCACCCAGCCCAAGCAGCATGGAGGAGCCTATGCAGCTCGGAGGACGTTGCACCTTTGCAGAGCGAACCCGCCGTTGGCGTGTCCAACCCCTCCCTGTACTGTGGCAATGCTGGTCACGTCCTCGCCCGGTGCCCTGTTCGACCAGCAGAGCGCCTAGCCACCGTGGGAGGTGCACTTGCGGTGGGTCAATCAACCATCGAGGCAACACCTAGACGCCTTCAATTACAAGGTACTCTCTCATGGGGGTGGGGGGTGGCGGGGGGAGAGCAGTGTTGCTGTTAATGCCCCTATAGACTCAGGGGCCAGAGATTGCTTCATGGACTCTAATTTTGTGAACTCAAAAAATATTCCTGTGTCTTGTCTTAAAGAAGCCAAGGTGGTTCATTCCCTCAACGGCTGCATTCTTGCTCATGTTACTCACCAAACTGAGGCTCTAGTTTTTAGGATTTCTGGTAATTATGTCGAGAGATTAAGATTTTTGTAATCCCGTCACGTTCGGCTCCACTCGTCCTCAGTCTCACGTGGCTCAAGACTCATAATCCTCGAATAGATTGGTCGTTACTCACTGTCACTAATTGGAGTTTGTATTGCCACGCTCGTTGTCTGGTTTCTGCCTCCGTTCCGGTGCCCAGTAGGAACGTGTCACCCCCTGAACACATTGACTTATCTCAGGTTCCCAAGATATTCCATGACCTTCAAGAGGTGTTCAGCAAGGACAAGGCAGTGGAGCTTCCACCACACTGCACCTTACAACTGTGCTATAGATCTCCTTCCGGGGGAAAAATTACCTACATCTAGACTTTTCAATATTTCCAATCCTGAACACACAGCTCTTGAGAATTACATCTCCTCCTCACTGTCAACTGGTCTCATACGTCCTTCCACTTCCCCATTAGGTGCAGGGTTTTTCTTTGTCAACAAGAAAGACGGTTCCTTAAGACCCTGTATAGACTACCGTGCTCTCAATGACATAACGATCAAAAATAAATACTCACTTCCTCTTATGGATTCGGCCTTTTCCCCACTCCACTCAGTGGTCATTTTTTCTAAACTGGACCTTTGTAACGCATACCACCTAGTTAAAATTAGAGAGGGAGATGAGTGTAAGACTGCATTCAATACGTCTATGGGTCATTTTGAATATTTGGTGATGCCTTTTAGTCTCACAAATGCTCCTGCGGTATTTAAGAACTTGGTCAATGATGTTCTGCGTGACATGTTTGGCCGTTTTGTTTTTGTGTACCTGGATGACATTCTCATTTTCTCCCCTTCCCATCACGAGCACGTGCACCATGTTAGATTGTTACTTAAACGTCTTCTTGAGAACCCTCTATTTGTTAAGGCCGAGAAGTGAGCTTTTCACTGCAAGTCTATGCCTTTTTTGGGGTTTATTATGGTGAAAGGGCAACTTAAAGCTGACCTGGCTAAGATTCAGGCAGTGGTCAATTGGCCCACTCCAATATCAAGGAATCACCTGCCGAGGTTTTGGGGGTTTTCCAATTTCTACCCCAGATTCATTCGCAATTTTAGTCAAATCACAAAACCAGGCTCACCAGGCTTACATCCACTAAGGTTCAGTTTGTCCGAACGCCAGAGGCTGACAGCATTTAACAAACTCAAACGTCTCTTCTCTACTTCTGACATCCTCACCCACCCTGACTCCTCTCGCCAGTTTATTGTTGAGGTGGATGCCTCTGACACGGGGGTCAGGGGTGTTCTTTCCCAACGCTCTTCTCACGACCAAAAGGTCCGCCCCTGTGCCTTCTTTTCACGCTGTCTCACATCCGCTGAACGAAATTATGACATAGGTAATAGGGAGCTCCTGGCCGTCGTCCTAGCGTTGAAGGAGTGGAGGCACTGGCTGAAGGGCTCCACCCATCCCTTCATTGTGTTCACAGATCACAAGAACCTGGCTTACCTACGCACCGCACGACGCCTCGACCCCCGACAGGCACGGTGTGCCCTATTTTTGGCTAGGTTTAATTTCATTATTACTTACCGCCCAGGATCTCTTAACGGTAGACCAGACGCCCTCTCCAGACTCTTTTCCCATTCTTCAGAGGCAGCAGAGGCCGAACCAATCATCCCGCAGACCCGGATCCTGGGCGCCTTACAGTGGGAGGTGGAGCAGCGAGTGGCGGAGGCAGGGAAGGGGCTCAACGTTCCAGTGGACTTCCCGCCTGGCCGACTGTATGTCATCCCTGCTCTGCGCTCCGAGGTACTGAATTGGGCTCACAATTCTAGGATTGCCTGCCACCCGGGATTCCACCGTACCCTGTTTCTGTTGGGTCAACGGTTTTGGTGGCCGACCTCCCGTGCCGACACCAGGGAGATTGCGACGGCTTGCTCCATCTGGGCCCGCAACAAGGCGTCCCATCAGGCTCTGGTGGGGCTCTTCCGTCCACTCCCGTTGCCACTCCGTCCCTGGTCACATATATCCTTGGACTTCGTGTGTGGGTTACCAACGTCCAACAACAACACAGTGGTACTCACCATAGTTGATCGTTTTTCTAAGATGGCTCATTTTGTTGAACTACCAAAACTCCCTTCCGCTTTTGACTCCGCAAGACTTCTGATCCTTCATGTTCCGCCTCCACGGCATTGCAGAGGACATCTTGTCGGACATCAATTTACCTCTGCAGTATGGAGATCCTTCTGTGTGGCGCTGGGAGCTACCTGTAGCCTGTCTTCGGGATATCATCTTCAGTCCAATGGACAGACTGAGCGTGTCAATCAAGACCTGGGGGCAGCTCTCCGATGTGTCTGCCATCAACAACCCTCCTCATGGTCGGCACATCTTCCCTGGGTGGAGTATGCACACAACTCTTTGATCAGTTCGGCTACCGGGGTTTCTCCCTTTTATTCTGTTTATGATTATCAGCCTCCCGCTCTTCCTTCCTTGGAGTCAGACGTGGCAGTTCCTTCGGTGCTTCACCACCTGCGCAGACTGCGTCGTGCCTGGTGCAACACCAGGGCGACCCTCAGACGCACTTCTGAACGGAACCAGCGCATCACCAATCGCCATCCCTACCTTGCTCCTAGCTACGGACCCGGACAGAGGGTGTGGTTGTCCTCCAAAGACATTCTTCTGGCAGGCACTTCCAAGAAGCTTTCCCCAAGGTTCATTGGGGCATTCCCAGTGGACCGGATTATCAGCCCAAACGCAGTCAAGCTTCAGATTCCTGCCTCACTCAAGGTCTACCCTGTTTTTAATGTGTCCAGTCTCAAACCTGTCACTAGTAGCCCACTCAGTCCTCCTGTCAGTTCTCCTCCTTCTGCTAGACTGGTTGACGGTCACCCAGCCTATTCTGTGAGTAAGATCCTTGATTCTAGAAAGAGAGGAAGGGGTTATCAATATCTGGTTGACTGGGAGGGTTATGGCCCAGAGGAACGTTCTTGGGTTAGCAGCAGTCTCATTCTTGATCCCGCTCTAATTTCTGATTTTTTCAAACAGTTTCCTGATAAGCCAGGTCGGCCGCCTGTAGGCGTCCGTTGAAAGGGTAGGGTACTGTTAGGTTCCGGTTTTGTTGCTGTGGTTACCCCTTTTTCCTTTTTCTGTCCCCTCTTTAGATCCGGTGACTTCCTGAAAGGGCGGTGTCACGGGGCGCACCTGTAGCCACTTGGCCATTAGGAGTATTTAGCCACCTGGCTGCAGGAGGAGGACGTGGGATCGTACTGCTTTGCCTGTAAGCCACGGTGGTCGTCCTGAAGTTGCAGTCCTCTTTACTCACGCCACTAGTGATTCCTAGATGAAGCCCTAGTGATTTACTTCGTGTTAGACTTACCACGGCTTGCCACACGTACTCCTAGTGCCTCGTGGGCCTGTCCTGGGTTCAGGGTACCGGCTGTTTTTTTGTATTTTTATATGTTTTGTCAACCCAGATCCTAGGTCTGCCAGTTAGCGTTTTTTCACAATGCCCCCTTTTGCGTGTGTTCCTTTTTCTTTTTATACCCTGTTTTGCACCGTCGCCCTCAGTTGAGCTGTTACCTGCTTCTTTTGTGTGGAAATAAAAGACTAATTGCTCTGCTGCGTGGTGTGACTCTGCGTCTGAGATCCTTACCTGCCCAATACGTAACAACAGCCCTAGTTTATAGCAATAGTACAAGTGTCAAATGTGTCTTATAATGAAAGTCATGTTTTTCATTCTATTTTTGTAGTTGAGAACGTCAAATACATATTTGAGAAACAACTACTTAAATTCATCTTTCATGGTGTTGAATCAGCTTGTCGTGCTTTAATTCTGCTTTTATCTCAGGGCACTTTTTGGAGAGCTGTACCAAACTGAGATATGGATTTTTCTGTCTCTTTGCTGTTGTAATATGATCACTTTGAAAAGGCGGGGTTTGCGATCACATCTGATTTAAAAAAATGTAATTATTTTTAGTCCAACAGCATGCATATTTACTTATCTGGCAACTCAATGGAGATTTCCATCATTGCTCATGTGACCGTTGTGCAACATGCATGCAACGTCTCCTTCATCTGATTGAACATGCAAATTAAATGGACCTGTTAAATAATTAATCTTATGCAAATTGTCCATTAAAGGGCATGATGTAACGATTGCGCAGCAACAGCTTTGCTAAGGAAGGGGGCATATAGCATTACAAGGAGCAATAATAAAAATATATCAAATAATGTTATTATATATTATTATTATTATTAAATATAATATTGAAGGCTGCAGCATACCCCCACAACCCTAGTGAGGACAAGCGGCATAATAAATGGATGGATGGATACAACTTAACATTCTTCTACTTACTTAAATGCTTAAGTTGTCATTTTGAAAATTTGTACTGCATTTTAGATTGATTTTATTTGTCCAAACTGTATTTTATGTCTTCAGTTATGTTGTTTTTTGATTTTTTTTTTTTTTTATTCACAATTACATACATTTGTTGCTGCCACTGTTGTTGTTGTGCCTTTTCTTTTTGTGGTTTTCTGCCAAACCTGCAATGAAAACAGACATTTTTCACTGCATATAAGCCTTTACAAAAACATGATTTTACTTTATAATAGAGTAGCAATTGATTGGATTTATATAGTACACTTCAGCACTTTCCAAAATGCCTTTCCATTATTCAGTCACACTACTGTCACAAACTGGTGGGGGTAAACTACATCTGTAGACACAGTTTTGTTGTTTTCTTTTGTTTTTTTTCCTGGAAAAAGTGGCTTTTTTGTGACCTTCTTGACACGAGGCCATTTTCTAAAAGTCTTCGCCTCACTGTATTTGCAAATGCACTCAGACCAGTCTGCTACCTGGGCAAGCACTTCACTGGTGGTGCACCAATCCCGCTGCTAAATCCACTTTCGACGACAGTCAGAGTTGAAGATGCTTGCTTGACTGTCTCAGGACAGCCTGATGTTTTCTTCGCAACTACAGAACCTTTCTTCTTGAAGTTCTTCACGATCTGATAAATGGTTGGTTTACATGCAGTCTTACCAGCAGCAATATCCTTACCGGCATCCTTGTAGGTTAACAGAGGAAAAATAAAAGGTTTCAAGCACAACCCTCCTTTTAAAGCTTCCAGTCTGTTACTCTCACTCAATCAGAATTACCGTCATCTCCAGCCTTTGGTCTTGTCAACACTCTCATTGATGTTACGACGTTAACCAGAGAACCACTAACATGATCCCAGCTGGTCCTTTTTATGTAGCAGTGAAAATAGTATTTGTGGGATTAATTTTCATGACAAAGAGGGATTTACCAATATTCTGTTGAACAGTACATGTAAATTGCCTTCATAAAACATTGAGGCAGACTTTGTGAAAATTAATATTTGTGTCATTCTCCAATTTTGGCCATCACTGTACATTTATACACCAGTGTTGGCTGCTCTGGAGAAAAGTTGGGTAAAGTGTCTTGCTCAAGGACATAACAACAGTGACTTGGACTGAGAAAGCTGGGTTCAAACTGCCAATCTTCCGATGTCTGGATGACCTGCTCTACTTTCTGAGCCACTACCGCTCCTTATTTTAATAAGAATACATTGAATTGCTGTTGTGCTGTGCGTTTGCTATACGTGACTTTCTTCAGGCTTCTGACTGGCTGAAATTGACTTATGGTTTGTTTTTAAACATACCCATGTGTTTGTGGTGCCCAGACACCTTTAGTTGCAATTAGTTGCTAAAAAACAGCTAATAATGTCAATCTTCATACTTTTGCAATTGTTTCACACGTCTAATTTTAGCATAATTTAAACGTAGAGATGTGAACCAGCAAGAACACCCCCTGTGCTATGTTGGTGCTTGGGATAATGATTGTTTAATTAAATTATTATTATCATATAAGGTGCACGTTCGTACGTTATACTGAAGTGATTAAAAATGAGATGCAATAGCAAGATTACCTCCACCAACCGTTCCTTACTGTGTCTTTAAGGATAAAACTAGTACGTCCTTGCAGGCACCTTGCTCCTGATACGAGGTTAACAGCATCAACAGCACATAAAGTGTGCTAAATCCTGCAAACCTATAGAGTTTGCACCAGCGCTGACATGATATACGCGTCACACCCCATGTTGTTCTTTCATCTTTACGGGGGATCGCAGCGGGCTCAAACGCGCCTTTAAATCTCCTGCAATAAAACACTTGCTGAAAGCTGCTGAGCACCAGTGGAGCCACGCCAGGGGTCCCCCAAAAATGTATGCACGAAATGAACTCATTTTAATATAAATGAGCCCCTGACATAATAACACAGTGGCAAGGAGAGCGGGCCAGTTAGCAAGCGAGTGTATGGTGATAAATCATGTGTAATTAAAACACTTTGGAACTATACTACGGGCCACGGCAGGTGGGGTGGGTGGCAAGCGGGGTGCCCATATTGGTGCCCCATCCAAGTCCATTAAAACATCTCCCAAGTTTAAAATGTGACCCAATCTCGGCGACAGATTAATTGCACCCGATCAGAGTCGTTAAGTACAAGCCGCAATGGGGACATTTTTTTTATGAGTTTGGAGGATTTTTAATATGATCCTGTCTTCATGCTTTACTTTTTTTGTTTTATTTTCAAAGCCTTGCATGGCGCGTTAATGGCGCAGACAGATGAAGGCTGAACATGGAGTGTTAGACATAAAGGCCATAGAACTGAAGGTCTTAGTGGAATGTAATTTAGTGTACTGGATCTACCATGAAAGTCCACTTCAGTATGTAATTTGAGGTTGCTGTGATACGGACAGAGATCCTGTTGTTGTAATTTTAAGCCCGATATCACCTAGTGTTCCTTTAATAGTGATAAAACTAAAAGTTGAACTCCAGATTATAACTTTTTTTTTTAAGGGGATAGAGGAGAACGCAAGCATCGGCGTCGGCAGGATTGCGCTGAAGCCTTAATTGGGGAGCATCAGGTTATCAGGCTTAGGAAGAAATCTTCATTGAAGTAATCAAACCTTGATGAATTAACACGCTAAGCCCCCATGTTTGCCCGCGATAGAACTAACCGCCTGTAGCTTAGCTTTTAGCTTTACTACCATTAAAAAAAAAAACAAGAAAAACACAACTCTAAGTATTATTTGCATCAGCATGTTGGTGTAAAATTGCAGATGCTGCCAAAAAAACTGGAAATGTAATCAGTAGTGCTCTCAAAAGGCTTTTGGAGAGGGCGTCTGTGCTTATCTCCTTGGGAAAATTGTGTTTGGCATCTTCAGCGCTGCTTGATTTGATGACTTGATTGACTCGATAGAGACAATGGAGGATATTTTTGCCACAAGAACATTGCTCAGGAGCAGAAAAGGTCCCAGCACTGATTGGTGCGCTTTTTACTTTTTGCGGTTCTTCCATCCAACTTTTTTCATTTGCATGCATAAACCGAGGCCACAAATGTGTGTGCTCTGAGTGACATCCTCGCACACTTTTATAAATTCACATTATTTCTGAATGCATCACATGCAAACTGCACCAAGTTGGAGTAAAGTCAATCTGTATGCATTCCTTTTCAGCCCTACGACGCCTATTTTTGATACTCTAAACCAGGGATCACTAACTGGCGGACTGCGGTTCTGTTCAGACCTGGACATATAATCAATATATAATTTAAATATATTAGGTTTGGACTGGGCACTTTTTTTTTGACTGGAACATCTTTTTTCAGACTTTACAGTACTGGTTAATCAGTTCAGCAAACCCGATGAGCAATTGTGTGCGAGTTAAGCCCTCCCCTGAGGTGCTACTCAGTCAAGTCTGTGCATAAACATTGCGACTCGAAATACAACAGGGGTAGATTAAAAAGGAGAAAAGCAAAGCGAGTGACACCTTAGAACGAATGACACATTCAGTGAAAGAAGAGACACTGTATTTACGGATAAAGAGTGAAATTATGGCGGAATAATGGCACTCGGAAAAAGTGGGGTTGTGAGATTATGAGGCAAAGCACGTGTTGCGTGGCAAAAAATGTTATCAAGCACAGGACACCACAGTGTTATTATGGGGTTTGTCATTCTGGAATTTACATTTAGGTGGTTGACTTTATTTTTGAAGAATATCAAAATACAATGTATTGCGAGACAACATTCACAGGTACAGCACTCTTTTTTCCTCTGCAGTGCCATCAATCCACTTTCTGTTTAAGTTACAATACAAAAGTAATGAGTAAACTTGGGGTATCGCGAGACTAGACCATGCACGAGATTGGGTCCTTGAGTCGAAATTATATTTTGACATTCATTTTAAGAAAAGGGCTTTGAAAAAATATAACTCTTTTTTTAGTCACAAAACAATGCAGGTGCATTTTGAAATGTTTACTGTCCCACAAACTAATGCTAAACAATATTATTGTCAACATTTTTTGAGACCAAATAAACCGCTAATGTTATGATACTAATTAGGCATGTGTACGGGGGGCATAATATTACCAACTCCATAGCGGGATAAAAATCTAATATTGGTAGATATCAGTATCAGGGTTTTTCCCTATAATTAAAATTAATTTTAAACAATCCTGGGCGCCTGTATTATCTGGTGACTTCATCAAACCGTGTCTGAACAAATTTGCTCACTTGGTACTGGACGAGCGTTATGTCTGTGGAGTCTCCTTGGGATATTACACTTGCGATTTGCAATGACTGCAACGTTGGTTATGCGAGGTGGAACCAAGTCTTCTTCCTCCAATGCTTCCATTTACCAGGGCGAAAGCTATCAATCGGAAAATTATTGAGTGTATTGACTTGTATACCCCGCCCGTTTCTATCTTGCCAGACGCCGGATTCACTAAACTTGTAGAGTTCCTCAAGTCACACTTTGCCTTCCCCAATCGCAAGTATTTCTCAGATGTTTTACAATGTTGCACGGTTGTCTTAACTTCTCCGTTGTTTCATGAGAGGAACTTTTTTATCACCTTTACTATAAATTTCCTACAGGGCCATTTTCAACAAGTGTATGCATATCAAAACAGTCAAACTTAATATTAATTATTAATATAAATACACTTTCACTCAATGTAGGTGTAAGCTATTCTTATGACACCGTTATTTTGTTTACGCAAGTGACAGGATATAGCCCAATGTGCTATTATTTTGAAGGCTGGAAGTGTGTTGTGTGCGTTAAGAAGTTCCCTTGACTGTTTCTAACAGAGATGGACTGTGCAAATCACAACGTTGCCTAACTGTAGCCGTAGCTCCCCATCCTTAATTTACACCAAACTTTCCCATCAGCTTGCCTCCGGAAACCCTCGATTACAAGGGCATGAGACAAACGTCATTTATTCTTTGACTTCCCAGATTCTGATTGCTAAGCGGAAGGCCGGCATAGCCCATCATAGACGAGGTTATTTCTGCACCACGAATGTGTGAACATTAATCATTTTGCACCATCCTTTCCATGAAACCGTTTTCATGATACAGTATCATTGTGTTGCAAATGTTGCTGTTTTTTATTCAGTTCAGCCACTTCTTCTTTGCCGGTGCTCCACGGCTTCTTCTTCGCTGACATTCGTGGCTATTTCTTTCGGTCGGCAAAGTGGGCATTGACACTAGGAATTGACATAAAAATATTTGAACAATCTCGGGAGACTTGCAGTGTTAGTCCCGGTTACCATCAACGGTCCAGACTTGCTGCCTAACCTCAATTGTAATGCAATATTTCCTTTCATTTGTCATGTTTGGGTTTTTGTTTAGTTTGTTTCTGTAATGAATCACGACCCTCATGCGTGTTTTGTTTAGAACCATCTTCCAATACATAGTCCCCGATACGCCTAACTTTTATTTCTAATAGTACCTTGGAGTATTAATACGCCGGCAGCCACATGTCACTCATTGACACTCACGCTGGGAACACCAAGGGAGGTTGGAAAGCAAGGTTAAAGGTGACTCTTTCAATAGTAGCCATTTTTTTAAAAAAGAAAACCCCATCAGTACCGGCCGCAGATTGTGATTGATCTTTCAAGCACACCAAATATAGTGTTCTATGGCTACATAAACATGGGACCTACCAAAAGAAAGTGTACACAATTTGTTTGTACCTTTTTTGTTCTTTAGTAATTAGCAGTTGAAAATTGGTAAGTTTCAGAATAATATCATTTTCCGACAAAAAAAGGGAGAAAATCAGATTTTTATGAAAAGATACATTATAGACATAACATTAACTTTGACAAATTTATTTTGCTTTTGCGACAGCTCAAATCTAAACAATTATACCACAACATATACAACACAAAAAAGGTGGTTGTACAACTAAATAACCATTTATTCACAAATATAATGTCATGAACTACTTACAATGTTCACGTTTGGACCAGAACTGTGTGCGTGCATGTATGTGCATGTGCGTTAAAATTTTCATACAATGCATAACTTTCTCGTCACGTTTTAATCTCGACACCCCTGCTAATTTCCATTTTAAAGCGGACAAAAGAAATCTGAAATTTCCGTCACTCTGTGTGCTCCTATATACTGTATATATTATAAATAACATAATATGTTCATAATATCATATAATGGAATCCTGTTGATTCAAACGACATGAGTTTCCTGGGTTCAAAGGTCACCAAGTGCAAATAACCCCTCCTTGCCTCCCAAATTTCTGCCTTGCGTAACACAAACATGCCACAGTGCATCACCGTGAACCCTGCAGCGGAACCCTTGCGATTTGCATGCTCATTCCTTCGTTTGCCTTGTGTTTGTTTGTTTGTTATCTAATCTCCACATCCCATCTACTTATCGTAAGTGCTGCAAATCAAAATAATATGCAGCCTCTTATTTAAAAAATAAAATGATGCATAGCTGTGTATGCTTACTATCGGGACAAAATCTTGCAATGCTTTTAATTTTTATACGAGTTTTACTTTATTCTGAATGAGGACAGTAAGTGTATTGAGGTCATATACTGTATGTTGTACTATAACAGTGCATAATAAACTGTAGTTTCAGAAAGAGCATATTTCCTATGCAGATATAGATAGTAATGGGATTTAATACATTTCTAGCTTTTGAAAATTTAAACTCAAGTATGGAAACATTCATGTTTCCAAGACTGTTACCACTGTTTTGTTTTCTGAAAGATACAATTCAGAATTATTATTTTTTAAATAGATGGATCTAAGAGATGGAGCTGAGATGTTTGTGTTAGAGCACGATAGGGGACGTGTCTTGGAAAACATTAGATCGAAAAGTTCAATGGTCAGCCCTCTGCTCTTGTCTTCCATCAAAACTATGATCTGACAATATTTACTTACCATTTACCAATCTTCTGAAAATTATATAGTGAGGTAATGACATATAGTGTTCAAAATAATAGCAGTCCAATGTGGTTAACCAGATTAAGTACTGTTATTAGTATATATTTTTTTTGCTACATCGCAAACAAGTTTCCAGAAGGTGCAGTAGATTCTCAGAAAACAAACAAGACCCGACATTCATCATATGCACGCTCTTAACGCTGTGCAGTTCAGCAATTAGTTGAAAGAGCAAAAAATAGCAGTGTGGCATACAATCAGCGATTTGTGATTAATTTTGTGAAAAAACAGGTGTGAATCAGGTGGCCGTCAATAAAGGATGAAACCAGCACTTGTAAAAAGTGCATTTCTCTTTGAAAGCCTGAGAAAAATCGGTCATTCAAGACATTGTTCAGAAGAACAGTGTACTTTGATTAAAAAGCTAATTGGAAAAGGGAAAATTTATGAAGAGGTGCAGAAAAATGTTGGCTCTTCAGCAGATGCTATGAATTGTAATGTTTTTAGTGTAAATGTGACATGATATTTCTTGCTAATCAGACAAAAAATGATAGTACATAAATGCCATACATGAAGTCTCTTGCTGTACTTGATTATTCCTGAATTGGCGGGGCATGCGTGACCAGGAGGGAGAAACTGCCAAGATGGAGGATTATTTAGCCAAGCTCACAAGGGATGATGAGACTTTTACAACAAAAAATCAGAACCTTTCTTGGAGAAGGATAGGGTGCATGTACTTCATATACTAATAAAAGGTAAGAACACAAATGTTTTGTCAATTAAATAAATGAACGGGACTAAGAATATTTGAAAACATTTGTAACCAAATTATTCATTTTGTTTTGTTTTTTTGTCATCTCTCGGTGAGCAACTTGTATTAATACGGAAAAAAACCCAGGCAGTGTCTCATAGGCCATGAACCTTGCCGTATGTCACTGAATTTATGAGTTTCATATTAACACCAATGCTGGAATCTAGTTAACAGTATCAGATTCAAACTACATGTGGTAGCATGTAGATCATGTCGGTCCGTATGGTCTTTTTCATTGCATTGGTCTTAAGTGTCAGCCATTTTTCTTTTAACTTTTTTCTTATAATTATAAGCTTATAATTAATGGAGTCGGAATGCAGTTAGGAACTAAATTTTGAATTGAATCCAAGTATGCTCTGGGTGCATACCTTCCAACACTGCACATTCCAAATATTATTGATGGGATTGTGTTATTTTTGAATTTATGAGATTCAAGTTCTGTCTGAGGTAACTGGGGTTATGTTGGTCTGTATGCGCACCTTGTCAGTGTCTTGGTCCAAAGTTTAGCAGGATAGTAGGACAGCAGAGCAGGAATTACATTCACTTCGAATTTTGAACACAGTCCCCTGCAGTTTACCCTGCATTTGCTCCTTCCCAGCACTTTTCTATCCTTCTATTTTCTTCCGCTTATCTGGGTCCGGGTCGTGGGGGCAGCAGTCTCAGAAAGGAAGCTCAGACTTCTCGGTCTCCAGCCACATCATCCAGCTCCACCAGGAGGACCCCAAGGCGTTATCAGGCCAGCTGTGAGACAGAACCCCTCTAGGCTCCTGGTCCGGGCATACAAGGACCGGACGTCACGTGGTAGCGTGCCTCCAATTCCTTTCTCCTGGAGCACCTACCACAGGACACCACGATGGACAGAGTCAAATGCTTTTTCAAATCTACAAAGCACATGTAGACTGGTTGGGCAAACTCTGACATACCCTCCAGTACCCTTCCAAAGGTGTCCAGTCCCCTCCAGTACCCTTGCAAGCTGGTCCAGTGTTGTATGACCAGGATGAAAACCACATTGCACCTCCTGCAGCCAAGGTCTGACTAGCGGTCCTACCCTTCTCTCCAGCAATCTGGAATAGACTTTTTTGGGGAGAAGGGAACACACCCTCCGGTCACCCTTCTTGAAAAGAAGGATCACCATCCCGGTCTGCCACTCCAGAGGTACTCTTGACTTCCATGAAATGTTGAAGAGACATCTCAGCCAAGGCAGTCCCTCAACATCCAGAGCCTTGAGGAACTTAGGGCGAAACTCATCTACCCTCTGGGGCCCTGGCACTGGGGAGTGTTTGGACTACCCCAGAAACCTCAGCCATGGTGATGGAACTGTCCGCATTTGTGTCCTCAGACTGCGCTTTCTCTGTGGAAGGTATGTCAGTGGGACTTAGATGGACCTCAAAGTATTCTTTCCGTTGTACGACTACATCCCCACTCAAGGTCAGCAGACCTCCATACCCACTTTAGACATTGTGGACCGGGTCACACAGGAGTCCCATCCATGCTCAATAGAACTCCTTCTTAAGGTTAACGACATCCCTGACCTCTGCTGTCAACCATCCAGTTTGGGGTCTGCCGCCACGACTGGCACTGACCACTTTGTGGCTACATCTCCAATCAGCTGCCTCAGCAATGGAGGAAGGGAATACGGCCCATTGAGACTCAATATCCTCGTCCTCTGCCGGAAATGAGAGTTGAAAACTGAACGGGAGACTCTTCCAGGCGATCCAGCACACCCTCCCTGGACTTTTGGTTCTCCCAGATGTGCCCGGCATCCTTTCCTGCCATCTAATCCAACTCATCACTTTGTGGTGATCAGTTGACAGCTCAGCCCCTCTCTCTTCACCCGCATGTCCATGTCTGACGACTACAAAGTCAGTCAAAGACCTGCGGCCTCAGGTGTCCTGGTGCTAATTTTACGTTTGGATATCCTGATATCTGAACATGGTGTTTGTTCTGGACAAACTGCGGTTCCCACTGAAGTCCAATAACAAGACACCACAAGGTTTCACATAAGGACGGCTGTTCCTTCCAATCACACCCCAGTCCAGTGCAGGTCACACTGTCATTGCCCACATGGGTGTTGAAGTCTATTTATTTGACTCTGTCTTGTCGGACATGGACTTGTCTGACTCCATGCATTGTTATGTTTAGGGTACTATAATGTCTCATCAACGTAAAATTACTAACACCTAGTGACCAGAATACTTTGTATGACTTATTTAATTCAATTTTTTAAAACCACAATAATGAGAGGGAGCGACGTTCAAAGTGCCATGTAGCGCGGGACGACCGTGTCACCAGTGGAGGTCTGTATGCGCTTCATGTCAGTGCTTGGGTCCAAAATGACTGCCCTTTTTTTTTTTTTTACTTAATAATAAAAATAATACACTGGAATCCTCTCAACTTTTTGAATACAAGCCAGTAAAGTTTACCCTGTAAGTGTCCATTCCCAGGACTCTTATCAGTTCAAATTGTCAATCAATTACTTTTCTAGCTAAATATTAATAGAACAATATTAGTGGAATCCACTTGATTCCAACCGCTTGAAGTAGCGGGGTTCAAAGGTCACAAAGTGCAAATAACCTCTCAGTTTCTTTCTTCTTCTTCTTTCCCTGATTTGAACTCCCTTGGCCATTTCCGCAAGTCTTTCATTAACTCCTCTGCCCCCCCAAAAGCCGTCATTTCATTTCCTTTCTTCTCTCCTCCCTCTCCATTTTACGTCTAATTTTCATCCACTCTCTTGCGCTCTCGCTCTTTTTCTGTGTCTGTTTTCTCTGTCAAGCGTTCCCTCCTCGCCGCCTTGTGTGGATATTATTAAGATGTTAGAGGCAAGGCGCTGTGTTGCTCTCTGATGTATGTGTGACCTCCTTTCCGCCAGACCCAATCTAGCTGCCTGCTGGCAGAGTAGTAACGGTCCTTGCGTCGCATCCTGCACTGGGTCTCATGGCAAGTGAGGGATTAGCCATAATTGGCTTTTTTCTTCTACTCATACAGCTACTTGACTAGTGTCTTAAAAAAACACCAGCGCCTTCAAATCAGCAATCAGCAGTGAAAACCCGCAGACAAAAGCACACAGTCTTTTTTTCCTGTCCTCGCCCCTTTTTTGTTGTCACGGAGTCACGTCTTTTCAAATAGTATCAGAAATCTATTCAAAATATGGCATAAATTATAACAGCGTTTTACTTTCAGAAAGACACGCAGTTTACTCCATTACATGTTATCATTTTTTATTCCTCTTCTTTCCTTTCGGCTAACCCCTTCAGGGGTTGCCACAGCGAATCAATTGCCTCCATCTGACCCTGTCTCTGTATCCTCTTCTCTCGCACCAACTACCTTCATGTCTTCTTTCACTACATCCATAAACCTCCTCTTTGGTCCTCCGCTAGGCCTCCTGCCAGGCAATTCAAAACTCAGCATCCTTCTAATTTTTTATTTCATTGAATTCACTTTACTTTCTAACAATTTAATTACCATTAACTTATGTCAATCACGAGGCTAGTGACATTTTATTTTATTTTGTATGTATTTTACAGTTAATCACCGTTTTCTTTTCTTCTAGTTTTGTTGGCAACCAATCCCTGTTGGCTCCGCCCCTTTACGTACACCACCACTGCACTTATTTTATTTTTATTGCATAAATAATAATATTAATTAATAACAATAAGATTACCAATAAAATAGCTACTGCTATTACTTTTTATTTTAGTATTTTTATTTACTATACTTATTCTATACTGTATTATACTTTAATAATTTACACGTATTCCGAAACTTTTGGAGAGGAGCGTATAAAGACATGATCCTAAATTGTGTATATATACAGTAGAGTATGGGATATCTGAATATATTGGTCCATATTGGCGTGACAATCTAATATCGACGGTTAATGGTATCAGGTTTAATCCTAATTATAACCAATTTTTCAAAATGGTGTACAGTATTGTACAGCATTTTGTACTGTATATATGTATATGTATGTAGTGTATGTACACACATATGTATATGTGTGTAGCTGTACAGCCTACGGGCACGCAAATGATGACCTTATTAAGCTGTGTCTGATGTTTTACAGTGTTGTTTTCAACCACGTTGAAGAGCTAATTGCTGATGCTGTATCGATTAGCTTCATTCATTCATTTTCTATACCGCTTATCCTCATTAGGGGTCGCGGGGATGCTGGAGCCTATCCCAGCAGACTTTGGGCGAGAGGCGGGGTACACCCTGGACTGGTCGCCAGTCAATCGCAGGGCACATATAGACAAACAAACATTCACACTCACATTCATACCTATGGACAATTTAGAGTCACCAATTAACCTAACATGCATGTTTTTGGAATGTGGGAGGAAACCGGAGTACCCGGAGAAAACCCACACACGCACGGGGAGAACATGCAAACTCCACACAGAGATGCCCAACGGAGATTTGAACCCAGGTCTTCCAGATCTCCTGACTGTGTGGCCAATGTGCTAACCACTCAGCCACCGTGCGGC